>CM046893.1:1166749-1212883 GCA_025688845.1 Cucumis hystrix | reverse complement strand
CTCTCTCTCTCTCTCTCTCTCTCTCTCTCTCTCTCTCTCTCTCTCTCTCTCTCTCTCTCTCTCTCTCACCCTCTCTTCCTTCCATCCTTATTGCTTCATTATTACCTTCCCTTCATACATGGGAGACCCGAAATCCACCTCCACCTCCACCGCTATCGTCACCATCACCGCCACCACTTCCCTCCAACCACTATCTCCAGATTGTTCTTCAACTCCACCCCCACCTCCACCACCACCACCACAATCTTGTTCTTCCTCATCCTCCTCTTCTCTCGTTCCCCCATCCAAACGTAAGAAACACAAAACCAAAGTCTTTCGAGTCTTTCGATCCGTATTCCGATCCTTCCCTATCATAACACCAGCATGCAAGATCCCATCACTCCCATCAGGTCTATCAGACACGTTACGAGGTCCATCAGGGAGTCGTGTGACGGGTACGCTCTTCGGGTATCGAAAAGGCCGCGTGAGTCTATCAATGCAAGAAACTCCACGAAGCTTTCCTAGCATTGTGATTGAGTTAGCCATGCAAACAAACGTGTTGCAAAAAGAGATGAGCTCGGGGATGGTTAGGATCGCTCTTGAGTGCGAAAAGCGCGCGGATAAATCCGATAAGACGAAGCTCATGGATGAGCCATTGTGGACCATGTTTTGTAATGGTAAGAAAACTGGTTATGGTGTTAAAAGGGAAGCCTCCGATGAAGACCTTAAAGTAATGGAGCTTCTTCGGCCGGTGTCAATGGGTGCCGGAGTTTTACCGGGAAACTCTGACATGGAGGGGCCAGATGGTGAGCTGGCATACATGAGGGCCCATTTTGAAAGGGTGGTGGGGTCGAGGGATTCGGAGACGTTTTATATGTTAAGCCCGGAGGAAAATAATGGGCCGGAGCTTAGTATATTTTTTGTAAGAATTTGAAATATAATACATATATTATGGAATCAAAATTAAACAAATATTGGGTTCCCACCAATTAATCGTTCTTCTTCCATGGTTGGATTATCAATGTTTGCATATGAAATCATAAATTTCATAGTCATCCTTTTCCTACAAGGATTGAAATAATGATTTTGTTATAAAGAGATGGAAAATTAGAGAGACAAATGCCACAAAAGTTGAAGTCTTTGGGATTGGCAGATGAGGGGTACGTTGAAGAAAATGGTGATGAAGAAGGGAAAGAAAATGTGAGTTTCCACGTCATTTAAAAATACAGTATTAGAAAACTCATCGTCTAAATAGCGGACACCAACTTAACGGTTAGTCAACTAACGGTCTAAGTAGGCTTTAAGAATCATTTTGAACTATTTCTTAAAATGTAGAGATTAGATATTTCGTTTGAAACTTTAATGATCCGATACACATCAACTTCAAACTTTATTGTCCAAAATGTGTATTTTATCCTTAAAATTTTGAGGTAGTCGTTGGTTAAAATCTCTTTATAATTTGTATTTTTTGTACTACTTGTTTGTTACGAAAAAACATTACATTTTAGGATGATATTCTTTAAAAAGTAATTTTTAATTTTGTAATTATTGTGTCACGTAGAGAGTGAGGAGCAAATGAGATAGGTGCATTTTATAATGCACCACAACATTATCCGATTAATTGCATCCTAGAATGCACGTGCACCTATCTTATACGTTTAATTCTAATCTACATCTAAATTCTACCATACAAAAATAAAATTTTAAAAAACTATATTTGATAATTTTATTTTTATGTATGATGAAGAGACGAGGAGTATATGAGATAGGTGCGTTATAGTTTTTTTATTTCTAAATAAAATCAATTTTATTCCTTTCAGAAAATTGTCCAAAATTTTTTGTTTTGGGTAACAATAATGTTTTTTTTGCGTGTTTTTAAATTATATTCTTTTCTTATGTTTGGATGATCGTTTGAAAACTTACGAAATGAAATCGACATAAAATACAAAAAAAGGAGGCATGTAATTATTTCCAAAACTTGTCGTCAATTTGTCATCATTTATAAAATGTAAACTAACATCTAAAACCAAAATTGTTGCAGTGAAGGTTAATATATAATAGATGATACTTAAATTATTATTATTATTTTTTTAATTTATAATAAGTTTTTGGTATTTTAGATAGCAAAGCAATTGAAAATGTTTTTAAAGATAACAAAATGTCACAATGATAGACATAGGCGGATGATACACTACCACACAATATTTGAGATTCCATGACATCTAATAAGTGGTTTTACGATTAAATTCTGCGACACTTATTTATGTGTCTTTGAAGCTTATGAAAAGACTATCAACGACACTTTACTGAAAATATAAATAATTATCGACAATCAACAATTACTAACAATGATAAATATAATTGTCATTGTCAAGTTTACTTTGACACATGATACTTTTGTCATCAATTGACTTAAAATATATGCTAATTTTTGTAGCATTATGGTTATTGACAATAGCTATAAAATGTCAGAAAATAATGTATAATGACATTTTTTTCTTGAAAAAAAATACATTAATCATGCCACTTTTTTAACCTTACAATATTATCTATTCTCTATTCTAAGCATTAGAGCATATGTGACAAGTATTACAACGTTGTGCAGGTTTTTGGTAGGCCATGTTCTTTCTCTTATCAAATCAAATTTATCAATTGCTATCACATAAAGGTGATACTCTTTTTTCATATTTGGATTTTGGCACCAATCACACAAAATAAAGTTTTTTTTCTTGATAAGACCAAGTGAATGCGGACAAGAGTAAGTACTTATCGTTTAAAAATTGCAGTTATCTTTAAATAATAGTTTATATTGGTCTGTCAGTTATGGAATACATAATTACTTTGGTGATGTATGGTTTAGCTAAGCATAGAAAGAGTTAATGATTATACATTAGAGTTATTTAAATGTTACATCTTCCTCGAAAATGTTGAACTAAAGTCATTTATAAATTACAATGCCTTTTTTCTAACACTTGCTCGAGAGTGGAATGTGGCTTAGCATTAGCGCTATTGCTTGCTTGTGTTGTTGTTTCTCATCGGGAGAAACTCTACAAACTACTAGACTATTTAATAAATGAGAAGAAGTTAGTTTAAACCTAACTCTCACGAATTTTTTAACCATACTTATACTTCTAACCATTAATCCGAGCTACGTTTGGAACAAAAATTAGTAATTAATTATTAAATAGTATTTATTGTAGCTTTTACAATTAGTAATTAATTATCCAATTAATGGGAAGAAGTTAGTTTAAACCTAACTCTCACGAATTTTTTAACAATACTTATACTTCTAACAATTAATCCGAGCGACATTTAGAACAAAAATTATACTAAAACTTTAATAACCATCTCTTGCTACTAACGGATTGGAGAGATTTTTTGGACCAACCCAAATTTTTGAGTTGGTCAAATTGCAATCGTAACTAAATCTTGAACCCAACCCTTAAAATTTAGGTTGAGTACTTGGATTGAATTGTCGGGTTATTTATTTACTTTTTCTTTTTAAGTATATTTTTTATTAAGAGATTTTTTCAAAAATAAAAAAATTTAACAAACTATTTACAGTAGAACAAAACCACTAAATGATAAAATTTTGGTTTTTCTATGAAGTCTAAATATTTTGTCAAATGTTCTCTTTATTATAATTTTCTTTTTACAAACTTAAAATACTTAAATTTCTCTACAACACGTATTAATAACTAAAATTTCATAAAACTTAGAGATTAAATATTAAAATTAAAAAATTCAACCTACCTATTATAAACTTCTATTATAAACTTTATGAATTATAATATTTATAAATTATAATATATATTTAAAAAAAATGTAACCCGTACCAAACTCAATCCAAAAAAAACTTAAAAAATTCAACCCACCCTAACCCTTGTAATTTGCGTTGGATAATCGAGTTGTAGGGTTATCTAAACACCTTTACTTGCTAGATAAAGAATATTTCAAAACTCTAATTTGCTACAATATTTAGTATTGGCGTACCTTAAATTTTTTTTATATTAAAGTAATTACTATTTTCTTTTCAAACTAAAATATTTCTCACGAGTACTATAACCCAAACTAAAATAGATTTCACGAACTATTTTTAATTTTGATATATTTTTAAAATATTTATTTTGATCCATATTTAGAGCATTCAATTTAGTAGGTAGTGACAACATAAGAAGAAGCGTCGTATTAACAATATGGTTGCTATTTTGTTTATAGTGACGATCAAACGATAACAATATACGTAATTGTATGTAATCGATATACAATTACCCATCAATAGCATCTTAAAGATAAAATTACAAGAAAAAGAAAAGTGTAAACGTGGAAGGATGAATGTTGAATGGTGAACGAATGCGATGGGTCCAGTGCTGTTGTGTTGTTGTAACAGCGGAAATCTGTTGAGCTTCAAACTTCTTCGATTCTACATTTCTCTTTTTTCTTGTTCTTGTTGCCTTTTCTCTTCCTTTACTCATACCTTCCTTCTTCTTCCCACAATTTATATTTTCAACCAATTTTTCTTTTCCCTTTGTTAAATTCAATCTCTCTATGAAATTCTACTTTCCCCCAATATGTTCAATTTTGAAGATGAAGTCATAATTCAACCAGGAATTTCATGGTTAATCTGGATTCAGCTTCTTGTTATTCTCCTAATCTTCTTCCTTTGTTGTCTTACAATCTTCGCTTTTGATTTCTCCAAATCCAATACTACTGATTTCAACTCCACTGCCGCCATTGCCTCCTCCTCTTCCCCTACTCGCTTCCTTTCTCATTCTGCTCACAACGGGAAGAACATTCTTCCTAACTCCAACATCAGAATTGGCCCTAATCCACCGCGTAATGCGCAGGTATGCTGTTCTCGCCCTCTCTTTGTATTTGTAGCTGGTGTATGAAATTTTTCACGACTTTAGGGTCGAGGAGTTTTCTTTTACAGAATCTGGTTAAATCCCTTGGTGTTGTTTCACTTTCTTTTCCAATTTTGGATTTCTAGATTCCGCCATAGCTACGGATTTAATCGCATGGTTGTTTTCGCCTTGATTGATCGCCTTTTTGTGCTGGGTAATGGGAGAGAATTTAGGGCATACAGAACGCTTTAGGTCGATTTATGAATTGAATGTTTCGTTTAGATTACATAGGAAGATTGGTGTTGATAGTGTCGAGAAACCCTCTGTGATGCTTGAAAATCTGGGAGGTTTTTCAATTTTATGAAGAGTTAGTTACCCCGTGCGAACTATAATGGCCAAAATTTTCCTTGATTCAACTACATTCTCCAACGTAGAGCCAAGATTCTTGGGTAGTGGGACAAAGAACGAAAAACTTGCCTTAAGGCCTTGCGAAATTGTAATATTTGCACAATTGGGTGGATGGAGATTTCTGCTGGAAGCTCTTGCTTTCTTGTACCTATCCAAAACGATTCAGAATGAAAAATTTAGTTAGAAATTGTGTTGGGCGAGTTTGCATTTGAGGCGCTTTGCAAGTCAGTACTAGGCATGGAGTTTGAGATATAGACCATGTTGCTGACAGCCAGGTAAAAATTTTGGAACTGAATGTCTGTATTAGCTTTAATCTTGCTCTGTTCTTGAGCTGAATGTTGCTGGAGCTCAGCCAAAATTACATTGTATCACATTGCAGCTATTGGCCAATAGCAGAATTAAAATTGAAACTTGTCGTTAGCATAGTATAGGAGGGGGTGTCTTCCACACAATGAAGAAAGGAGGTCATGTTGAAGTGGCATTGCACCAAAAATCTACTTGAGGAATATCAAGAAATGGATCAGAAAAAGTGTATCTGAGATGATGGAGAAGGAAAACCCATGTAAGGAGCTTTGTGATTTTACTGAATGACAAAATAGATGGCACAAATGACAAAATTGACATCAGCAATCTGCCACAACTTCCTCTAAAGAGCTTGAAATCCTTCAGGGCGCTTTCGCTGGGTCTTATCCAAGGACATTTTTAACTTCACTTCGTTCTGAACCAAAGGCTTTATGGATCTCCCCGACCAAGTAGACACTCTCACTCTTTATTATCTCACCAATTCCTTTCTCAGGAGACTCAAATCTTCACTCCATCTCCTTCTATGGAATGGTAATGGATTGAACAGCTTCTAGTCCATGGATGCAATCCTGTTCTCAAAGAAAAAATAAATATGAATTGGGTGTTCTATTAATGCTCAAAAGCTATAGTTCAGAGAAATGGTGTTAGCTTTTGGTGACTATTAACTCTCTCTCTACTAGATTGTTCCTGTCCTCGTAGATCACCTCCTCGTGTATTCCTGTCCTAATTTGCAACTAACTAGCACAGCCCAGGTAACTAGAGTTTATTCTATTGTTTACATAAGGAGTAATTACTACCCAGGTAACTGAATGAGTGGATCCTCTACCAGAGTGTTATGCTTGTTAAATTATCTGTTGTTGAAGTTCGGGGTCAGGTATTCTTTGCTGTTAATAAATCACTAAATTGATTTACATGTTGGGCTGAATTTCACTCAAGAGTAGTTTTATACACATCTTTAGCCTACAAAGAAACAAGAAGTTTGCCTTTGTTGGGTGTTTCTTGTGCATTTAAAATATTGTCCACGAAAGACCCTAAATTTCCAATTCAGTACAATAAAACAAAAGAAGGCCATCCTCACCCACCACCCACCACCCACCACCCGCTCAACCCCCAACCCACCTAAAAAGAAAAGAAAAAGGAGAAATGTGTCTAAGAGTTGCTTTTAGTTTTAGTTTTATGCAAGGGTTGAATCGAACTCAAGTTGGCTTATTGCATATTATATCATCAATTAACTATAGTCTAAATTAGTAGCCTCACCAAGTGTGAGCGCCTGCATGTTGTATGTACTATGTATTGGAAACAAAGATTTACCATTCAAGTGTATTGAATTACTAGATTCATATGCAGGTTACTAACGATCAAAGCACAAGAGGGGAGATAACAAGTAGTACGAGCAGGAGAATCACACAAGTGGGAGAAGGCACTGTAATAGGAGGAGAAGGCTCTCAAGAAACCAAGTTAGATCTTCATCCTTGTAGTTATTTCAGGCTTGCTAAATCAGCTTTCCTCAGATGCCTGGGGTTGGACTCTTCAACTGAGAACTCAATCTCAGATGAAAGACAAAGAAATGAATCAAGAAAATCCAAAGAAAGTTGATGTATGTGTCACTTTACCCATTAAATAAAACTGTATGCATTATATTTGATAGGTAGTTGTGTCCTTATACTGTAATACATCTTTAAAAGCATTATGATTTTCATACCGCATGAGATATCAAAATTGATTAATTCATCCAAATACGTATGATATCTTCATTCCAAGTTTTATTTCTTAAATTTAAACAACTAGGGGTAGTAATCAACTTTCACATTCATCAAATAACTCCAACCATTCTTTTTCCACATTTATTGAGAAACTCCATCCTTCTCTTTATTCCTACTTTTTTACAAATTCAAGCAACTTCATTTTCTTTTTTCCTATACTTTTCATATTTATCGAAAAATTTCATTTTCTTTTTTCCTATACTTTTCACATTTATCGAGAAACTCTATGCTCCAAACGCAAATTTACTAACTCTTAACTTATAATCGACCCTTAAAGTTTTTTCACATGTATGCAAAACTTACCGCTCTTCTTAGGTTTTTGGTACCCGATATTGTAGTTTTAGGCAAATTATTTGATGGAAGGAATGATGTATGGTTATTTTGTCCATTTTGTTGGGATGTAGTTTTATGTACTTTAGTCGTTAGGGAAATAAATTAATCAAACTGGTTTGTTCTATTTGATGTGTCAAACTTTTATTAATTATTTTTCTTATTATACGCTAAAAATTAAAAAAAATTATGTTAAATGATAAATCTTCTTAAAATGTTTTACAAATATAAGAAAATAACACCATTTATTTATTAGACTATGATAGACTACTATCTCTACCTATTGATACAAACACAAATAGTTGTAGTCTATCTTGATTTATCACGGTTTATCGTAGATATACTATTATATTGTGGTTCATTTTGCTATATTTGAAAATAGTCCTAAAAATGAGGTAGGAAGATTTTTTGTTTTTTTGTTTTTTTTTTTGTTTTGTGTTTTCTCTTTTAGTAATGATAATTGTTAATTTATGAAATAATCTAAATAAATAAGAGGCTAAGAATAGTAGGTATTTATATTTTTAAAGAGAACTATTTTAAATGGTACAATGATGAAAATATTTTAAAATTATAGCAAAATAATCCAATGGGAAAATAAAATCATTTTTTCATAGATATGTAAATAAGTCATTTTGTTATATATATATAAGGGCTTTTTTTTAAAAAAAAAAAGAAAAAATTGACAAACTATTTACATTAACAAAACCACCCTAAAAACAAAATCCATTATACTTAGATTTTTCTAAAAAGTGTTAATATTTTGTCAAATGTTCTATTTTTTATAATTTATCTAAGAAAACGTCCCTTTATTGTTATTATTATAGGTATAATAAAAGGTAAGTAAACTCAGGGATGTTGCGTTGGTTTTAGAGGTTAGCAGTTGGATTATCATATCTCATTCTTAGGCTCCTCATAAAAGGATTATTAATATCACATTTGAGATGTCCACTATAGGTTCCATGGAGTTGTTACATTTAAACCATTTTTATATTTATTGTGTTTCTTACTCCATCAAAATGTTTCCATTTAAAAAAAAAAAACACTCAAATATATATAAGATGAATTGCCGTAAATCAAAATAAACTATTGTCGAAGGTTTTGTTATTTAAAGTAATTTTTTCTTTTTTTGATTCAATGAATATTAGACACAAACATAAAATAAAGTAAAAAATGAACCTTTCAACACCAACTTAATTAACATAACGTTTGTATCATTAATTTCAAAGTGGGGAAGAATAAAAAGAATCAAATTTCAAAATTTAAGAACAAGAATGAAATTAAATAAATTTAAAAAGAAAAGAAGAAGAAGAAGAATTTATCTCTAAGTTGACTGGTCATCAATCGAAATTTTCAGCAGCGTCGAATATCTTAACGTCAGGTGTATTACTGAGAGCTCATCCTTATTCATATTTGTTGACCTCAACAAAATTTCATTACCCAAAACATCAAACGTCCATCTTAAACAATACACAAACCTTCCATTATTCGAAGGCCAAGTAATCGATTCCGTTGACTAAGAGAAACCATAAAAATCTTTATCGCAAAGATGATCTGAAAAAACCCAAATCATCATCTCCTCGTATGTCTGGTATTGGACTAAAAGTTTTCTTCCCCAATATTATAATCAAAATGTCAGAATACCCATTTGAATATTTTTACCGATGAGTCCCAAGTTTCTTCTGGGGTTTCTACAAGCTCAAATGGGTATCCCAGATCCGCCGTCCATTGATTGGATTTGTGGGTCTTGATGTGATTTCTCATTTTCTTCCTCTGCTCTTCGATTGGACCATTCAACTTTGTTTCCAATTTTCCTGGAAGATATGAAGTTAGTACCACATTTTCTTGCTCTTTTGTCTTCTTTGTGTTTCCTGTTGTTTTGATATGTTCTGAATTTGTATTGGGTGTGTTCTAATACTTGGGATGGTTTATGCTTGAGAACTGGATTTGGTTTGTACTGTTTTATTTCGTTCTCTGAATTTCCATGTGGTACCTGGGTTAGATCTAGCTTCCTTTGAATGATGTTCTATATTCATTTGTTCTGTTTTGTTCCAAATTTTGTTGAAAGATTCTCTTATTATTGCAGACAGATGAATGAAGTGCAAGAAAACATATTCTGTCTTAAATAATTAGTTCAATTATTAGGGCCCGGTTTGGTAAATTTTTGGTTTTTGGTTATTGAAAATTAAGCTTATAAACATGTTTCTTTATTTCGTTATCCACTTCACACTTTAGCAACTAAGATATATTTTGACAACTAAAAAAAGTTTTTGTTTTTAGAATTTGATTAAGATTTCAAGTGTTTCTTCAAGAAATATGGATAACATAGTATGGAATTTAGTATAACTGTCGGGATTGGAGATTGAACCTTTAACCTAAAGGAGGAATCTCACTTTGGCAATATAGTATGGAATTTAGGAAAAAACAAGATAACTTCAAGAACAGAAAACTAATACGAAATCCTTACCATTCAAGGCCTAGGATTTCTAGTTTCACAATGTTCTCTGCGTTGTTAAATTGTGATTATTTTCTATTCCTTTTCTTTAGTTTCTACTTTAATCATTGATTTGTTTCTGAGATGTGGCTATACGGTTAGGCTCCCAACATTTCCATCCGACTCATAGTGGTGCTGTGATAACAATACTATTTTTGGTTATTGAATTTGGAGATTCCTATTTTCTACTATTCAATTCCTTACACCATCTACAAATGAACAGGAACAGGAAAATATATGGGGTCTCTATCTCTTTGATTCTCATCAACTTGGCGGCTATAATGGAACGTGCGGATGAGAATCTCCTACCGTCGGTTTACAAGGAAGTTAGTGAAACTTTCAATGCCAGCCCATCTGATCTTGGATATCTTACATTCATAAGGAACTTTGTCCAGGGATTATGTTCACCCTTGGCTGGTATCCTAGTTCTTAGTTACAACCGTCCTAAAGTTCTTGCGATGGGGACCTTTTGTTGGGCTCTTTCAACAGCTGCGGTTGGTATTAGTCTCGAGTTTAAGCAAGTTGCATTCTGGAGAGCTGTGAATGGCTTTGGCTTGGCTATTGTGATTCCAGCACTCCAATCTTTCATTGCTGATAGCTATATGGATGGTGTTAGGGGTATGGGATTCGGCTTGTTAAGCCTCATTGGTTCCTTGGGGGGCATTGGAGGTGGTGTCCTTGCAACGGTTATGGCTGGTCAACAGTATTTTGGCGTAGAAGGATGGCGCTGTGCCTTCATTCTGATGGCTACATTGAGTGCAATAATCGGTATCCTTGTTTTCATGTTTGTAGTTGATCCTAGAAAAACTATTAACAACATTTTGGAGAGTTCAGATAGGTACCCGCGGAGGTTTGTTAGTCGTTCAATTAATTTTTTCTCAAGTTCTTTGTTCTTTTTTTCTAACTTGGTTAGTATCTGGTTACAGGGATAATTTGATAGACCGGACCTTGCCTAATTCATCATCAATATGGTTCGAATCCTGGACTGCTATGAAAGCTGTTATGAAAGTGCGTACATTTCAAATCATTGTTCTGCAGGGCATAGTTGGATCACTGCCTTGGACAGCCATGGTGTTCTTCACTATGTGGTTCGAACTAATTGGTGAGTATTGCTTCAATTCGCCCTGCATTCAATGAACAGTATAGTATCATCCTGTGGACAAGAAGTTAGTTAGTACTCTCACAATATGTCGGTATAAATACGAGTGTATGACAGTAAATAGAACAACTTTCTTAGCATTGCTTTTTATCTTTCAATGTTTATCAAGCTTTCGATATTTTCGATGCTGTTATATCAGGTTTCAGCCATAACGGTACTGCAGTTTTACTTAGTCTTTTCGCTGTCGGGTGTGCATTGGGGTCCCTCCTAGGCGGTTTAATTGCAGATAGACTGTCGAAGATCTATCCTCATTCTGGTCGAATCATGTGTGCTCAATTCAGTGCTAGTATGGGCATACCATTCTCATTACTCCTCCTCCGAGTCATTCCTCAGTCTGTTGATAGCCTTCTCATCTTCGGTGTTACTCTCTTTTTGATGGGCTTGACAATCAGCTGGAATGGAACTGCTGTAAATGCCCCCATATTTGCTGAGGTTGTCCCAATCAAACACCGAACCATGATATACGCATTTGACCGTGCGTTTGAAGGTTCATTTTCATCATTTGCTGCTCCTCTGGTTGGCATTCTCTCAGAGAAGATGTTCGGGTACGACGACACAGCTGGAGCTTCGTTACTGAAGGCTCTTGCACTGTCAAAGGGACTTCTTACAATGATGACAGTTCCTTTTGGCGTTTGTTGTTTGTGCTACACCCCATTGTATAAATATTTTAGGCTCGACCGTGAAAATGCTCGAATGCAGGGTTCAAAAGGTACTAAATCTATTGATGGCCTTTAAGGACTTGTGTAGGAATATATATTGTAATTCCACTGCCATTGTATTTCTTTGGGGCTGTTCTTTTCTCCTTTTAGAATTTTCTATACATGAACATGAATTAGCATTTGAGAGTTACATTGGGCATTTTGTTGAGAAACACAAAGGATTAGACTCTTTAACTTTTGTATAGTTATGTTTTCCTCTTCATTCATGCATTCATTCTTACACTCACAACATTCCTTCTGTGGTTCAACCATGAAGAAACAGAGCATTATTTGCTTAACTGATGGTTCTTGGATGTTAGGAAGGATTACGGTATTAAATCTTTGTCGATATGTCAACATTTCCATCAACGTTTTTCTATTTTCATGGATTGAATATCGACATAAGAAGTGAATTGATATTTTCATTACATCGTTGAAAAATTCACTAAAGATAATAAAGTAAGCACAAAGTTTAAAATTTTGAGATGCTATTGCTATATAATTATTTATATAAATTAAACGTTTACCAATTTACTTATAGAAAGATTTATAGAATTAGCTTACTAGAAAACTAATATTTCATAAATACTCTAAAACTTAATAATGTATCACAATTAGATGGTTCCAATTCAAGAGGTCCTTTGTTAATCTCTTGTCGTGATATTTCTTCTCCAATTAATATTGACTTTCATTTGTTCGATTTTCTACATGTTTTATTTCTACAAATAACTCAAAATTTTGAATTTTATTTGTAAACATATGCATATTAACGACAATAAATTCAATGAAAAATATTGATCGATGTTTTTGCATTGATACAAAAATATTAACGTCACTTTCTGATGTCAAAGATATATCTTAATCATAACCAGGTTTTTAAGTCAACAAATCATACCGTGGATGACATCGATTTAACGTGACAAAATTTCAACCAACGACAATATTGCATTCTCAACGAATGGCATATCTCATGACAATTTAGTTAAACTTTTTTTTTTCAAAAGAAACTTATAATAATGGAATTTCATTTGTTTATTACAAACATAAATTACTCCAATTCAACACAAAAGTAAATAAATATCCATTCACTCCTCATATTGTTGTTGATATCGACGTCTCTTGTTTAACAAGCTCGTAGATCATTTACCAATCGAGAAGTGTTCAAGTTAAGTTAATTCATGGTAGGTGAATTATATTCTCCATTTGAATGTGTCAATGGGCAAAGTCGTTTGAGCTATTATTTTTGCACCCTACCTCACTTTGAATTTACTATAAAAGTCTTTGGGTCAAGACTTCTACATTAACTTCGAACCACAAATTTTAATCCTAAAAGTCTATTTCAAGTCACCTATATGTTAATTACGGAGCAAAATCGCACTCTCTTCTATTACCCAAATCTCATATTAACTATTAACTTTTACGTTATTGATTCTTCTAAACAAAGAGAGTGGAAAGACTTTTTTCCATCTTTTTTAGATCATCTTTTTAGCCTCTATTATTACTAATAGACAATGACAAAAAAAATGTCAAAGACATTTCGATACCAAGTAAAAAATATCAAAGTTGATAAAATATTTACATTTCACGACAAAATAAAAAATGTTGAGTTGATTTTTTTACCATGAGGTGTAAATTCTTTAAAAAAATTATTTGATATATTTATAAATATCTTCAGTAATCTTACTATTTAAAACAATTACCTTTCTATTAATCTAACCCAAGTAAAAAGAGCATGTTTTCAATGTGAAAGAGTTGAATATTTTTGAAAATTAAATAGTCTTTCAATAATCTACTAATTTATGGCTATGATTAGTCAACATCAAATAGAAATAATAAAATTTCAAATATATATATATATATATATATATATATATATATATATATTTTTAGCAATAATCAAAATATTACACCTTTTACCTCTAAGATTTAAGTTTATTAATTTCTATTTGGTCTCTAAATTTCAAGATATTATATTTTTATCTTTAAGTTTTGAGTTTAGTTTTCATACTCTCGATTGAACTTTGTCTGGGATGTTGACCATACTGGCGAATAATGTAATTCCCTATGTTTGGGTATCTACTCAATAAAATTCCATGCTCAAATGACAATCCATTGGACCTATTTTATTATAGGTTACTTTAATCATCCCATTCAAATACCCAAATAATATTACTATATCAACACGTGGTCCATAACATATTTTGATTATTACAATAAAATTGATTAAATATTCTAACACGTTTGTGTGCTCACTTAGTTAAAATAAACATTACGTATATTAATATACTTTATTTAAAAGATGATGATAAGATACAACCTATGCTGCCCCTAAATATAAGCATCTTTAAAAGAATCAATCGTTTTTTAAAAGGTGTTTTTCTTTTCTTAGTAAAGTGGAGTTGTCGTTGGCATCCTATTTCTTGAATAAAATGACCTTTGAATCATCCATCTCTTTCTTTAAATAGCTATCCATTTAGCTTACTAAGTATAGTGCTAGTTGGCACTACTAACCATTCTTTGGTATCGACATCGATAGTATTTTTTTTCTTATTCTTTATGGTTCGAAAAATTAAGTTTTGCGGATGTTATTTTCACTGTAAAAATGTCTTTTACTTTGCTATTTACTTTCTAACAAGTGTTTCAAAAAATAACGGTTGAGTATTAAAGACTTGAAAAAGTTTTTCAAGAAATTATTTTTGTTTTTATAATTATTTCGATTAAGATTATATTTCAAATGTGTCCCAATTGTTTTTTTTATATGTATAGACAATACATACCTTTCTATATTGAAATCATTTTCTTTTCTCTATCAATAGACATTGAAATAATCAGTTTGTTTTTATGAATGTTTGGTGGTCTTTTATTTGTTTTATATGTAAGGAATAAAAGACCACCAAATATTTAATTACTCAAATGGCATCTATTTATTTATTTAATAAAAGAATTAGCTCATCAAATAACAAAAAAAATAAATCTACTAGCGAAGGAAGAATATTCTCAACTAAATATATTTCTAGATCAAAGAACCATCTTAAAAGAAATTTAAAGTTGATAAAGCATGGACAAAAATATATCGTTCCATCTAGAAATGTGACCGAAAAAGAGCAACATTTACAAAGAGCATCTTCTCATTCGTATTTAGAATCTACTATATTGATAAAGTTCACTCATATAGATCAAATTATAGAATAATAGGTGTCAATTACTTTATGTTTGCTTTGAGAAACAACCGTCCACTACTACTGCACGATTAAATAGAGGAATTAAAAGAAAACAATAAAACTCGTACTCGAAACCAATAAAAGAACAACCACAACCCAGTAGAGAGAATTTTGCTATGTAAAAAATTGTCACAGTCTTATGAGACAATTCTTTTCTCGACCTAATTACACAAACACTCTCTCAAAGTATTATATCACTTGTATAATTGGAATGATTAGAAATCAAAGCAAACCGTGCCAAAATCTATAATCTTCGATAATCAAACCACCCCATATTTTGCCAATTTAATACATTTCATACATTTCAAGGTAATTAGCTCAGCCATCCATCAAATTAAGATGTTATCCTTACAAGTTCAATAGCCAATTTATTTCTCAACAAAGTACAACCATAACCATAGCTTTTACTTATCAACACTCTTATTTATCAAACATGTTAACATATTCATCAATATTTGCAATTTACATTAATCAAAGTTTATTTTTATTTGATATTTTATGAATTAATTAGTTTAAATTTTACGTGAGAAATCAATTAATAATATAAAACGTTCAAAATCTATTGTATTTAATATTTGTCATAATGTTTACTCTATCAAATCATCTCTTATTCGAAACTATTATAACTCAAATTAAAATAGTTAATACCTCAAACATATATTATTTATAACTCCGGATTATAATAACCAAACGAGACTCGAAACCCTAGGGCTAAATTGATCAAAGTGCAGTGGTGGTACAAGTATTTTGTTTGGTGAGATGATGATGATATGGATGTCTCCCCATTTTTGGCCACAATAAAGTAGGGTGGGGGAATGTACTGAAGAACCCAATGGGGGTTGGGAACGTCATCCATCCAATCCTCTGTTTCTAAATACCAAATCCCAAAATCTATCCAATTTCCACTCTTTGTTTCCAGCTGGGTTCCCCTAAAATCCTTTCCTTCCAATTCAATTCACATCATCTCCATTTCTTTCCACTTTCATGGCTTGATGTCCCACTTTCACTTCAAATTCTCCACTCTATCACCTATCATTCACTCTCTTCCCTTTCTCTTCACACTCTTCTCTTGATTTCTCATTCTGGGTCTCCGTTTTTTGTTCCTCAATCTCCCCCACAATGAGTGCTATGAGTTTAGGTACCTCCTTTCAATCCTGCTCCATTTTCAGTCAAGCTTCTAGATCCACTGGTTATCCATTGAAAAGGGGTTTGAAATCCTTTATTATCCCCAAACGAAGGTTACCCACTTCCTCAATTTCGTCTCTCTCCATTTGTGCAGTGCTAACCAAAGAAGAGACACTCACGGAGGAAGAAGGAAAACCCACTTTCAATTTCAAGGAATATATGGTTCAGAAAGGGGCTTCGGTTAATCATGCTTTGGATGCTGCGGTTTTTCTTCGAGAACCATTGAGGATTCATGAAGCGATGCGGTACTCTTTAATGGCTGGTGGGAAGCGTGTTCGTCCTGTTCTTTGTGTTGCTGCATGTGAACTCGTTGGTGGGAATGAATCCATGGCGATGCCGGCGGCTTGCGCGGTCGAGATGATTCACACAATGTCTTTGATCCATGACGATCTTCCTTGTATGGATAACGACGATTTGCGCCGAGGAAAACCCACCAATCACAAGGTATTCGGCGAGGACGTTGCTGTTCTCGCAGGTGATGCGCTTTTAGCATTCGCTTTTGAGCATATCGCTGTATCGACGATCGGCGTATCGCCGCCGCGGATTGTTCGGGCGATTGGAGAGCTGGCGAAGTCGATCGGGGCTGAGGGGCTCGTCGCCGGCCAAGTCGTTGATATTAATTCCGAAGGGGCGGCTGATGCTGGGCTTGAGCAGCTTGAGTACATCCATTTGCATAAAACCGCCGCGCTTTTGGAAGCGGCGGTGGTTCTTGGGGCTATTCTCGGCGGCGGATCGAACGAGGATGTTGAAAAACTGAGAAATTTCGCAAGGTATATCGGATTGCTATTTCAGGTTGTGGATGATATTCTTGATGTTACAAAATCTTCAAATGAATTGGGTAAAACTGCTGGGAAGGATTTGGTTGCTGATAAAGTTACTTATCCGAAACTCATGGGCATTGAAAAGTCGAGGGAATTTGCTCAAAAATTGAACAGAGATGCTCAAGAACAGCTCTCTGGGTTTGATCCTGATAAAGCTGCTCCATTGATTGCTTTAGCTAATTACATCGCTTACAGGCAAAATTGATACTGTCTTTATGCTAGATTTGTACTGAAATTGAATCTTGGAGCATCTGAATTTGAGCTTGATACAAATACCTTCTTGAATTCTTGATTCTGGAGTTTGTGTACTGTGCCATTCTTATGCTCTTCTCTGTAGTTTTAGTTTTTTTTTTCTTTGGTTCAACCCACCCTTTTGTATCATTTAGTGTTGTACTCACACTGATAAAAGCTCTTAAAGCTCTGTATTCTTGTATTGAAACAGTCCCTTTTATGTCAAGTATAAGTAATTATAGCAATAATAGACTTCAAACTCTGTTACCCATTTACACAATTAGCAATTCTTTGCTTGTTTATAACATTTTCTCCAATTGCTAGCTCTTCTTTAAACATGGCTATTTGTAGAGGGCTTATGTTATGGAAATGCTGACATTCCAAACTTATTATGATCGACTATTATTACCTTAACTTCAATTCTAACTTCTCGTTTGTTGTAGCTCTTTGAACCATGTCTTCTTTATTGGTAAATTTGATTAGCAAAGCTGTTGAAGGGAAGATAAGGCTTGTACTTCTTACTGTCGATTAGGTATGTGAGTGTAATGAATAGATCTTATGTTGAATACAATTGGTTTGAATAGTATGAGCTATCAGTTTGTATCTTCTCTTCTAAATCTTGTTTTGAACATAACTCATCTTTGTGAAAGGGGGTACGTCGTCGTGTTTTGTCGAACGGATGACATGACTAGCCCCTACAAAACAAACAAGTTTTGCTTTGATTTTTTAAGAAGGAAAGTGACTAATGAATGTTCTGGTTTGGTATCTTTTATTTGTTTGCTTCTTTTTACGAACAAGTTGCCTGCATTGTGGATGTTGGACAGTTCACCAGCCTTTTGTCTTGCTCTAATCTACCATAATGCTGTGCTTTGCAACAAACACAAACTCTCAACAACTGATGTGTTTCTTAAATCAAAATGTATTATTGTTTGGCTTTTGTGTAGAACTGATTTGTGAATTTTTGGTTGCTTGTTGGTTGTGTTTTCTGTGTTCAATGTGAAGCCTTAAGTTTGTAAACGATGTTGTGTATATTAGAATTATGTATAATCTGCTGATTCAAGTAAAGTACAAAAAGAAAATTTGTTGAGTCTTATGTGTGAAGATAAGGCCACCTCAGGTTGGTCTATCAATGATTTTAAAGGTATTAGTTGGTTTGTTAAGATGCATATAGAATCTTGGGGGAAGATACCTATGGTCCATTATATTTAGTAGAACACCAAATGAGACTGGACCCTACTAAGAAAAAGGTTGTTAAAATGAGGTGTTGAAATTGTTAAATACATGAAATTAAATATAGTTCTTAGGTTAGTCCTATACAAGTTTGTATAGTTCCTAATAAATGTGGAATGATGAAGGTAACTATCTCCCTCAATGTTTCCTTATCTATCTCTTCACCTTTATGTACTTTGTAATTAAATCATTAACAAAGCTCATGACCATTGCAACACCTTCCTTATTGGCTATTCTTTTGTTGCGAAAGTAATTTTCTGCTTTTGTTTTTTAACAAATTTCTCGTGGATAAACTCAAGTGTTTAATCCCAAATTGTTATATCGATAAATTTTGTCTCTTTCTAAAAAAATGTGGTATAAAAAATTGTTTTAGTATATTTATGACAGTAGTTTTGCTTACTAATACACATTTTTTTCATAAAGTTAAAAATCAAGCATTGAGCTTTTCATCCAATAAGAGGTGTAATAGTGTATAATATTATATTAAATTTGTCTTCAATCAATAGCTTAAACTTTTGAGAGAATCAGTGATTTAAGATGATATTAAACAAGTGGTCAGAAAGGTTATGTATTCAAACATTTGCAACTAACATATTGTAAAAAGAAAAACATGTGGTTTCCAATAACTCGATAATTGAGGAGCAACTTATCCTCCAAAAAAGTAATAAACTTTAAGTTAAGTCAGACAATTGACCTCAACATTCTCCCTACTAACACAAGCAGACCATACATATGGATGGTGTTATAGCAAGATTGCCAGAAACTTATGTGAAGAGTATATAAATAAAGAGATCACCACAGGTCCCCAAGTCATAAGGAGTATACAATATCACCTTACTTGCTGCTAAACATTTGATCAACATAAGCATGTTTGACCATACATTATTACACCACCAGTATTGAGATTCCATTTTCTAGTCCCTCATCATTCAAATCGCCACGAACCACCAGGCTTACATATAAAGAATGATAAACATTTTCGATGAAGAAACCACGAGGAATTTCATCCAAATGTTCAAATTTGTGTCTATTTGATATCTTATTTGTTTTGAACTCAAAACAGAAAAAAGAAGAGACATACAAACAAACTAAGAGCCAAGAAAGTAACTAAAACCTCCAATAAATAAGACATACAACATTTTTTAAGTAACCAAAGATCATATATATAAAAACACTAATTGCATTATTACAATTTGAAAAGTAAAAAGAACATGAAATGAATATATAAATATATATAATAGTAGAAGTATACATAAATCATCCACCACCTTTAAAACAAAAATCAGTAATACATCAAATTAAAATCCAATCATAAGGAAATCAATTGATTAAATCTGGTTTAATTATTTATGATATCAAACCACCGGTGTAAGGCACCTCGGTGGGCGGCAGCCATTTATCTCCGGCCAAGAATTGAGACACCGTGAAGTTACTAGCAACGGTGGCGTTAATGACACCAACCGCCCACGAAGCCCGCTGTGAAGTGTCGCAGCCCGGGCCGGAGTTATTAAACTCAGCGTAATAAGAAGTGTTCAAATTCAAAGTGCCGTCCCACTCCTTCCACCCTACAGGATCAATAAACGAATCAATAAATGATTGCATATAAACTGTTCGAGAATATTGCTTCCACGGCCGCCCTAAGTAGCTCTTCGTGGCCGGGCTTGCCGCGAGCTCTGGCGTCGCCTTGATGGTGCAATTGTGGATCGAGGTTCCCGTGTTTTGATTCGGGTCGGTTCGGCCTTGCGCTGTGAGGGCGTTGAACTGGCCACTCATCGGGAGGCGGGCGTATATGTTACAGTTTTGTAAAACGACGGCAGCGTTACCGAAGATGAAATCGACGGTACCGTAGACGTCACATTCTCTATAGAATTGACGGAGGGAGTGCGTGTAGAGGGTGTCTTGATAGCCTTCGAATATGCAGTTGTATAATGTCACGTTGTCGGCGCTCACTCGCAGGGCAACTGCTTGATGTTTGGCAGATCCAGCTGTGTTGGTGATCGTTAGGTTCACTCCCAAGAACCCCGTTCCCTCCACAGCTGCAGATGATAGTGATTTGTGTATCATTAGATTTGTTAATTGATATATATTAACACATGTAACTGATATATATATATTAACAGTGACATTAACGTCTTTTTTTGTATTGGAAAACACCCTAAATTATAGTTATGAGTAGGGTTTTTGAGGAGCTCACCAACGGTTGCGCTATTGAAAGTGGTTGAGCCATCAACGACGTTTTTGTTGCCGGTGATGATGGTTTGGTTGTTACCTTCTCCGATCAACAGAACGTATCTTTTTTCTTTAGGAACCAAAACGGTCTCGTTGTAGATGCCAGCGGTGACGAAGATCAAGAAGTATCCCTTAGCGACGGTGGTCTTGTTGGGAGCTGCAGCTATGGCAGCTGTGATATTTGTGAAGTCGTACATTCCATTTTGATCCACACCAACAATGCCTATTGAACAAAATAATTAATATAGAAGAAATCTATGTTCCAAAAGTAGTCTTGAGGGAAAAATATATTTTGATTCTATATAGTTTTTATTTAGTTTTTAAGCTTGAAGATTAGTTTCAATTTAATTAGTCCATTGATTTCAAAATGTTATATAATTTTATTCTTATTTTGTGCAAATTAAATTTTAAGGCAATTTGAAACTTCTATTTTTTTTCACTAAATACGGACTTTTCATCTTGAGTGTTAACGTCTATTAATTAATTGAAAAAAAAATTATTTAAGTTTTATTATTTTTCATCACTATTGAAAATTCAAATTTTGTTAAACGTGAATTCAACTCAACTAACATCTGTATGTACTCAAAGATAAGAGGTCGTTCGAGTTCATATCCTCTCACTCCAAGTTGTATTACAATACATTTAAAAAAAAAAAAATTAAAATCATTTATGTTAATTAATAGACATTAACGCTAGTAATTGAAGCTGCAATTTAAAGAAAAAACAATTTTAAAAGTGTAAATTTTGAAACATAGAGATCGAATTAAAACAAAATTTTGAAAACTAAGAGCTAAATTAAAACGATTCTAAAAAACTAAATGCATATGATTTTGAAACATAGAGTCCAAATGAAAACTAAAAAGGAGTGATGGAAAAAATATTTTTTCAAAATTCTAATGATAGTTTTTGGAAATAAGGGTAGTTTTGTAATTTAGTAAAAATATTTGAAATAGAACAATGAAGGGTTTATTACCATTGACCACAATTCCATCATCTTGGTAATTGGTTTGAAGAAGCCTTCTAGCACCCGGCGGCTTGTTCCTATGGACCAAGCGCTCATAATAAGCACGGTCTTTGGGCGACATTTTAAGCTTCAACTGCCCTTTCCCAGCCCCAAAATGGTTCATTTTTGGGAACGTAGGAGCCTTAAAGTCCTTAGAAACCCAACCCATTTTGAACAATGAAAGGTACAGACTATATAGCTTCTTATCAAAAGAGATAGCTTCCAACACCTTATCAACCAAGCCCACGGCTGAGTCCAAACCCGCCAACCCTTCATAACAAGTGTCTACGTTAGTGATAATTGCGCTTATCAAAGATAACATCTCGTGGGCATCGTAATAGGGAAGTGTCGTGGTAGTGGAGTTGACTATGGAGAAAGTTTGGGATAAGAAGTCGAGGTTGGCTTCCGCCAGGCAACGACAGTCGTGGAGGGCAGAGAGGGAGGGGGAGAGGTTGAGTTGGGCGTTGAGGAGTGACAAGAAGGTTCGTGCATGGGCGAGGGCTTGGTGAAGAGTGAAGCGACAATGAGAGTGGATGGAGTCTGGAGATTTAGGAAGGAAGGAGTTGCAGAAGGGTGGGGAGGTAGTGGATTGGCAAATGTCCGCTGTCGGGGCAACGGAGGAGGAGGGAGAGAGGAGGAAGAGGAGAGTGAGAAATGTGAGAAGAGAGATGGGGTTTGAAGAAACCATGGTGTGTATATGTTTTCTAGGCTTGGCTTTAAGTTTCATGTATAGCTTATTTATAGGGATAAAGTTTGCCTTCCCCACGTGAATATGAAGAATTCATATTCTTTTTTAATCAACAAGTTGATTAGTTTTGCTTAGTAACAATACGTAGATAGAAAAATTATCTATGAATTCATTTTAATATATACTCCAATACATGAAATATGCAGTTATCTAATGTTTATTTTTTAAGTAAAACAACGGATGAAGAATGCAATCTCTAAAATTGATAGAATGTATACATATTTGGACAAAAATATCAATTTATATTATAAAACTTTAAAGTTGTATCAATTAAGACTCTAATATTGCAATATAAACTTTAAATTTCAAAATTCGTTCGACAAATATATATGATGTGAAACTTATAGATCTATTTAACACTTAAAATTTTCTTAAACAAATCAATTTTGATGGCAATTACCTTTGAGAATCTTTCATACAAGGATGTATTATTGTATTTGTGAAGCAATCGTGGATGCAAGTATATATGTTATCTATATATTGGGAATATTGAATAATATATAATATTGTTTAGTTGCATACACAAAGGCCTATTTGATTGTCAACCCTTCAATCATATGGTTGTTGCCAACCCAACTAATTACATCTCTCATATACACAATCCTTTTTATGGCTTCTGTTCACGTATCTTTACAATGATATGACATATATTTTTGATTTTGTGTGATTTTAATTTTAGTTTCACGTAAAATTTAAAAAGTTTCAAGTGGTTGAAGATTTATATACACATGATATACATACTTCTCTTTGCTAACTTGAAAATTTTGATTGTATTTTCAACCTATAGATATATCTTCTCTTTTCTCTAATATTGTTTTGATAATTATATTTCATTAATTTTGTTTTTTAGTACTACAATTGGGAATGGAGAGTTGAATCTCTAACCTCCGAGGATGAAGATCATACTATACTACTAAGTTAGGTTTACAATTCACTTTGTATTGGTGTTGCTCGTATTATAGTTAAAAGTAAGAAATTAAAAATAAAATAAAATAAATAATTAAAATACCATTTATCTCTCTCTACTGTGAAATTTGAAAGATAAAATATAAAAATTACTGAAATTAAGTAATCTAAGTTTGAAGAAATTAAACTTTAAATTAATGGTTTGTTTGGATTACGTTTTCAAGTGCTCAATTTTAAAAATAAGTTATTTTGAAAAAAATAGAGTGTTTGGAAGCCAATTAAATAGATTTTTAAGTTTCTTAAAAAACATTTTTTTCTAAAGATCAATCAAAACGAACCCTAAAATGGTTATGTTAACCTAAATTAAAAAGAGTCGTTCGTGAAAAGAATTATCTAAAACTATCATTAACTACATTTTGCTACAGTATATAATACTGTTTAAAAGTTTTCAATTAACTACAATGAACACTATTTCAAAACCTCCCATGTACTACAATACGTTTTTACTATTTTACATTTATCATTTTTTATTATTTGCAACATTACAATATTTACTATTAATTTTCTTATCAAACTAAAATAGTACTTTACTCATCAAACGTATACTATTATAATCCAAAATTAAAAGAAATTCACACACTAAACACAAACTATCATAATTCAATTATAAATCAATTTGTGGTATCTAAAAAACCTATTAAAGTAATATATGAGTTAGAAGTTGAAATCAATATCATCTAATATTTGTGGATGAGAATTTAAGAGAGATTAAATTAGAACAAAACTTTTGTTCTTATTGCATGAACTAAGAATATTGTATACTATATATATATATATATATCTCAAATATATATTTACAATTGCATAAAGTCCTCCATTATTATTAACTAAACACTCGAAATGTTGTAAAATGAAAGAATAAGAAAAACCAACGTAGCAGCATACCCAAAGGAGAAGAAGATACCCAACCAGCTCGATGCCCAATTCGTATACCTTTGCATACATGGGCACAAAACAACATTCATCATCACCACAATCACATTTTGAATTGAGAATAATCTTGGAAAATCTGATGCTACACCACCACATTATTATTATTATTATTTGATATTTTAAAGAGTATCATTATTAGAAAATATTTTAATTTAATAAGAAAAGAAAGAAAGAAAGAAAGAAAGAAAGAAGAGAGAATAAATAAATAAAAGCTAAGGTTAATTGTAGTTTTGTATGTAGAACGTGTTTTTTTGTATTGTACACCGACGACCATCATAACGAGGGTTCACGTATAGGCCCCAATAATTTCTCCCATACATTTTTCTTTTTTATTCTCTTTATTTCTATTAATTGATGAATGAATGATCATCTCTATGTAACATTCCACCCTTAAATTTCTTAAGTTGTTGGATGCTTTTTTTTCTCAAGTACGAGAATTGAATTTGGGACGTCCGACGTAACGTGCTAGTTCAGCTGAGCCTTGTCATTATAACGTTGTTATATATGCTATATTTACAACTATTTTTTTTTAAAGGTTATTGAGGTGTTTTTCAATCAAACATGAAAATTAGAGGTATTTTGTATAATTGAGTGGAAATAGTAATAATGAAAACACAAAATAATTAAAAATTGTGATGTGGGCATATGAGGAAGCACACCTTAAATGACCATAAGGACACTTTAATTTTTATAGGGTAGCATTTGATGTTTTCTCTTTAATATTGAGTCAATGTTGAGACGCAATGAACACCCAAGAAATGGTGCAAAAAAGTGTCATGCATGCCTTTCTTATTCATGGTTATATTCTTTTAGTTACATGTGTGTATATATATTGAAATATGGAAGGTTAAAATTATATATGACTTTTTAATTGATATGGTATATGTATCTTAACTCATTGTGAACTTTGTAGGTTAAGAATAAGTGATTTTTGAATGAGATATTTTGTAAAGTACAGACTTTGTGTATCGATTGAGATTAGATATTTGAATCCTCTTTGATGTGTAGACAATGTTTGAACATAACTTTAAATAATTTTGTGACAGTAGAAGACAACCATACATGTACATGTGTATTGTATATATATATAGTGGCAACTGAGCACAAACAAGCAAGAGGTTTTCCTTCAAACAAAGTAACTATTGAGTCAATAAAATATTTCCCTCTCTTTTTATATTTAATGTTTTAACATATTTAACCATTTTTAAAATTGATGAAGTAATTTGGACATTATAACAAAATACTTATCAATAGATCACTCTCTCTTGAGTAACTCACAGTCAACTTGCTTTTTAGTTTCAACGACTTGGGTTCCCCTTCCCACATGGTAACACTTCAAACTTTTGTATAAGATTTCCTCTCCTTTGATATAACGTACGTACTCAAGCTCTTCCTAATTGTGTGAGATATTCTCTCACCTTCATAAGCAAGCTTTTCCTAAACTTCGATTGAACTCTCCTCAATACAAAATAAAAAACTCCTACCTCACAACAAATCTAACCAAAAGCTTTGTTGCCGACTTGAACAAACTTCTAATGAAAAAAGATAAAACTTTTAATCATAATGTACATTAAGGTAAGGCTCATGTAATCCTTTCAATACACACTTTTCTAATCGAAAGGCACCCCAATTGCTAATACGATCACACGTCTATATTAACTTCCAAACAAACAAGCCAAACAATGAAAGCATGTCTAAGAATATCACTGCCACAAATGTTAAACCAATATTCTTTAAATTAATTAATTTAAAATATAAAATTCCTATAAAAAAATTGTTAAAATGGTACGTAAAGTAGATTTTGATATTTTCCATTTATCTTCTTTGAAGGGAGAAGAGTTTCTACTTCTACACATGATCAATTAAAATGTACTCTATAAATAAAAACAAGTAAATAAAATTAATGTTGAAGTTTGTGTTGTTTTTGCCAAAAATCCTAAAAAAATTAGGAGATGTTTGGAGCGTGGAGTGAATTATTAGAGTCTGTATTTGTGGTGCATATTATTATAGTTTAGATTATTATAATCTATGTTTGGGAAAGTGAGGAATAAGTAAATGAGGGAATGGGGAACAGTGACATATAGGAGAGATGGGGTGAGGAATAGTGAAAGGGGAGAGTGAGAAATAGTGAATGGAGGGAGTGAGGAATAGAAGAAATAAGGAAAAAAGTAGAATAATCCTAATCCTAGGATTTTGATAATCCTTGAAACAAATATGGAGTAGACTAAAATAGCTCACTCAACTCCTTTATAATCTGAGGGGCAAACGACCATTTATTCTTTTATAATAAAAAAAAAGAATAATTTTTAGTAATCGACTTGTACTTGTACGCATTATTATTAAGTATTTGACATCTTATAATCAATTGAAGAATGAAAATCAAACCTTTTTCAATGGTCATCTTTTGGGGAGTTGTGAGCGATAGCTAAAAAATGGCTATTTGGATAATTGAAGTTGTTTTGAAATAAAATTGGAGAAAATTGGTGGGTTTAAAAGAATTTAGGTAAAATGGATGATTTTTTTTTAAGAGATGCATTCCACCCCTTTATATATATATATATATAATTTTCACAAATGGCAGTCGAAAAGGGACAAACACAAAACGACAAAAGACATGCATCAGTAGAGACGCATTCCAGGGAAAAAGACAAAAAAAAACTTTTCAAACTGATTTGACAAGAGAGATGATGTGACGTAACATTTTTGGAGAGAGAGGGTTTAGACGCCCATGACTCTCCCCTCCTCTCTTCTTCTATAAAGCCACTTCAATTCTTCTCTTTTCTCACCTCTCGGATTTCCATCTCACTTCTTCTATATAAAAAAACTATTTTCTTCGATCTACTACTTCTCATTTCTTCACCTAGCCACTTATTTGAAGTATTGAATAATATCAACTAAATTCTTTTAAACCCACCCATTTTTTCTAATTTTATTTCAAAACAATCCCAATTATCCAAAGCACCCCTAAAAAAAGTATTAAGTCGAGAATTGACTAAAAATGTATACTATTATCCCACCATTGCTAATGAAGAAGTGTCTCTATTATATACCAATATACATAAACACTTCGATGTATGCATCTTACAGATTGCATCTATCTCTATGCATCTAATAATTTATATCTTACACACATAAAAATTTAAATATTTTAAAAAAAAAGTAAGAGAAATTTGACACCTGACGAATTACGATTAGATAATTTGGTAGAATGTACAAATATTGGTGAGCCTATGATGGACCTAAGTATATATATTTTCAACATATATTTAATATTATACACCCACACATTCGGGTGTGTTTGGCCTAATAAGTAGTTGGAAACTTCACTTCATGTTTATGGCTCAAGGAGTTTGTGAGTCTTATATTATACTAAAAACATTAATTTTATACCTTATCAACTTCTTTGAGTTCATGAGTTTAATTCTAAGAATATGAACTTCTCTTTGGTAAAGCATCTTATTTGATAGGGTAAAATTCTTAGGGTTTGGCTTATTTGATGGAGATTCATTCCTTCCACGTGATCCACGCATTAGTAGTCCTCAAAACATGGGAATATGTGGTTTGGTTTGTTGGGCGTTATAACTCCTTGAGTTTAGTAGGAGACATGAATGAACCGATATCATATTTGAATGAGAGTGATCCGAAGGACATGAAAGTAAGGTTAAGAAAGACTTAGAAGAATTAAAAGTTAATACCTATACCAACAAGATATACATTCCTTTTCGGTGGTTCAATCATATAGAAACTCCAAAGTTACGCGTGCGTACTCGTGTTGATTTGTGGAGACGACTTTCATTCTAATAAACCTTTAAGATAAGTAAGAATGATGTTGTTAGGTCGCAGAAAAATGTTGGGAATTCGAATTCTGAATTATGAGCTTTGGGTGTTACAAGCGTAATCTAGAGACATGTTCTAAGTTATAAAGGACTATTATTTTTCTTTTTGAGTGGTTGTCAATCTTGTAAATAAAGACAAGTCTTTTTTACTTTTGAGTAAGTTTATTGGTTTATGTCTCACTAAGAAAAGGAAAAAAAAAAGATTAAAAAAAAGTCAAATACATGATAGATTAAAAAAATTAAAGAAAAATCCTAGAAAATTTGAAGATTCAAGCATGTGCTAATATGAAAAGGCAAGAGATGCTTCCTTCATGCTTAATTTTGTAACTCTAAACCATATTTAAAGAACAAAAAGTAATGATAGAATTAATGTTTGACCCAATTTGTTTCAAAGAAAAAAAAACCTAAATAATCTAACAAAGTCAATTCAAATGTAGTTGAATTATTTATTTATTGTGTGAGTTTGTAAACCTTTTGAATTTAAATTAGAAATAAATGTTATGACTTAAAACCTTAATAAGAAGATAAACAAAGAAACACAATTTAGCCCACATGTATGCATTTTGTTGTCTCTCTATTGGTTTCCTTTTTGCCAACTTTGGTTGCACTCATAACTCACATCCTAAAAGAGGAAATTAGAAAGGTTTCATTATTAGACTTATGGAGGATCAAATAATATTAAAAGAACAAACTTTGACTAAACTTGGTTTTTGTATTTGTAATTTTTTTTACTTGACCTAGGGATTAGCTTTCCCACATGGCCACTAGTATAAGAGACTAAAAAATCTACTAATAAACATTTATTGACTAATAATGAAGCTAATTAGGTAGTAAAAGTATTTGCCTCATTAATTTTATGAATCAACGTTGACAAGTGTATAAGTTTAATTTTGAAGAATATAGTAGAGACCAACTTGGATTTGGCCTCATATTTATTTATTATTGATATCATTTTAATATAATAGAGGTGAGAGAATCGAATTATGTTTACATACCTCTTTAGTCTCTAACATATTTATATAGGTCATCTAAGTTATGCTTGTTTTTATAATTGGACAGTCGGGTGTACGTAAGCTGGGTTGAAGGAAAAATATGGTCTTCAGATTGACAAAAAATGAACTCTATCAGTTGATCAAAAAATGCAAGAGTTGGATTGGCGGTTGGTTTTTGTTTCATCTCTCCATAATTTCAACACTGCAAATTTGACAAAATCAAATTTGGTACTGAACACAAAAACAATTCAAACACTACATATTCAACAAATTTCAACACCACAATTTCAAAATATTAACAAGGGATATGAGGCTCTATCTTCTTCAACTTTTTCAGGGAGAGCTTCCTCGTCCTTTGGCATGTGGCTTCTTCGCAAGACTCTTCCTCTCCTTTAATCACTTGTTTAAGTGCAACTAAAGCTTCTTCTCCGTCCCTAGCCTTAGAACATAAGAAGTCTCTTGCAACTAAGGCGACTGAAGACTACCCTTTCAACAACTTAAACAGTAAAAAATGGGGTAGCGAGGAGGAAGCTGAATTAAGGGTCGAAGGTAAGGGTGTGGTGTGCAAGGCGACTAGGCTTGGACTGAACTAAGGGGCAGTGGAATTGTGACCGTTGGCTTTAAGAATTGGCGAAGTCTTCAAGAGTGTGGGCAACTAGAGTGGGCGTGTGACGAAAAGAATTTAGGTTTTAGGGTTTTTTTTATATATATTTTATGCATAATCAGGTCAAATTAGATCAACCTTATCCCTTACTTGATCGACCCAACGACCCGATTCAATTTTCTAATCCAACCCAACCCAAGAGTTACGACTTGAATTGGATAATTCGAATTCGTTGGATTATCCGTTTTTTTGAACACCTTATTGGACGGCCCATATGATAAGAGACTTTCAAAATATAGATCAAATGTTCATTTTTCAAGTTCCTAAAAGTCTATCATGTTCAAAATTTAGGCTTAATAAAATCTCAATCACCTGCTACCTTTATTAAATATTTTAAGCAAAATTCATCTCCCCATTTTGAAGATTAATTAGATTAAATTACAAATTTGGGTCCTTATAATCTTTTTTAAAAAAGAAATTATAGTTTGATAAAACTATCATAAATAGTATTATAGATTTTATCAAACAATAAAACAATAGAGACTAGTGATGAAGTTTTTATAAGAATTGTTTTGGTTGGCTTGATACTTAAAGCTAATTGTTGACATAGCGACAAACCACGAGTGTCATGTATACCCGTGACTACTTGGCCTATTTCAAGGAGAAGCTCCCTCCCAAAAGAAAGAAAGCCAGCAACACACTTTACATAATATTAGGCCCCAAACTTAAAGAAGACCATGTCTACATGGAGTTCATTTGAAGGGTTTCACAATGGACTTCCAAAAAAGAGCTGCCTTCTCGTGATTTTGTGTCTGTGGTTAAACACTGCTGTAATTTGAACTTTATTGACACATAATTGCTTCTGTTTGGTTGACCAACGTAACAAAAATTCGTCAATTAAACCTTTATTTAGTGCTTCAAATGTGTTCCTCTATTGGATGACCAATCCGAATACAACTCCTACAAGATGGTACATAGGTTGACCCAATTTAATAAAGCTAAATTCATATACGATTCAATCTATTGAAAGACTGATTTCTCTTGATCGATACTAAATTAGAAACTCAATTGAAAAACGACACTTATATTCACTTGCTATTACATGTAGGTGTTAGTTGGGTCAAACACCTGTTAGCTTCTCTTAATCAATTTATTTGTACTTAAACCAATCCAAATAAGTTCTATCATTATATTTACATCTAGAGAAATCTAGCACTACTCCCATTACTACATTCAAAACCTCTGATTTTCAGACATTACAGTAATGTTGATGCACAAACTTCCTATGGTATTAACCAGCAGAGTATGTTCATAATGAGTGGGTGGAATTAGTCCACATATTTCTCAAGAGAACAATAAAGAGATTAAGTTATTATACATTCATTCCCACACCTCTTGGGTGAAACCTAGGTGACAGTTTACATACATGACATCAATAGAAAGAAGAGATAAAGAAGAAACTAAATCCTTCCAAATCTTTCCTAACAATGTTTAAAGCTTATCATAAATAAATATCAATCAAGCGTGCGATTTCACCTTGACACGATTCCCAATCTTTCAGGTCTAAGAAGAGTAGTGTCCGACTAATTTATTGCCCATCTTAGTCTTTCTCTTCTCTCGCTATTTTTTCGATGCTAATCGAGTAGCATATGGGCAAAATCAACTGATGCGCCATAGAAGCAATCTGATTGAAGGTGTTGTGTTATCAGCTGTTAGATTGCCTTGCTATTTTCTGAAGAATGACTTCTCTAGCCTTTGTTACATCTGTAATGCATTTAGTAGCATGTGCACTCAATTTCTCAATGGTCTCATCAAAACCTTCAAGGTTTTTCTTGATTTCATCTATTACAAGCTGCATAGCGCCCTGCTCCCTAATGCCAAGATTGGCATTCTGCAATAACGAACCTAACTGAATCGATAATCTGCGCACAAGTAATCTAATGTTCTCGAAGTCCTTTAGAATTATGAAACTGTGACCTTCCATAGAGCTCAGAAGTTGCTTCTCTACTTTAATGCTGTTCAAGTATCGATTCCACAGTGTGTTACACCATTTCCCAACTGGACCCATTGGAACAGCTAGTGCAGCACCCAATGCAATCACCACGGGAGGTGCAGACATTGCAGCAGCTACGACCGAAAAAATCAGTACGGAGGCAAATGCAGTAACCAAAATGACATTCGACACTGTCTTCCATGTTTTCATGGTCGAATATTTCTTGTCAAGCTTCTTCTTTTGACGTTGCAACTTCTTGAACATAGATAAATGCTCTTTGTACAAGGACCGGAATAATGTAACAAACTCCTCACCAAATGGATCCCCAGCCTCCTGAAATTTCTTCAAGTCTTCAAACGTTTTAACATATCTCTCACCATTATCTCCATTCTCATCACTCTCAAACTTTCTAACAGCAAGTTTAATGATGAACTGGCTGTCCCGAGTACGTCGTAAACTCTCCTCCAATGCCTTACAGAATTCTAACACTTTGAGACTGTTATCAAAGAATGCCTCCACAAGACATAACAACTCTTTGTTCCACACATCCTCTTTACTTTCAAGGATAATCTTGACAGCATCTCCATTCATTTCCAGTAAGAAGTCAGTGACCTCCATGAGTGCATCCATTGACAACGACCCAACCGCAACTCCACCAGCCAGCGAATTGAGAGCTCGGCTCGTCCTTTCGTGCACTTGAACATCAAAGGATCCCAAATCTGGATTGTTTGCACACTCGGCTTCATATGAACTAAGGGCAGCTGCATATTGAGCATCGTTGATGGGAAGTGGAGGAAGAGAAACATCCACACCACCTGATTTGATTTTGCTAGATTGTCCTCCCATCATTTCCAGACTATAATTTTGACCAAAACAAACAAAATCAACAAGTTTCCCCAGTTGGGTCTTCAGAAACACAGGAAAAAACAAAAAGTAAAATCTTCACTTTTTCACTACTCTCTGTTTCAGATAATACAAGAACAAGCTCGAATCTAAAAATCAGAACTTCTAGTGGAGCAATCAAGGTTACAAGATCTAAGAGAATAAAAAATTGCCAAAACCCATCACAGATTTTCAGTCAAACAGAAGGGGGGAAAGTATAAAAATCCCAAAAGAAATCAGCTTAAAAGTAAAAGAACAGCCGCCATTAATTCAAAAGGAACACGATACCTCAATTCGAATGAAGAATCGAAAAGATCCAACAAAACACAGATGACCAATCCAAGAGGGAAACGAGGAAATCCAAAACAGAAAAAGATCAGAATGATCAGAACTATAAGAAATCTCACAAGAATGGAAAGAAGGAGAGGATCTCGGCCAAGAACATGGTGAAAGAAAATGAAGGGAGACCTAATTAAAATGGAGCAATGGTCAACAGTCACATATGAATAATTATCAATCCATTGGTCTTCTAAATCACGCGCCGTTGAATTTTCTCTAAATCACGCGCCGTTGAATTTTCTTTTTGTTGATTTCTCTTTTACCCTTTTTTCAGTGAAATTTCTTCCTATTTTTTTTTTCTTCTGCTGTTGCTTCTTAGGAAGTATCGAGGACTCTTCCTTGAAATTTCCATGGACTTCGACTTACTCTTCCATGGACTTCCGAAACTTCATGTATTAACAATTCAGTTTGAATTGATGATGAAAATGCGTTATCTTAGTGGAATTTGATTGATATATTTCAATAGATTTTAATATTTAGATTCCTTTTAAGAAAATTGTTCGCTATCAAAACTAATTACACAATATAACAAAAACAAAAAATTAAATAGGTTATTTTCTAAAATATTCTTTCTTTCTATCACATTTACTTAGAATTATAAATACATTTGTCAAAATTGTAGCGATAATCCTAAAGATAATGGTAAAAGTGACAGAGTAGTGATAATCCTAAAGATAACTGTAAATGTGACAAATTCACAATTTTCACAATATTCACAAATGGTAATGATAAAAGCAGTAGTCTCACGTAATTTTTTACGGCAATCAGATAAAGCATCATTTGTTCCTCCAATTAGATTAAGCATTTTGATTACAATATTTGGAGGTGACTCTTATAGTTCATTACAATTACAAAATGTAGGTAAAAAAGAAGAAACATAATCAAATGGGATCCATTCTTTAAATTATGGTATAACGTTGACCTTATTCCTTCAATTCTTATGTATAACATATGAAAAGCTAAGATTCTAAAAAAACATTTTTAGAATAATATACCCTTTCAAATTTCTTTTTATTACATTAATGTCATTCCTTTAGAAAAACTCAATTTTTTTTAAAAGAAGCCAATATTCATTAAAAAAAACATTCTTAGACTAATATACCCTTTTAAATTTCTATTTATTACATTAATGTGATTAGTTAAGAAAAACACAATTTTTTAAAAATTCATTAGTGGTTAATCGGCTGCTTGTTAACCTTTCTTCCATTTTGAGTTCAAATCCCATCAATATAATCGTTGATTTCCACCCATTCATTCATTTTTTTTATTTTTATTTTTATAAAATTTCAACATTGTTCAAACATTTTTTTCTTCTTCTTCAACATCTTCTCAAAGCTTCTATGATAAGTTTTTATTTATTTATTTTTCTTTTTCTTTTCTTTGCCTGCATTCGTTTTAATATTTGAAACCATTCTTATTTTTTCTTTTAGTTTTTAAAATTTCTACTTCAACGTCTTCCGCACTTCTTCTTCAGTTTATCTCCTAATTTATGAGGTAGGTTTTATAATTTATTTTCTTCTTTTATGAAGTTTGTTATTTTATTTCTATGCATTTGGTTTTCATATTTCAAATCATTTTTTTATTAGTTCAATTGTTTTATACATATTTTATTAATTCTTGTTGGGTTGTTTAAGTTATATTTTTGTTATATGTCAATATCTTCTTAATTTATTCTCGTTACAATGTTATGTTATTGTAAATTTAATTTAAAATTTAAATTGAGAAATATTTTAAAAGAAAATCGACGAGGTCATCATCTCCTTTGAAGAAAATTAATAATAGTTACGTGAGATACTGTATATATATTTTTTAACTAAACTATAAAGTCCATGTCAATAAATTTTCTGAATCCGTCATTGTTTGTATCTTCAACTTGAATTTCAAGCTTAAGCTTTTTTGAATTAGTACGATTGAGATGAGGAGATTCGACCATATACCAATTTGTTTGCCTTCGTTATGTGAATAAATTTATATATAGAAATACGAATATATCACACAAGAAATTTTTTAAAACAATGTATTGTGTTTTTATAATTTTTATTTGACAAATTATAAAATTTAGTGATCTATATAAATTTATGTTAGAGAAAATATCACAAAAAATTTAATATTTAATTAAAAATTAATTTTCAATAATAATTTGTATGGACTATAAAGAATAAATTCTTTAATTACAATTAGAGAAATTGTCAAAAATAGTAAATTTATCAAAATATACCAAAATTTTCAGATTTTATCAATAATAGACATTGATAGCCACTAATACGTTTTTATCAATGATGTTGATAGACAGTGATAGAAGTCTATAAGTGGCATTGATAGACAATGATAGTAGTCTATCATTAGCTATCATTGATTGAATTCAAAATTTTGCTATAACTTGTAAATATTTTAATTTATTTTGCTATTTTTAAAAATGTCTCATATAATTATATGTTATAATGTAAAATCAAATAAGTAAATTCATCTATAATCTATACCTATTACTTATAGTATTGGTCTATATCTATACCATTCCATTTGGCCCAACAACTTCTCAAACTTGAAGTAAAAAACTAAGCTTCAATAATAAGAGGAAATTTCATCCTACCCCCGTTTATTTTACTTCCCACGCAAGGAACTTTTAAGAATTATGCGGAGTCTAAACAACAAATATTTAATAAATTATTTAATGACGTGTCAAACAATCATTAGAGGAACTTTAAATTTTTTCAATAATAAACTCTATTAAAATTTACACATTTATCGAGTAGCTTTATCTTTTTCATTTTTAACTTTTATACATTTATAAAAAAACTTCATCTATGACTCTATCTCTACTTTTTCATATTTGTCGAGTAACTTAATCTTCCTCATTTTACCTATTTTTCTTATTTTTTTATATAGCAATATTGTACTATCTTAGTGCCTCTAATCTTGTATGTTCATGATCTTTAATGTGTTTAAATATTTATACTTTAAGAAATTAATCCTCGTGTTTCGTTGCAGATCAAGTCAAGTCGATCTTGCCACTTGTGATATTTAGTAGTATAGATGATATTGATGGATTTATTATACATTTTATTTAATTAGTTATAATAAACTTTCGTTCTCAAATTTTGTCAAAACGCAAGTTGACACAAAACACACAAACACTTATAAAACACAAAATTGACAAATTGGGCTACCTTTGACCCCATGTGTGTTCTAACTCCATTTTTTGAAAGGTGGACTATAACCGAAAGCTTTTGTTTTGTATGGACATATTTGACAAATTGGGCTACATTTGAGCCCATTTGTGTACTATTTCTTTTGGAAAATGGTAGCATTGGGAACCATTTAGAAAAAAAAATTAAAAAGAGTGACAAGCAAGAAATGTTAAAATAAGAGGTTCACTTTGAATAAATGACAAAAATATTTTTAAATTTGATAAAATAGCTAAACAAAAAAAATTTAAAAAAAAGTAGTCGGAGGATTGTCTTAAATGCCCCTACCTAACTAAAAAACATGAATCGTAAATACAGTAATGGAATAAACTCCAAAAACATTGTAATTAAAAAAACTCTCCAACCAATCAAACTCTATGAAAATTCTAATTTCGCCAAAAAAAAATCTATCACCATCTAATCTCCACCCAATGTCCTGGAACAATTTCACGTCACATTCAAACTGTGCAGATATTGAAAATGGTGCAGGCATTGAAAATAGCATTAAAGGCATCAAATCTCCACTTTGAAACTCTAACAATTTTTTAATTTACGTTTGTTGCTCCACCGGAAAGTATTCTTCTAAAAAACATCCTCCATCGAAAAGCTTTCTTCTGAAAAACATTATTGAGCTCCACATTTATTCCATTCGACCGCACCAACATCTCCAAAATACATCTATTTTCTCCAAAGCGTACATCTTTAAATCTTCTTGTGAACTTTTGGGAAAAAAATTACAAACTTAATCCACACTTTAACACATACATGATTCAAAAGAAGCATCAAACCCAGCTGTAAACAAACCCAATTTTCACCACAATAAAAATCCCATCGCACAACCTCAAGAGAACAAATTAGGGAAAAAAAGGTCCATCCAAGCGATCTCATGGCTACAAACTTCACAACAAAGCTTTCCTTATCACTGATTCTCACAACAGCCGCCATTTCTGTCACCACCTCCCGCAAGTCGAAACAAGCCAATCTAATTCTATATTTACAAAGATTTTGCCAATGGCTCAAACCCCATATTCATCCCAGTTGCTGGAGTCGCCGGCAAGCCATGGAACTTCACCCAATTCGGCACGATCTTCGTCGCTGATTCCATTTGGCTGCTCCAAAATCTCCAATCGGTTGAAGAAAGCATTCGACTCGAATAGTTGAGGAAGGTTTCAATCACTGGAAGAGCAAGTTTCGTAGGTCTGCCTCATACAATATGTTCCTTGCAAATGAAACCTAAAACAAATGATTCAAAATCATTACAAAAATGTCATTAAGACATTAAAATTTAAATTTAAATTCCAATTAAAAATATATATGATGTATTATTTAATAAATTGTTTAAAATATAAAAATGTTGAAAATGTTGTATTTATATTTGTCATTATTATAAGGGAAGTTGGTGCAATCTTGTCCAGCAACAAAATAACATATTTAGTTAAAATTTACCAAAATTGAATGTTGTTTGCAAAATACATTGTCTTCGTGCTATTTCCAATATACTGTTTCATTTTTTGAATTATTTAAATACACTGTATTTGAAATATATAGATTATCCTATGACCAGACGAATGATACTAGATGAACAATTTTTTTACCTTTTCGTGTGTGTCCCAAATTTGTTATCATTCATATACTTGACATATAATATGTTTGGGAAATTTTAATTTGATCTATTGGCTATTATAAAGTTTTGGATATTAAACAACCGTGATTATGATTCAATGACACTATTTAGGACATCGTTCTTATTGTTAGTTTTGTAACAAATCCATCTTAATATTAAGTTTTTTGGATTGAAAAAAATATATTATTATATAAACAAATAAATATCAATATTTGAATATGTGATCATGATATAGAACGAATAGTTTATCACATTATTTAAAAGCATAAATTAGAATATAATTGTGTCAGCAACATATGCTATATAATTGGTCAAATACTGTAGAATTGATCTGAAAAGAAGAATATTGTCATGTATGGTATGTACAAATACATTGTAACTCTATAGAAAATCAACGCAATCAAACCTGACCAATTTAACCAATAAATTGTGTTAAATTAAGAAAAAAGAAATAAATAATAAAACAAATGGAACAAATTAAATATATTCAAACAAATGGAAGGTATTCTTGAATTTTTTAAATCTGTAGAGTTGAAGATGAATAGAAAGTTTGAAGGACTAGGAAAAAAATTGTACAGATTGTTTTAAGAAATCAAGAGTAAGCAACCTAGTTCTTCGGGTGCACAAGAGACTAACGAATATACGGTAAACATGTGATATAAAACTTTGAACCAAAGATGGACATGGAGCGTATACATCAACCACACCATGGTCATATATCGAGAAGATTCAACTCATCTACCATCGAACAAAGTCTTCACACGTTGTAGTGTCATTACAAATAATGCTAAAGGATAACCGTAAAAGAAATCCAACACAGCCGTAAAGAGAGTCGTAAACAAAAACAGAAAGAGAAACCCAAAAATAAAACGTCAAATGAATAACATAAAATTAAATATTAATGTAATTAAAAAACTCACGATATAAAAAATAATTATTAAATAGAATTGACACAATGAAATAATTTTTAAAAATAAGAATCAAACAATTATCACGGCTTGATGGGATGATAAACTTTAGAATCAAAATTGATGTAATTTTGCGGTTTCAAATCAAAATTTAAATCCAAATTTTAAATAATTATTTTGGAATATAGATAAAGGATATCAAACCAAATAAATCGAAAATTTTGAAATTATGTTCAGCATGATTTTAGGGATATCAACTAATTAGTACAATTTAAGGAAGTGAAACTTTTTAATAAAATAATGGGATACACGTGCACAATTTGAGGGGATTATACAATCTTAAATTCAAATGTTTATTATGTAAATGTACGATACTATGTAATATCTGATAATTTTTTAAATAATTTAAAATATAAATAATAAAAAATGGTTAATTTATGTATATTTGCCATTATTTTAGGCATATAATATAATATGATTAATTTTATTAATTGAAATTCTCTTTGCCATTTTTAGGGAAAATCGTTATTCAAAATATAGAATGAATGTTAATTAATTTGATTTAAATACTAAAATTCTAAAAGTTTGTTGTGGATTATAGGCATATATTTAGGATATATTGGGAAATCTTGTCATTCTCGAAAATATTCAAAAAATTTCAACACTGATTGTAGTTTGCAAATACACTATATTTGTGACTGTGTGATGTCCCGATCTACTTTTGCATCATGCAAATACACCGTTGTAAAAAATGTATTTTCCTATATAAAGGGGTAAAAAAAAAATGGTAACCACCAATTTTGCCAAAAATCTTATTAATTTTCAGATTTGTTATTTTTCTTTTTATTATACTAAATCTTGCCCTATTCACTCTATTTCTTACAAAAATATAGCACAACCATAAAATATTTTTTAAAATAATAGATGTTAATTTCTTTTTTTAAAATGTTAAGTCTATCATTTAGTTGCTATCATTGATAGAAGCTATAAATAAAAATTGCTATCAATGTGGAGCTAGCCACACAAGTTTTGATGCTAAAGTCAGAAGATGCAAATGTGTATATATCAAGTAGAGAGTTTGAATGATAGAATGAACTCGCTACCCTTAGAGCTATGTTGATATTTTTATAAGTGCCTTTGTCACTGGCTTTTCGAGTTGTTAAGTTTATCCTTTAAATTATTGGACTAGGGCGTGGATAAGTGGTATACCTTATTTAACATTTTGTTAAGATCGAGGTCGAGGGCCTTATTTTATCTATATTTGGGTTTACAATGGTCACTGATTGGGATGCTTGAGGCATGATCCATTAGCTAATTACCTAGTCACGGTCGAGGCTCTAGGCACACTAGCTTGAGCAAGGTCTAATAAGGTAGCCTCTTTCCTAGACCTGTTTGGGTCCTAGGTTGGTTACTTTCAACCTAAATCATTTACAAAATGTGTTTATACAATTTGGTTCAAAATCATCCTTTACATTTTTATTCGTAGAAGGTATTGCTAAGGTTGGATAGATACTACAAACTTTTTTGTGTTGCAGTCAGAATTTCATTCATAATCGTATTCAAAATGTTTTTAAAATAATAATAAAAGAAAAATGACACAATTCGTTACTAAAACATATCCGTTTTCTAAATACACAAAAGCAAAATAGTTATCAAAGTGCCTCTCTCTCGTAAATTCAATAAGTATTCTTATGAACATCAAACGAACAACCCAACTATTATTGATTGATACCAAGCAAATATTACGGCGCTGACATATTTAGTATATTTTAGGTGAGATATTAAATTCTTAAGAATTATTTCTATATAAGTTGGTTGATTGAGCCTTTCATTTATTGGGTTTGTATTTGGATTATTCTTTTGAAAAGAAAAAAAAAATAGAAAAAGAAATCAATCTTTTTGGTCACTCATTTTAATCAAAACTACAATTTAATTTAATAAGCCTTTATTTCTTTTTTTCATATATAGAAAAAATAGTTACCTTCTTTGTAAATATAACATAATAGTCATTTTTTTCATTTTGTTATATTTAAAAATAATTCCAACAATATTTTAGAAAAACTGCAAATATAAAAAATTGATCTATCACAAATATACTATGTTATATTTACAATTTTTAAAAATATTGTTATATAGTTAAATAATTCATAAAATTGCTACTCATTATAATTTTTTCTTTCACATTACACTTGTTTTTCTTAACAATTAAAAATATTTTGATTATTAGTTACATTTCAGATACAAATGGTTACCTCTAAACTTCCTGTATATGATCATACCAAAGAGCTTTGCGCCAAGTGATATTTAGATATATGAATATCTTTAATTATCCAATTATAGATTGATCCTCTAGAATCAATTTGATTTCAATCTAACATGTTTAATTAGATATGAATGAGACTTCAATGGAAGACCAACAAATAATTGAGAAGTAGTTTAAACTAAATTATGACAAAAATAAGTAGTTTGAAGTAAATAGACTTCAAGACCAACAAATACATATATGTACTGGGTTGTTTATCAAAATGACAAAAATATCCCTATTTAATATGTTTTAGAAAAAAATTGAAAACAACAAAACTAATGATTTGCTTGGTAAAATTAATATAGCCTAATAAGAACCTAAAATCATGAAACAATCGGGAGTTAGACTAAAAGAAAACTATTTGCTTAGTAAAATATAATAGAAATGTCACGTTTTGAATTTAATTATGTGGTCATATTCATTTATTGTATATATAAGAACATAATAAGCTCTCCAACACATCACAAGGAAGAGATGAAATTTCCAAACTTGGGAATTTGTTTCTTCTTCTTCTTCATCTTGTTTGACATCGCAGCAGCACAAAGCGCTTTTCTGAAAATCCAACTACCCAACGTTGGGCTATCGGAAAAACGCTTCGGATTTTTCATATTTGGAAATTCTTTTGTAGATGCTGGAAACAACAACCACCTCAATGGCAGTATTAGAACTCAAGGGAACTTCCCTCCCGATGGCGAATCCTTCTTCCCCATCCCAACTGGTCGTTATTGTGATGGTCGTATCATACCATTTCTTAGGTCAGATACTTTTGTCAAAAACAATAAACGTTGACATTGTCATGAACTTCGACTTTCTTAATACTGAGATTTTAAAACCGTCAAAAGTCATAATTCTTGACTGTTAGAAAGCATCAAAAGAGACTGTTTTTTAGTAGTGATTTAAATCCCATTATTTCTAATACTCGAAATCTCAAACACTTTCTTAAACTTTTTCTATTTTACTAAACAACTATAATATATTTTGTCCTTAGTCTTTTATTTTTTATATTCATTTATTTTATTTAATTTATAAAAGAAATTTGAATTTAATTAAAATTTTAAATTTAACTTTAAAAAAAATTAAAAAAAAAAAAAAAAAACAATAAAAAAAAAATGTTTCCGTCCTTATTTTGAACAAGTCCTCATGATTTTTGGTTTTTTCCTTTCCCTCGTCACCATTCCCCCACTCCCCCAGCTTACAACAATACTCTCCCTTCACTCTACTCTACGAAACCATCCAACCCTGTCTTTGCCCTATAAAAACAAAAGGAAAGATTTTAGGGAGAATTTTTTTTCTCTCTCCAGAGGTAGGTTGAGAGTTTTTTTTTTTAAGAAAAAGGGGTGTGCTAGATTTTTTTTATAGTAAAAAAGTCTTTTTTCAATTTATTGTCATTTGGGATGTTGAGAAAGCACGTAGAAACTTTTTCTCCAAATCAAATATCTTCAAACATATTTTCTCTTTCTTTTTTCAATTGGAAATCAATTATGATTTGGTGATTACTGTATTAATTTTGGGCGTATTTTGTTAGATTAATTTTGTTTGCATTGATTTTGTTTTTTGTGATTTCAAATTTATTAGATTAAGACAACTTTATGTACTTCAAGTTTTTTTTAGATTTAGTTCAATTTAATTATTGTGGGTTTGTCTTTAAATTCATTAGATTCATGGTTGAATGTGTTAAATTTTAGGGTTTACTGTGATTTTAATTTTGTTTCAAATTTAGTAGAATGCAGTATCCAATTTATTTTGGTTAAATGTTGGGTTGATTTTAGTCTAATTTGGTATTAATTTATTAGACTTAATTGATCACCACCTGTATCACTTAATTTATTTGCACTCTTTATTTATTTGGCACGTAGGTCATTTATTTGGCTGGCACCCTCTCTTATTTACCATGTGTTATTTGGTATTATTTAATTTTAGTCAGCATATTATTTTATTTCAACTATTTCACAACTATATTATTTCATAACTATTTGAGAACGTGTATTTCTCAAATTTCACACTATTTTGCTATTATTATTATTGTTATTTATTTTTCAATTTGAATATAAAAATTTAAATAGGAGAAGAAATAATGTTTTTTTTTTATGGGTTTTATAACTTAAATTTCACGAATATATAAAAATTTTTCATTTGAAATTTAATCAATAAATTGTCTTTAAAATATTATAAACAATTTCATATTTTAAATGAGACTGAGCAGTGTTTTCTATGAATTTATTAATTTTTAGATACATAAAATTTCTCATTAAACACCTATGATGAAGATTAAAATATCAAAGTTTAGTATTTTGATATTCTTCAAATGAATAAATTAAAAAAATCATCTTTTGAAACAAAAAAAAAAAAACTTCATTTTTCTACGGGCTCTTAAGCCACCCATAATTATCAATTCATGCTTAGTTTTTCTTTTGTTAGATGTGAAAACCAATCACACCTTAATATGGTTGGTGCCGACTCCAAACTAATTATTTATTAAAATTAAATAAACGAGAACGTTGCGACTTATTTATTTATTGATTTATTTTTGGCAATAGAGTAAGCCCAAATGCCTTTCATTCCACCATATTTAGACCCCAACAACAATAAGTACATGAACGGTGTGAATTTTGGATCCGATGGAGCTCCAGTCTTACCTGAGGCAACAAATGAGACTGGGTCCAATCTAATCAATTAGTTATTTTATCTATTGAATTAGATGCATAATTTAATTTGGTTTGGTTTGACGGGTCTTATCACTTTCGACTCAGATGGAGTTTTTCAAAAAAGTGAAAAACCACTCGGAAAGAATGAATTATGCAACCTACAACTAATTCAAAATCTAAATACTAAAATTAATTTGAAATCTAAAACCTAAAACTAATTTGAAATCTAAATACTAAAACTAATTAAATAAAACAAAAAAATAACTAAATTAAACTAAACCACTTACCAAAATGAAGAGCGGCAGCGTGTGGATTTCTCTCCTTTTTGGTCTCTCTCTCAACTCTCTCGGTCTTCTCCTTTTCAGTTATGTGAATTACAGAACTGGAAGTGGGTTTTTAGAGGGAAATGTCCGAGGACACCCCTAATTCCCAACGTAATAAGTAAAACGTAAGGAATAGTTTTCACCTATCCCAACATTTTACTTATGGCATCAGGAATAGTTTCCACCTCTTTCGACGTCTCGATCACGGCGTTGGGGGAAGTTAAACAATTATTTTATTGTATATTTTTAGTCGATGTATTCAACATAGATATCGGGAATGACTAAACTTCCTCCGACGCCATGCATAGAGACATCGGGACAAATGCGGGAATTTAACATTAGTTTATCTTTCCTTGACGTCTTGAACCACGACTTCAGGACTACTTGTCTAGACCGACATGTATTTTTAGGCGTCAGAGATGGACCTTTTTTTTCGATATTGCCTTCGCCAATGCCTATTTCTGCGTTAGGACATCTGGACACTTTCTCTCCAGTAGCCTCTACTCCAATAAAAATAATTTGGACACTTTGACTTTTGGATAAAATATGCCAAAAAGAAAATGACATGGTGTTGGTATGATCTAAACTCCTATAAGGAAAAGACCCTCAAACTTATTATAATGTTATTTAAGAAATAACAAAAGAATTAATCTGAACGAGGATTTTTCATGTGCCTGCATGGGAGTTGAAACCCCTCAAAGGTCAAAACTACTCCATCCCCAATTCTAGTCCTATAAGGTTGTAGCCCGAGTAAAGGGCTTGTGAGTGAGTGTAAATGCATGATGACATATAAAAAAAATGTACCAATAACATAGTAAATTTTTATCTTTTATTCTTATTATATTATAATCTGTTGGCTCGACTCTCTTAAACATTGTTTAAGTCCCCAGTGAAATTGCCATGCTGTCGCGACTTGATCGCTACGCGGAGCGGCCCACCTTCTCGTTTATTTAATTTCAATAAATAAATAGTTTTGGAGTCGCCACCAACCATATTAAGGTGTGATTGGTTACCCAAAGAAAAAAATTAAAAAGAATAGTCTACGTAAATTAATGAGATTTAAATTCGGAAGTCAGTTGTGTGTAGGGAGTAGCACCCTACAATACCCATAAAAGGGCTACCTAATTTTATCTTTTAAATTAAATTAAAGGGGTTCACAAAACAAAGTTTTTTATTTAAGTTTTTTTTAAAAAATGTCTCAGGGTTATCAATTCATATCGAAGAAAATAAAATCTAAGCATGAATTGATAATTATGGGTGACATAGGAGCCATTAGAAAAATGAAGTGTATTTTTGTTTCAAAAGATTTTTTTTTATTCACCTTAAAATATTAAGATACCAAATTTTGATATTTTAATCTCTATCATAGGTGTAATGAGAAATTTCATGTATCTAAGAATTAATAAATTCATAGAAAACACTACTCAGTCTCATTTAAAATATGAAATGTGTTTATAATTTTAAAGACAATCTACTCATTAAACTTCAAATAGAGAAATTTCATGTATTCATGGAATTTAAATTATAAAATCCATAAAAAAACAATACTTTTTCTTTAATATAGATTTTTATATTTAAATTGGAAAATAAATGATAGATAAAATAAATACATAAAATAAAAATAGAGATAATATAGGTAGGATGCAAGATAATTAATTAATGCAGCATGATACAAGATAATTAATAAATACAGCAGGATGCAAGATAATAATTAATGCAGCAGTATGCAAGATAATTAATTAATGCAGCATGATGCAAGATAATTAATTAATGCAGCAGGATGTCAAATGCATAATTATTAACACCGAAGGCCAAATGCATAATTATTAACACAAGATGACAAATGCATAATTATTAACAATGTCAAATGCTTAATTAACACAGGATGCCAAATGGATAATTAACACACGATGCCAAATGGATAATTAATTAATGCACGATGCAAATAAGGATGCC
>CM046893.1:1066800-1166739 GCA_025688845.1 Cucumis hystrix | reverse complement strand
GATGCCAAATGGATAATTAATTAATGCACGATGCAAATAAGGATGCCAAATGGATAATTAATTAATGCACGATGCAAATAAGGATGCCAAATGGATAATTAAATAATGCCCGATGCAAATAAGGATGCCAAATGGATAATTAATTAATGCAGGATGCAAATAATTCGAATGAATAATTAACACAGCCAAATGGATATTAGCACCGGAGGGCAAATGGACGCCAAATCAATAATTATTAACACATTATGCCAAATGAATAATTAACCCAAGATGTCAAATGGGTGCCAAATAATTAAAAGGATGCAAATAATTAAACCAGGATGCCAAGTAACTAAAGTTGACCAATGCAAATAATGCCAAATGAATAATTAACACCGCAAAATGGGTGTCAAATAAGTAACCATGATTCTAATTAATTAATTAATGTAGATACAAATAATTAATCCAAAATGCCTGATGCCAAATAATTAAAACATATGTCAAATGGGTGTCAAGTAATTAGTAGACCAACATGCTAATTAATTAATAAGATACAAATAATTCAAATGAATAATTAACCCATTAACCAAATGGGTGCCAAATAATTAACTCACCATGCCATTAATCAAATGAATAGTTAAACCAGAGCCAAATGAGTGCCAAATAATTAAAGCAATGTGCCAGGATGCTAATTAATTAATCAAATGAATAATTAAACAGAAGCCAAATGAGTGCCAAATAATTAATCCAATGAATAATTAACATGGCACGGCAAATGAGTGTCAAATAATTGACGCAGATCATCAACCATGAATTAAAAAAAACACAATAAATTTCGTAGTAATTAAATTGACTTAAATTATAAAAAAAAAACTTATCTCGCAAACGTGTCTGCCTTACTTCCAATAAATGCAAAAAGCTTCTTTCTCAATTCTCTCAAATTCTTTCGAATGGATGCATTTTTTATATTTTAAAGTGTACCTTTCTTCTAAAAGTGTATTTTTTCTCTAAAAATCTCAACGTCTATTTTGATTTTCTCTTTTTACAGGGGAAGATTGATAGTGTGGAGTAGAGACTGCCTGACAAGAAGCTGGAAGAAAGTGAGAGAGTAGAGGAAAATAAAAATAGTGGGGATGATCGAGAAAAATGGGAAGAAAAAAACTTTTTTATTTTTATTTTTTGTTTTTTAAAACATAAATTTAAAATTTAAAATTTAAATTTAAATTTAAATTTAAATTCTTTTATATAAAAAAATAAACATAAATAAATAATGCACGACAAAATACGATATCTACACTATCGATGAAAAAAAATATAGTTAGAATATCACAGATGCAGAATCTCAAAGCTAATAATTAATAACATAACAAAAGTTTTGACTTAAATAAATAGGCTACCTTAACTTCGAGATAGCCATAAAATTCACATTCATATTCAATTTTAAATTCAAATTCCTAAACTAATTGATACTAAACAAATTTTCTATTTAAACTCAAATTTAAATTAAATATAAAATTCAAATTCTTAAACTAATTGATTCTAAACAAAAGAATCATATTTAAACTCAAATTTAAATTAACTATAAAATTCAAATTCCTAAACTAATTGATACTAAACAAAAATTCCTATTTAAATTAACTATAAAATTTTAATTCTAGTTTTTATTCAAACTTAAAACAACATACATTACATATTAATAATATCAACAATCTCAAATTTACACATCCAATCTCAAACTTACATATAAAAACTCATACATTTTCATATAAAAACATACATGATATATTACACAAACTACACATGCATACATTTCAATCCTATTAGAAATAAAACATACATAATATAACACATACATACATATAAGTTTAAAAACAAAAATGGAAAAAATCTTAAGTATAATTAGCAATGGAGGACGAGAGAGGATGAAAGAGTGGTGGGTGACGACGGCAGGCGGACGACAAATTTCTTCTTCCCTCTCTTTCTCTTTTTCTTTTTTTCTTTTGCATTTTATGTGTTCTATGTAAAAAACAAATAGGGAAGGAAAAAGCCAACGCAGCCCGAAAACGTCCGCCTTTCCCACTTTCCTCGACGTCATTAGTGACGCATCAGAGAAAGTCCAACTGTAATAATTAATTATTTAAACTTTTGCCGACGTGATCAACACTAACGTCGGCAAAAGGTATAAATTTAATAATATTATTCGACTTTTGCCGACGCACTTACACACAACGTCGACAAAAGTTTAAATAATATTATTAAAATACAACATTTGTCGACGTCGCGTGTAAGGACGTCGGCAAAGGTTTAAAATAAAAATATTGTTCAAACCTTTGCCGACGCACTTGCATTCGACGTCGGCAAAGGTTTGAATAAAATAATATTATTCGAGCCTTTGCCAACGTCGTGTGTAAGTGCGTCGACATTACTCCGTTATCTCGACGTAGATTTAACGACATCAACATTGCCCCTCTTCGTCGACGTTGTTTTTCTCGACGTCCGTTTCTGCGTCAGCATAAGTCTCCTTTCTTGTAGTGTTCAAAACTTCTTTTAGTCTTCTTCATAAAAAATTAAAAATGAATAATTTACTCTTTTGATCTAGCAAATTTCGTCTTCTAAATCCGGATTAAATAATCTAGTAGATTTCGTAGTCTAAATTTGAAGTAAATAATAAATTGAATTACTAAGAACTAGTCTTTGTGGAAAATTTGAGTCGAACACAAAAACCACATAAATTTATGAAGCAAAATTATTTTCCAAAGAATAATTTAGTCCCCTTTGATCAAACCGATTGAGGGGGGGTTTGGATGGTGAATTGGTAAACTTGCAAAGAAGAGGTGTGACATTAGTAGGTTGGAAGATGAAACTATTTTAGATGGACTATTAGATATTCAAGATCCAATCCACTGATTGAAGTAGAGTTAGATTGAATAGAAGTGATCAACTAAGAATAAGTGTTTTTTTTTAATACTCCTAATTTTGATCATATCTTCAAATAACAAAATTGTCCATGCTATATTATTGGAAATATATATTTTTCAAATAAAACATATTATTCAATTGATATGCTCATTGGGCAATAAAATTTTGAAATTCTAAGAAGTGTTGCATTGTTTTTTGAGGAAATTTGGAAAACTTTTACATGGGTTTGTGTGTGTGTGTGTGTGTGACTTCGTTTAAGGCACACAACGTGATCTGCCCCCATCAACCTATATTGTCCACAATATTATATTTTAAGCCTTAGTCACTACTCCCAAGTCCCTATCATACTTAATTCTTGAGATCTTCATTTAGATCTTGAAAATTATTAGTTTGAGTTCTTTTTTAAGTGCTTCTTAAATTAATGGACAAAGAAGCACTTCCATTCCTTTTTATTTAATAATCACGTTTACATTGTTTATTGAAAAAAATACAAAAATAAACTAAAATAAAATAAGCAAGAACTTTTGAAAAGCTTTGTTTTATTTATTTGTTTATTTTTAGGACAACATGTGGATCGTTTACCTTAGTACCATCTTCATCACTCTATTTTAAACCAATTTCTTCATACCTACCCCCTCCATGCCTCCAAATTTTCATTCAATTCATTTGTTTTTTTAAAAGAAAAGTGGGACATTGAGAATCTTACAATCCACATTTGATATTCAAGAAGTATTTTTATAAATTTTGATGTCAATTTTCAAATTTATTTTACAAATTAAATATTTTATAAAACATTATTTATGTCATGTTTATTTGTATGAAATAGAAATTTGTGTAAGGGTAATAAAATTATATTAATGAATCAATCGCATTTCAAATTGTAATTGAATTGTTTCTTTTATCATATTTACCTAGAATTTTAACTTTGTCACACATTTATTATTACGGTTATTTTGTTGAATCCTAATATGAATGGTAATAGTAATAATAAAATTAAATGTGATCACTTTATAACTTTTATAATGTAACAATATCAGTATACCTTAACGGTAGAGGATACTACGTAACCTTCAAACACAATGAGATTGAACAACTACTTTCATCAATCAAATTACGTGCTTTGATTAAAAATTTGGAGGCGAGGTCATCGTTCATTATGATTACAAAACATAGTTAAACAGTAAATGTAATCAAATGAGTCACACTTTTTAAAATTTCCATTTATCGATTATGTTTAACCTGTGATCAAATGTTATATATTTGCACGAAAGAGATTTCCAATCTTATTTTTAATGTTGCATTGATTTTTTTATAATATATATAATGTTAAATGTCAATAATCTCTTGTTTCGATATCAAATTTTTATACTTTAAGGTAAATGTCAATTCAACTCTCATTTTGATATTCAATTTCAAAAAAAAAAAAAAATTTAAAAAATCAAATGTATGAAGATATTTAATGTCATGAGTGATTAATCCCCAATGAAATAGAGAGGGATAGATAAATGTAATGGGAAGAACAAATAAATGAAATAAATATGATGTGATATCTCCTTTTTTAAATATTTTCTAAAAAGTATATTCACATCATCATGTCCACAAAATTTTAATAATGGACCGAATTTTCGTAAATATAATTAAATTATCAAAATATTTATGGTCTGGGTAACAAAATCAAAAACTTCATGAAATCAGCCACTTTTAAAAAAATATTTTAGGTTTGTCTTCCATTTTTATATTCTTCTTTCTTTTGCAATGTTTTTATTTTTCAAAACCTTTTATTTTTCTTCTTTTGCAAATTTTTTTTTTTTAAATTGTTGTTTCGTTCGGTTTAAGATTGTGTGCTAAATATAAAAGATTTGCTTTTTTAAAAAAATCAAATTGTTATTTGGTTGTTCAAGATCGTGTGCTAAATATAAAAGATCTTGAAAAAAAAAATCCTTCGAATATTAGGTAGGCAAATCTAAACGATCGTATACAAAGAATCTTAAAAAAATTTGTTTAGATTTAGAAAGCCAAATTTAAACGAAAAAATCTAAATGATCAACAAATTTTGGAAAAAAAATCGTTTAGATTTAAGCCAAATCTAAACGATTAAATCTAATTGTGTACCAAAAATAGCCAAATTACGAAAGAATCTAATCTAAACTATCAAATCTAAACGATTGGGTAGCATAGATGCCAGTTAATTACGGGGGTATTTTTGATATTTTTGATGGTAGACATGTGGGCTTTTTACGTTTTTTAAATTGTTCTATAGAGTATAAATAATTTGCTGCTGTTATTTATTTTTAATATAGATTTATAATGGTGTCACTTGTAAAAATGGCAAAACAAATTATAATAATTAAGTTCATAGCATATATACTTTATTATTTGCGAAATAGGCAAAAACAAAGTCCAGTCCATACATCAAGAGGTAAAATGTCACAAATGCCCTCGTTACTAATATACATTTGATACACCTTATTCACGTTTAATACACCTAATACCTTTTGATACAACCGATACTTCTTTATACATTTGATACATTTTATAGATACACTTGATGCACCTAATATTTTTTGATACACTTGATACATTTTGATACACACATGAAACATCTTGATACACACATGAAACATCTTGATACACATAATACTCCTCGTTACACTTGATTCTTCTTAATACACTTGATACCCCTTAGGCCTTAATACACTTAAAGGCTCCACTTATAAGTTTGATACACCACTAATAAACTTGTTATACTTCATTGGTAGACTCAAAACATTTAATACGTTTGACGTACATGATATGTTTGATACACCCGATGCACTGTAGATATAATTAATATTCTTGACTTATACATTTGATTGATTATATACACTTGATATGCTTGAAGTCCGACTTATACACTTGATATACACTTGTAAATTTGATTCATATACTTGATAATGATTCACTTTACTGATATATTTTAATAATATATTGTTGATATATTTGATAATGATACACTGAATTATATCATTTATATACTGAATAATACTATAATGAACTGCATAAAATTTGAAAAAACGAAAAATCACATAGTAAGTATATATATCAACCAACTAATACATATAATATAAGTATATCACAACACTGATATACAAAACTGAGACAAAGTAAAAACAAAACAAAATCAATGTAAAAAAAATTAAAACAAAATCATTTGAAACCATATTCAACTCAAAATACACATCGAAGAAAGTAAAAAAAAATTCACAAATGAAGTTAAATTACTCTTATCAACAACCATTATATTTCATATTGCAATTATTGCACAATTGATATTCTAAAATCAAGATTAAGACATAAAGAACAAATAATTTTTCTCGTATAAGAATAAATAAATAATTAGGACTTTAAAAAGTGGAAAAATAAATAAACAATGAGTATGACATTAAAAAGAGGAAGAGAAATAAGTTATTGAATGGTAGTTTATGAATAGTAACAAATTTAAGATGAAGAGTATTTTTATAAGTGAAAATTTTATCATATTTGCAAAATTCTAAATCAGTGTGTTATATTTTTACTATATCATATTCTCAAAATGCTACTCTCTGCGATTTTTCTTTATATTATGCGTTGTTAGTAAACTTTTATGTCGTTGTAGTAAACTCTCTTTATTTTTCTCTCTTTTATTTTTAAAATTAAACTTATAAACATTATTTTTCTCGTCAACTTTCTTTATAATTAAACAAGAATTTCAAAACTAAAACAAAATAATTTTTGAAAATGAAAATGATTGTACATGACAAAACTGCTGAAAATATTTATAAATATAACAAAATTTTAATATTCTATCAATCGTATAGGCACTGATAAATTTCTGTTGGTTTCTATAATAAACATCGATAGAATTAATTTTTATCTTTGATAAAATCTAAAATTTTGGTATAGTTTGTAAATATTTGTGTCCATTTCACTGTATTTAAAAATGGTTCCTTTTAAAAACTTGTAATTCAATTAGTAGAATTTGAATAGCTCCAAGTTCCTTTTAAAAAAAAGAATTGTAAAGCTTATTGTAGTAAACCAACATAAATTTTAACATCAAACTATAGGAACGATACAAATATTATCAAAACATATGATCTTAGACATTTACACATAGAACTAAAGTATTGTTTATATTTTTATATTGAACAAATTTTAATTTTAGAAACTTTTATCATAAAATTAATACCAAATTAAAAAAATAATTACGATCTTCACGTGAAAGTTGAAGAATATTAATATAAATAAGACACTAACTTACAACTTTGTAAGGAAATTACTATAAAAGAAGACAACAAAATTTTCTTTCTTAGACCGGAAAACTATAGACAATGAAGTTTTCAAACTTTTGCATTTGCTGCTTCTTCATCTTCTTCGCCGCCGTGTCGGAAGCCGCCAGAATCCAACTGCTCGGCAATTCGTCGCCGGATATCCATTTCGGCTTTTTCATTTTCGGAGATTCCTATGTCGACGCCGGCAACAACAACTACATTATCACCACCAGTGACTTTCAGGCCAACTTCCCGCCCTATGGTGAAAGCTTCTTCCCGAACCCGATCGCCACCGGCAGGTTTACCGACGGCCGTAACATTCCGGATTTCTTAGGTCATCATCATTTCTCTCTGTTATTATTTCTTTTAAAAAAAAACTTGTTTAGTACCAATTAGATCACTGAATATGTTTCTTCTTGTCTTGCTTAAATCTTGGTGGTTGAACTCCTGGTTAACTCTCTGATGAATGTGTAACATAATTTTTTATTCCCTGTTAAGAGAATGAGGTTTAGTTATTGTGATTTTCTTGTGCTTCAAATAATGTTTTAATTAGTTTGGTTAATGTATGGGATAACTTTTGGGTTTATGGATCTTATTTTGCTTAAGTTTGAAATTGTAGTATGTGATTTGTGTTCACAAGGATTGAAGATCAAGTATAAGAGTAGATTTTTGGATAGGATTGTGTACTGAGTGATTAAGTTATAAGTTTTACATTCTCACTGATAGTCTCATTCCATGTGGCTTGTAATAAGTTTTACATTCTCACTGATAGTCTCATTCCAATGTCTGTTATAACATTCAGAAATCCTGATTCTCAATAATTTTCGAGTACATTCCAGCTTCCCAAAACAGGTAGAAGTTTGTTGCTAAGAACATGAAAGTCCGTACATTTTGTACCCTATTTGTTTTCTTTCTGATTTTAGCTGGCCAGAGGGAATGTCATTGTTACAATATTGTCCTTTGAACATAAACATTTTTAGGCTAAGGCATGGTAGAGAAGTGCTAAAATCAAATGGTATGATTGGATTGAACATTAATTAGTTTGTCCTTTGATATGTTATTTAATTTGTCAGAATAACCCATTACCTTAAGCTTTAATGTCAATGGGTCGCAGAACTCTTTCGTTCCCAGAAAGATGGATAAAACATTATGTTGTTTCCTAAAAAATATCCGAAGTCTCGTGAAATGTTTCTGAAAAATTAAAATTGACATGAACAAGAAACAAAAATGTAAATAAACGACCCCTTTAGTCGAAGATTATAATGTTGTCAGGAGGCTAATATGATCAAGACATGTTAATGCAGGTGAGTACGCCAACTTGCCTTTGATTCCACCATATTTGGATCCTCACAATGATCTTTATGACTATGGAGCCAATTTTGCATCTGGTGGAGGTGGAGCTATAGCTATGAGTCATCAAGAACAGGTTACAACATAATCAAATCAATCAAACCAATTTCTTTTCCCTGTTTTTCCTCTGCTGAATTGAATGCATTTTGTTTGGTTTTCAGGCCATTGGGCTTCAAACTCAGATGGAGTTCTTCAGAAAAGTGGAGAAATCATTAAGAAACAAGCTGGGACATGCAAGATCTAAAAGCTTCCTCTCTAACTCTGTTTTTCTCTTCAACTTTGGAGGAAATGATTATCTGAATCCTTTCGACATTAGCTATGACATTTTCAAAACGATTGAAGCTCAAGAACAGTTCGTGAAGATGGTGGTTGGAAACATAACGATAGCAATCAAGGTAATATTGCACAACAATGGGAAACGTGTTTATCATAAACGGATCAAATAAATTAGATTTTTTATGGTTTGTTTGGGTTTTATGTGTGACAGGAAGTATACGAATATGGAGGAAGGAAATTTGGAGTTCTGGCAGTACCTCCATTAGGGTATATGCCAAATTCAAGACTGAAAAAAAGTGTTCAATTTTTTGAAGAGGCTTCTTCAATAGCAAGGATTCACAACAAGCTTCTTCTCATTGCTCTTGAGAAACTGTCCAAGCAACTCAAAGGATTCAAATACACTTTTGCTGATGTTCACACTGCGCTTCTACAAAGAATACAGAACCCTACAGAATACGGTAATAAACTTGACCTGTTTTTCATTCTCTCTTACTTTATAATAAATTATAGCAAATAATATAATTTAAAAAATAAATTAAAATATAACACAAAGATAAAATATTTACATAAATAACATTTTTTTTTTAAATGTCAAGTTATCGATAGTCGTTAATAGCACGTTTATCAAATTGAAAGCTATCGAGGATGACATTTATACTTGTGCTATATATTATACTATTTTTTGTTTAAGTGTCATTTATGTACCTTGCATTACTTTCCACCTTATTTGGATCTCTATTCTTTTTAGTATCCCTTCCTATTAGTCAATACCTCTAAAATAGGGACATTATAAAAATAGCAAAATAAATAAAAAATTGATAAGTTATAGTAAAAATTTGAATTCTATCAATTATATAAATTGATAGAATTCTATCACTATATATCAATTCCACTAATTGAAGAAGATTTTTGTCTATCAATATCTATTATTTATAGAATCTGAAAATTTTGTTATATGTTTGTAAATATTTTGTCAAATTTGCTATTTTTGACAATTTTCTTTTAAAATTTTTGTGTTTGGTTTTTTTTTTTTTTACCATTACAAATGTCTTTTAACCCTTTATTTTTACAAAGTTGACAAATTTTGTTCTTAACCATAAATTTTTACAACTGAGTGACTATACTTGGAAAAACTTAAAATGTAGTGATGTACTCAAATTATGACTGCAAAAATAACGAAGACCTACAATTATCTCTTTTTTTAGAAGGATTGGTATTGAAATAGATAATTCATAAAAGTGTGAGATTTGAAAGAAAAATAAGTTAAAAATCACTTTTAGTTTTTTTTTTTTTTTTTTTAGAAATAGCATTTTAGTTTATCATTAGTCGTTAAGGTTTTGTAAAATTTCTAACCTAAAAAATCAATTACTAATTTGAAATTCAATTTTTTTTTATTAAGATAAAGGTTTACCTCATTAAAAAAAATTAAAATAACATTTTATGTAAAGGATTAAAAAATAACAAATTTTTTAATTATTACAAAACTAAATGATAACTATAAACCATATGGGTCCAAGGAGGAAATGTGTTTTGATTATAATATATTTAAATTAAAAAGTTTGACCTAACATCACATGATCACAAGATAATTTTGATTTTGATGAATCTTTATCTTTTCAAGGAGTACTAGTCAATGTGAAAGTTTATGTTTTCGAGACGCTTACTTAAGAGTTCAAATTATTAATGGCACATTGTTTGAGAATCATGAATGAAGGGTTTAACATGGCATGTATTTGTGTGAACGAAGGTTTCAAGGTAGTGGACACAGCCTGCTGTGGGAGTGATGAATTCAGAGGGATTTACAATTGTGGAAGAAAGTTTGGATCTTTACCCTATACTCACTGCCAAAATCTTGAAGATCATATGTTCTTTGATTCTTATCATCCCACTCAAAAAGTATTCAAACAACTTGCAGATGAGTTTTGGAGTGGAGATGATGACATTGTTAAGCCTTTGAACTTCAAACAACTCTTTCATTATGATGACTCAACTTTGGCTTCTTAATTGAGATAGAATTGTTTAATCTAGGAGGTGAATTTTGAGATTGAGAAAATCTTGGAATCTATATGTTTAACTTGGCTATCTAGCTTCATTTTTTTTTTCTTTCTAATCTTGATGAGGCAGCACAACATTGTAATATCGTTTGCTATGGAAACTCGTGTTCGAATAAATGCTAGTCTTTGTGGAATTCTGTCAATTAAACTTTTTTTTTTTTAACGTACATATAGCCTGAATTAGCTATCTAACACATTTTATATACACTATCGTTGAAAGAATAGAATCATGGGACTTTTGTAGTGTTTATTCTTCCTTTTCTTTCTTTTTTTCTTTGGGATATATAGGAAGGAAATGAGATGTTCTTAAAAGTTTTGATTTGATAGTATTTAAACTCATTATTAAGTTAAGTTAGGTGTATTTGATAGGTCATATTTTACCAAATAGTCTATCAATAATAAAATATTTATTATCGAAAAGGCTATGCTATATTTGTTGATATAAAAAGTAAAAGTTGTACCTAAACATGGTGTAATTTCTGTTATAGATTTCTCGAATATTTACCACAGTACTTTTAAGTATTTTCTATTACATCTTGTCCAAATTAATGCTCCTAAATTTTAAGAGTGGTGTCAATTAAAATCACAAATTAATAAAGATAAGAAGTAGATTTGTTTTCAGGAATGAATCCGTTCATTTTTGCTTCACGTTTCTTGTTACTTGAGAGTAGAAAATTTTGTACTATATATTGATATACAGTTTTTCTGTAAGAAGGGATTAGGTTGTGTTTTGATACAACATATTGTAGTCATTTTTATGCCTCTCGATAGTTAAAAGAGTTATGAGCAATACCTAACTCACGAGCTAAGGTTGATAACTATGATTGTTTGCCTCCAAGATTTGGAGACAATATTGTAGGGTTCCTTATATGTTTCAAAATATTATGTATTAGTTATTTAAGTTTTGAGTTTCGTTTCTATTTAGTTTCTATGTTGCATGAGCTGATATTACAATTTTACTTTTAAAAACATTTTTAAATCTGAAGACCAAATAAAAAATAGACTAAAAAAAAAAAAAAGAACACCCCTCAACCTTGCATTTTGTGTAAAAAAATAATTTCAAAAGTTTAAAAAATACTCCAAACTTAAAAAAAAAAGGTTAAAAGTACTCTTACCGTTAATGTTGAATGAAAACGGTTAAAATTTTGTTTAAAAATTTCACTAAACTATTGAAAAGTTTCAAAAATATCTATAACTTAAAAATAGATAAGAAACCATATTCTCAAAATTAATATATGAACTAAAACGGTTGATATCACGTTGCAAAAATATCTTATCTGAATAATTAAGAATATCTCTTTATCGTTAGTATAGTACTAAATTTATTTGAAACTGTTAATAAATTTATGCTCCCCTAAGTTTAGAGAATCTCTTTTCAATAAATCACGATACATAATAGTAAGGAAAATGAAGTATGTGTTCTAATAAAATTAATGTATCATTGTCTTCTTCTAACACAAGCTAAAACAACTATAACAAGACAATTCAAGTGTTGCTCTTAAGACAAACTGAATGGCCAAAACTCTAGTGGGAGGACTACATGTCCTTTAAATATGCACATTGGAATCACAAATGAGCATCCCTAGCTTACATAGAAATTCCACACTAAATAAAGAAAGATGTCAGCAGAAAGAACAGGAGGAAAGGCAACGATGGTAAAGAAAGTATTTTACAGAATTAGTATTTTGGTAGACCATACCCTTTTCAAAATTATAAATGACAATGACATTTTCGATCTCTAAAGTCATATAACAAATATTGCCAATCTCATAAAACTTAACAACTTTAAATAAATTTATTATTATACTAACGATAGAGACATATTTTATTTAGAGTTGTTTTTCCAACGATATATTAACAATTTTAGTTCATATACAAAGAGTAGTTTTTTTTTTAAAGTACAATGGTATTTTTGAAAGTTTTCAATACTTCAATGGATATTTTTAAAACAAAACTTAAGTGTTTTTCATCCAAAACTAACGGTAATTGTATTTTTTAACCCTTATTGAAAGTTTGAGAATATTTTTTAAACTATTTTTTTTTTTACTGAAAGTGGAAAGTTGTGGGACATTTTTTATAATTTAGCCTAAAAGCTAAACCCAAAATCTAATAATAAAAATATGTTTTTCTCTAATAATAATAAGTGGTGTACTCAAATATAGCAAAATGAGCCTACATTGTTATAAATATTGCAAAATGTCATTGTTTATCGATGATGATAGGACACAAATAGACCACTATGTCATCTATTATTATATACATATCTATCAATGTTATCATTATCTACCACAAATAAACAATAATATATATCAATGTTTATCACAATCATATTTTGCTATAATTAAAAATATTTTAACAAAGTTTAACCATTTAAAATAAGTTATCTTAAAATTAATAATAATACATAGCTAGGAAGGATAAGGACAACAAACAACACAGCTTTCAAATTGATCTTGATTGGTCCACTGTACTTCAAAACTTTTAATAATAATAATAATAACAAGTTGATAAGAATGAAGTAGATTTGAAAGTGAGTGTTGGCGTTGTCACAACAAAAATGAAGATCTCAAAATTTCAAACCTGTTTGTTGGTGGTGTTGTTGTTCAGTAGCAGTGTAGAAGAAAATATATTTGTATTTTCAGAACAAAATGTTGGATTTTTCATATTTGGTGATTCAATTTTGGATGCTGGAAACAACAATTACATCAACACCACTACCAAGTTTCAGGCCAATTTCCCTCCATATGGCCTCACTTTCTTCCACAATCCTACCGGCAGGTTTTCCGACGGCCGTCTTATTCCTGATTTCATAGGTGATTCCATTTCCAATGTCTCTTTGTTTCCTAACCATTTTGTTTTTAGTTTTATGTTTTTTTTTATATCTATGCTTGTTGTTTTCTCCTGTTGCTTTAGAGTAGTTTTCACTTTCTTGAAGAGATTTAAGTTTTGAGAAAAGGTGGAAGCCATAATTGAAAAATTAGTACTAAACAAGCCTAAATTTCAAAAAATAAAAAACGAAATAGTTACCAGAATTGATGAAGGTAAATGTAATTTTTATTTATTCATTTACAGGACGAAATTCTGAAAAATGCTGGTTTTTATGGAAATTTTTTTAAAGGGAATTTTGTATGTTGCAGCTGAGTATGCAAAGTTGCCACTGATTAGGCCATATTTAGATCCTCACAACAATCTCTACATCCATGGCGTCAACTTTGCTTCTGGTGGAAGTGGTGCTTTACTCGAGAGTCACCAAGGATCGGTTTGAATCCACTCATTGAACTTTTTTATATATGCTTGAGATTTGGGTATTAACATTTAACTGCCATTCAAATATGATGTTGTACACTTTAAAAGATAAACTCTCATGACTTTGTTTTTGTAATTCACTCAAAAGGCCTCAAACCATTAGACAATTGTCTTTCACTTATATACCATGAGATGTTGGAAGCATTCCAGCATTCCTCTCCTCAAACAGTTATCGTCCTTCTGTGTTTAGGATATTGTTTACTTTGGACATGTATAAGCCCTCGTAACTTTGTTTTTTGTTTCACCTAAAAATTCTTATACCATTGAAGATAGTTGTTCTCACTTATATACTATATATGGATTTTTTTTCTTATGTAGCCAATGTGAAACTTTTATTCCACTCCAACAATTATTTGTACCAATTTCTAAAGTTTAAAAGAAGAATTAGTAACTTTTATCTCTTAGATGATGTTTATTGTTGTCAAAATTACAGAAAAAGAGTATGATGTCACTCATGTGACATCAATTTACAAAAAAATTTTAGATGGAGAGAACGATGAGCTGCAAAATATAGAATTCTACACACTGCTTGATGTTTGTCGCTCGTACTCTAAAAGAGTGAAATGTTTAGGATTTGAGAGTGAGAATTCACTTACTTCCCCTGACTTATATATAGGGGTAGATGACTAAAGTTATCTAAAATACGTTTCAAAACTTCTTTCCATTTGTTTTTCTTCTCTATTGCATTGAATTGAATCATAAGAAAACGTTGATTGATTTTCAGGCCATAACGCTTCAAACTCAGTTGAAGAATTTCATTGAAGTGGGGAAATCATTGAGGAAGAAGTTGGGAGATAACAGAGCTCAAAACTTGCTCTCAAACTCAGTTTATTTGATTAGTACAGGGGGAAATGATTACATAAGTCTTTTTGAAGGAGACTCCACTGCCTTTCAAATCTATACTCAAACACAATATGTGAATATGGTGATTGGAAACCTCACCACAGTGATCCAGGTAAATTTAGAAACATTTTTTTTTCTTTGTATATCTTTTGAGTATATCTATTTGGTGAATTTGTTATCTGATGCTTCGAATGACTAAACTAAACACCGACTCTCATTCTCTACTTGTGGATGTGGTTAATACACCATTAATAAACCACAAAAATCTTTGTATTGATTGTAGATTCATTATGCATGAATTAACATTCAAATACATTTTACGCATTTGCTATTTAAACTGGAGCTTAGAGAGTTGTGTTTGATCATAAAAGATAAAGTAAGAAGTTTATGAAATAAAGTATAAATTTCATATGTTTATTAGATGAGAGTTATAGATTTAGGATTTTTGTAGGATGGAAGTTATGGATCGATAATTATTCACGAGAATCCACTAAATAGGACTGCTCTTAGTATTGTTTCTGCAATAAGCCTTGTAGAGTTTTTCGAATATAAGTGATTTTGTTTCTTCTCGAGTATTTTTTTTGTTGACTATTTATTTGTTACTGTTCATCACATTTTCCTAACACTTTGACACATTATTTTAAAAAATTAAATTTATTTGATGAACGAGTTGAGTTTCATGTTAGTGACATCTCCGCATGTCTAATGTATCAGATAACTCAAATGATATACCTCAACTTTTTGTCACAGCGGAACTTAGTAATTTTAAGAGATCAACATAACCAAACTAGGAGAAAAGTTATCTATAAAATTAGGGATCATTCAACATATTCGATTCGATGTTTCGTCTTTGTAGGAAATATACAAGAATGGAGGAAGGAAATTTGGATTAGTGGGAGTGCCTTCTTTGGGTTGTATGCCAAGGTTGAAGATGTTGAAAGGAGAAGGACATGGAAAGTGTGTAGAAGAGGCTTCTTCAATAGTAAATTTGCACAACAAATTGCTTCCCATTGCTCTACAAAACCTTGCCACTCAACTCAATGGATTCAAATATGCTTTTGCTGATGCCAATAATTTGCTTCTACAAATAATACAAAACCCTTCCAAATATGGTAATTCTTTCCTCTTCTTTTCTCTTCTTTTTTTACGATACGAGAGCGAAAATTGCATGAAATGTAATCTCTTAGAAGTAGAAATGTCTTAACTATGCTGATGAAGACAACTTTCTGATCTAAATAGTTCTTCTTGAGGTTAAAAGGAAGTGTGGTTTTTTTTCCCAATATATTTCTGTAGATATACTAGGATTCAACTTGGTTTGTGATGAAAAGAAAAAATACTTTGGTAGATGTTTGAATTTAGTGTTGGAAAACAATATGGTGAAATTGATGAAGTGAAGTTAGGGTGAGGTTAATTGATTAAGATTTTATTTTTTTACAAAGCAGGTAGATATATAATACAAAATTTTAGGTCTTGTTTGATAATCGGTCTTTTTTTTTTCCTTTTTTTTTGAAATATGTGCTTATTTTCAGTTAGACACTTCAATTCTTAGTTAGATTTTTAAAAAAACACTATTTTTAGTTTTAAGACTTAGGTTGGTTTTTAAAACACTCAAAAGTGTGTTTTCAATATAGCAAAACTCTTTAAAATATTTACAAATATAACAGAGTTTTACTTTTTATTAGTGACAATCTAGACAGACATCTATTCCTTTGAAAATAGACACTGATAGATGTTTGTTTGGACCTATCACATATCTCAAGTAAAATTTTGTTATATTTGTAAATATTTTCACCGGTTTTGTTATCTAAAGTAAAATTATTGAGAACATTATTATTGATATGAAAAAAGAAAAACTTATGAATATATATTTTGGATGAAGGTTTCAAGGAAGTGGAGACAGCATGTTGTGGGAGTGGAGAGTACAGAGGAATTTATAGTTGTGGAGGAAAAAGAGGGAAAAAAGAGTTTAAACTATGTGAAGATCCAACCAAATATTTGTTCTTTGATTCATATCATCCCAACCAAAAAGCTTATCAGCAACTTGCAAGGCTCATGTGGAGTGGAGATGAACAAGTCATTAACCCTTATAACCTCAAACAACTCTTTCAATATGGATCACCTTTGTTGGCCTATGAATGAAAAGAAAAGAAAACTATATTCTATACTGTCTTTTTCTCATTATTAGACACTTCTTTTCTTTTCCCTTTTTTTTTGAGTTTCTCTTTGTTAGAGTATTTCTTGAGTTGCCTATGTTTAGCATTAGATCGTTCACTTCTTCTATTTTCGCCCTAATAAAGCTACGAGTTCGTTAATGTCATTGTGTACATAAACTTGTGCCAATAAATTCATGCATACTAGTGTTAGAATGTGGGAAAAGTTTACCTTTTTAATCGAAGTGTCGTTGGATCATTCTTAGTCTTGAGTTTTTAAAGAATACATGAGTATGCTCTCTAAAAGCATACTAGTGTTAGTTCGTCAATTATTTGGATTACAAGTGTATTGACAAGTCTTTCAAATCTAAGTTAAATTCGTTTTGATCCCGTTTCAAGGATTGTAGGGTGTGGCCAAGGAAACCAAACATGTATGTCTATGATTGCTTTGACACTTAGATAATGAAAAATACACTTGAAATAAATTTATATTCTTTTAACCTATGTCTAGAACAAGGTCAACTTCTATTTCTAAGTACTCTACCTATATTATATTTCCTTTATGAAAATCGTTCTTGTTTAACTCTTTCGATATCGAAGTCACGGTCTTTTATCATAAAAGTTTTTTGGTGTAAGAGTAAACATTTGAGAGATACTTAACATTATTTACAACATCGATCTGAAAATTATTATGATTTTTACACATGAATGCTAGAATCAACCAAACAATGTCAACAGTGTCACCAATATCCTGATTATTGACTAGAATAGACCAATGTAAATCAATAATGTTCAAAGTTGGTTTTAGCTTAAAATTGATGTTGATTGATCGATGATCACTCAACCCCTATAAATGGAAACCATCTTTGATGTCCAACTTCAACGACGACAACCTCCCAGGACCTACCTCCAATGACCAACTACGACAATCATCTCCCAAAACCACTTATATATACAACTAACTTCAAGGGCCAATTCGTAATGATTAATCTTATAAATAAATATTCTTCTTTTATAGTATTTTAGGAACTCTTTGACCATACAACAAACCAAACAAATTTGGGTCGTGTGAAAGCATTTTTTAACAAATGTAACCACACACAAGTTGTTTTATTTAATTTTTTTTTTATATAAAAAGTACTTAAATGAAAAAAACTTTTTGAAAAATAAATTTTAGACAATCAAACATGTTTTAGTATATAATTTGTTTCATGGAGTTAGAGAGAGAATTGGTTTCTTTTTGCACACCTCCAAATATGAAGCCTTCTTTACCCAATCAATAATATAAAATTTTAGACTAATGATCTCATTTATTTTGTGCATGTTCTCATTTTTTACATCCCAAAATGTCCACATGACAAAGCATAATGTAAGTTAAAATCCAACACATTTGTACTATATATAAAAGCTTCTATATTGAGAATTTTTTTTAGTCCATTTTACCCTTTTGATTATATGCATTCTTTCTATGTATTGGATGACAATTTTGTCATTCAACTTCAGTGCATGAATAGTGGTATTGCCCTTCCTTTCCATTTCTCTAACCGTTTTAATATTTGATTGAAAAATATTTATTACCTTAATTAAGTTCATGGGTAGTGGAAGAATTTTTATAGACATGGTAATCAATTCAAGGAAGCCTTATTTAAAATTCAGTAACTCACACTTTCTACCAATTTATTCAATATAACTGTATGGTATCCTCATGCTTGAAGCAACAAATCATTGTTAAGTGGAAAGGAAATATGAGAAGATAAGATAAATATTGAATCTAGAAAATCACATCATCAATTAGGAGGAGAAGAAAATGCAAGAAGATGAGATTTATTTCTTCGGTGTTGGAGATCTATACAAATATCTTGTTTCATCTTTGTAAATGTTCTCTTATATTTTTCTATTTCTTTGAAACTATTTTTCTTTTTGCTATTTTTTTTAGGTATATAGATGGGTAGAATGGAAATTTTTCTTCCATATTATTTTCTATTATATTTTGGAGTCTATTCCCAAACTTGAGCCCAAAGAGATTTACGCTCATCCTTTCTTTAACTTCAAAGAAAAAGATGTCGTAAGAATCTCTGAAGACAATATTCCAGTAAGCCAAGACTTCTCCGAATATCGTCTCCTCGCGAACGAGAACATTGAATTATGCTGCAAACACAATTACAGGTATCTGCACGTAGGATGTGTTCAAATAGCCATCAAACCGCTCTTCAGGACAGGATTAGATATTCCTATCTACATCGCTCTCCGAGACAAGAGGCACCTGAACTTCTCCAATTCTCTATTAGGAATCGTTCAGTCAAACCTCGACAACGGACCAGTTTACTTTACCTGTAAACCTGGATTCACGGTGGCACTCCAAGACAAGAATATCTACGACGTTCTAAGTCTGGATATTCGTGCAAAAGGACTACGTCTCAAGAACGGTTCGTATCCTTTCTCGGTCATGTATGTCCTCTATTACAAGATGATGTACACGAATGCTTCCCCAAAAGCTTTAGGTGTCTCCCCAAAGAACTACACCATGCTTATGGAAGTTAATCTGGAACGTTCCTCTGTAACGGTTCCAAAGCTTTTAGACTGGAGTGAACTTACCCGAAATCCAGTCTGGACAATCGAGCATGCAACTGCACCAAGAACAAGGCAAAGCAGCACTGCTCAAATCACAGAGTTTGACGATGGACACGTCGAGGTCCAGCTCCAAGACGAAGAAGCATCTCATCCTCCTCCCAGAGAGATCTACAGTGGAAGATCAAGCGTATCGGATTTCAGATCAGCAAAAAGAGAACATCCGATAGCCAGATCTAACTCTATAAAGATGGCAATAGACTTCAATCAATCCATTCCAGACGTCCAGTACGAACGGTCTGAAGGATCTCAGTCTCCCACGCAAACAGATATGGAAAGAAATTCTGGAAGCATCTACAACCAGATAAACACCATATCATCTGAAGACATGGCGATGTATTATTACTACTACGATAAGTATATTGATCAGTACATTCAGATAAAGGATTGGGACAACAGACCTAAATTCCTAACCAAGGACGCCTTTATAGCCCGAGTCAACGAAAAGGCTAAAGAAATAAGTATTCGCGTTCTTAGCAAGCCAGTCACGTGGAGGACTTCAACGGAAAAAGAAATCAAGTCAGATTACCCTCCTGAAGAAGAGGTTTCTTTCCCGCATCCCAAGATGCCAAGCGCTGCAATCATCTCTTCCCCCTACAAAGTAATCGACGAAGAGAAAACGAAAACTGTTGGAGTAAGGGAAATTAAGAACATCCAACAACAGCAGCTCAACTATTCCAATAAGATCTTGACGACTCTGTCAAGGTCTATTGAAGATATGAAGCCCGACCAAACTGGAAAGGTTCTTGCATCACCAAGTCGCCCAGGATTACCTAAGATTGATCCAAATCGACCCATTGTGCAACCAAAATCCCTAGACATCAAGCTAAAGGGATCCAGCACTGATGAGCTCTTGAAAGAAATTACTCAGAAGCTATCAGTAACTTCTATCTCAAAGGATCAGCCAGAGTCATCTTCAAAGAAGGAAACCGACAGCTTTGGGATAGGCAACGTCAACACGATTCGCTATGAATCTCCCAAACTTCTTCCTATCAGAGTCTACAACACGGATATGAAGAATCATTACAAGAAACCATCTCCTCCGGACTTAGGAAGGGATGATTTGCGGCCAGACTTTCGATCGTTCGACGGTAACAATATCGAAACTTGGAACATAGATGGATGTTCTGAGGGCCAAATGATGATCATCTTTCAAGAAATGTTTGTCGCAGCTACAAGCTACATTCGAAGGATGAGCCAAAAGGAAATTGTCGACGCCTTAACCGCAGGATTCAGGAAACCTCCGAAGTTGGTGGCACAATCACCTAACTAGTGAAAACAGGGAAGCCATTAAAGAAGCTATCATCGAAAAGGTAAAACAAGGACCCAATGGCGACACTGTTACAATCCAGCCGAATTCAATCAACACCTTGATCTATACGGCTATCAAGAACTTTGTAGGACGAACTACCCTAGTGATCAACCAACCGAAGCTCTATTAGGGATGAAGTGCCCTAAGATGAGTGACTTCAAGTGGTATAAAGACACTTTCATGTCACGTCTTTATAACCTCACAACATGTAGGGACGTAATCTGGAAACCAAAGTATGTCGAAGGACTGCCCAGGTATGTTCGTAAAAAGTTCTACTCAACCATGATTATCATCAATGGCGGGTTAGAAATCGATTGGGAAAGTATCTCCTACGGAGATATTAATTCTACCGTTCAAAAGGTATGCCTTGAAATCTGCCAACAGCAACGGCATGCTACGAAGGTCGCCAAAGATTCTGATTATCGCAAAGAATTAGGATCTTTCTGCAAGCAGTACGGAATCGACAGTACTCCTCCATCCCAGAAGAAGTCAAGTTCGAAGAAATTCTTACGTAGGCAAGACCCGGATGAGTCAAGCAAACATGGTCACAGGAAGAGGAAGTACCATGGCAAAGGAAGAAACAAGCGGAAGTTCTCCAAAGATAACCCCACATGTTTCAGGTGCAATAAGAAGGGACACTATGCAAACCGTTGCCCTATCGTCAAGAAAATCAACAAGATGGAGATTGATGAAAGTGAAAAGCAATCTCTATTGAGCATCATCAAGGCCGAACAGCTCTCTTCAGACGAAGAATGTTCGAGTTCAGACCAAGAGGAAGATTTACTCAATGCCATCCTCGAAGAATCTTCCGACGCATCTTTAGTGTCAAACGAAGAGTCGGACAACGAAGATCCAATACCTTGTTCGGGTTGCATTAATGTTCTTACCAGCACCCAGAAAGGTCTCTTAGATATCATCGACAACGTTCAGGATCATGATATCAGAAAGAAGTTGCTTTTGAAACTGCGAGAAGATCTCGAAACTCAAGAACAAAAGCCCAAAGATCCGATAAACTTCAGTTTTCAGTCGGTCCTCAATCAGTTAGCCAGCAATCAGACGGTTCCTATCAAGATCCCTGACCTCCAGAGCGAGATCAAAGTTCTCAAAAGGGAAGTACAGGAAAATAGGCAACGGATATCCTATCTTGAAAATGTTGTCGGAGCAATTCAAGAACAGATATGCTCAATAGATAATGCTGATAATGCCGAAGCTTCAACTAGCGGCATCAACGTCATCAGCAAAGTCTTTAATCAGAAATGGCTAACAAAGGTTACCCTAAAAATTAAAGACTACAAGTTTGAAGCAACAACTCTAATCGACTTAGGAGCTGATCAAAATATAATCCAAGAAGGGGTAATTCCATCCAAGTACTTTGAAATCACCAGGGAATCACTGAGAGGTGCCAGTAACAACGCCCTGATGATCAGATACAAAGTTTCAAAGGTGCATGTTTGCAAGGAAGACGTCTGCCTTGTAAACTCTTTCCTCCTCGTTAAAGGACTTACCGAGGAAGTAATTTTGGGTACTCCATTCCTTACCCAAATTTACCCATTCACAGTTTTTGACAAGGGATTAACTTCTCAGAAATTCGGCAAGGAAATCACTTTTGAGTTTTGCAACCATAATTCAAAGGTATCTTTCAACAATTGAGAGCGAGATCGTCCAACATCTCAACCTCTCTCAAGGAAGGAAAAGCAAATTGAGTTTCTTCACGACGACATCAAAGGCAGGAAAATCAGTGAAGAAATCAACAAGCCTTCTGTTCAATTGAAAATTCAGCCCATTCTACGAAGAATAGGATCCGAGATTTGTTCAAGTTTGCCCAATGCCTTTTGGGCTAAGAAGAAACATATGGTGGACCTACCATATGTAGACAACTTCAAGGAGGCCCAAATACCTACCAAGGCCAGGCCCATCCAGATGAGTAAGGACTTAGTCAACATTTGCTTCAAAGAGATATCAGATCTCCAGAAGAAAGGTTTAATAAGCCCATCAAAGAGCCCATGGTCCTGTGCGGCTTTCTACGTCAACAACCAGGCAGAAAAGGAAAGAGGTGTTCCTCGTCTTGTCATCAACTACAAGCCTCTCAACAAGGTTCTCAAGTGGATTAGGTACCCAATCCCTAATCGTCAAGACTTGCTGAAGCGGATCGCAAATGCCAAAGTCTTCTCAAAGTTTGATATGAAATCTGGGTCCGTGCAGATTCAAATCAACCCGAAGGACAGATACAAGACTGCCTTCAACGTTCCTTTCGGACAATACGAATGGAATGTAATGCCATTTGGTCTTAAGAATGCTCCATCTGAGTTTCAAAAGATCATGAATGACATTTTCAATAAGTATCAAATTTCACAATCGTTTACATTGACGATGTCTTGATATTTTCCGAAAGTATTGATCAACATTTTAAGCATATTAATTTGTTTATCAATATTGTCAAAGTAAATGGCCTTGTGGTGTCGGAACCAAAGGTTAAATTATTCCAGACTAATATCAGATTTTTAGGATTTGATATTAATCAAGGAATTGTCAAACCTATCCAAAGATCCCTTGATTTTGTGGATAAGTTCCCAGACGAGATCCAAGATAAAACCCAACTACAGCGTTTTCTTGGATGTGTGAACTACATTGGCGACTTCATAAAAGATCTGCGGACCATCTGTCTTCCCCTCTACGACAGACTGAAGAAGAAGCCAAACCCGTGGACGGCTGAGCACACCCGATCGGTCCAATCAATCAAGTCTCTTGCAAAAGGAATCTCATGCCTTTCCTTAGTAGACGACAAAGCAAAGATGATCGTCGAGACCGATGCCTCAGATAAAGGTTACGACGGTTGGCTCAAACAGGAAATTAACGGTAAGGAATTCCTTGTCCGTTTCCATTCTGGTGTATGGAATAGTGCCCAACGAAACTATTCCACCGTAAAAAAGGAAGTCCTCGCGATAGTCCTTTCCGTTCAGAAATTCCAAGGAGACCTTATCAACAAGGATTTCCTCGTCAGAACGGATTCAAAAGCCAGCAAATACATCTTTGAAAAAGACGTAAAGAATCTGGTCTCCAAACAAATCTTTGCTAGGTGGCAAGCAATCTTATCCTGCTTTAATTTAACAATTGAGCCTATAAAAGGCAGTGAGAATTACCTTGCAGATTACCTCTCAAGAGAGCATCTCTCAAAATCCTCTCTCTTGAAGACTTCTGCCAATCCTCCCAATGCTCCCCAATTCCGGCCGACCGCGGCCACCCGAGAGGCCTCCGCCTCCAAACCATCTTAATCAGCCTACATCGGCTTTCTCCCAAACAGCTAGCTCCTCAAGAGGTAGCTCTTCCAAGGGCAAGCGCCCTATCTCCCAATCATCTGCTCTGTCACCAATGAGTGCAGATAACTACGCCATGGACCTTGGCTTCCAAACGGTCTCTAGGCGTCGCCCAGGTTCCTCTTCAAGGAATCTATCATTAGGAACAACCCCTGCTCCTTCAAACACTTTGCTACGCCCCATTTCTTCAACGGCAAAGTCCCAATCCAAACCCCAAACCTATGCTCGGACGGTAAAACCGGCAATTTTTATGCCTAGACCTCCGATCACCGGTTATGTAACCAAAACAATTCTGGAAGAAATAGTTATTGAACCAGAATTCGATGGACCTTCCGTCCAAGAAATTAGTTCCCAGGTTTACCCCAAAGAATTTAATTTCTTGCCCGAAGACATAAAAAAAACAAGGCAATTTATGAATTTATCTTGGTAGATACAGTTTCTGCGGAGATAACTCATATTCCGGACCGCAACAACCCGAATAAAATTGTCTACTCAAAGCTGAAGATTCTCAGGGTTCTGACCCCGTCCCATTGGCCACAAGGGATGCTTGTACCCAAAAAATTCTCCAAGCCCTTCAATCCACCGGCGTACACATACCGTGACTACATGGAGGCATGGTATAAGGTATTCTGGTACGATTCGAATAACCACTCTTGGTTTATTACAATCTGTAAGAAATCTTACAAATGTAATTTCCCAAACTGGTTCAAAAAATGGTGGAGTTATTTTGGACTCACTCTGGAAATTTTCCCAGTCCAAGTTCAACAAGCCTATCACCAGTTCTCAACCAGCATCTATTCGTCTGCCCTTTCTCCGACGTATAGATTCTCTCTCTACTTCCAAGTGCCCTGGATTTTCTGCTGGAGCCACCAGCTTTCAACCCGAGCGAAGTTCAAGATCTTAGGGAAGATCTTGCGCGTCAAATGGTGGGACAAATACGATCACTCCCATCTCAACAAAGAACAAATAGCGAATTGGTTCAAGACCAACGCTCATCTTTTCCAAGAAGAAGAAGACCAATTCCTTCTCGCGAAAAATTCAATTATGACCTCTCTTGCCAGTACCAGATCTGAAGCAATAAGATGCCAGTCTGGGGTCCTGTCCTGATATTAGTCTGGAATAATTTAACCTTTGGTTCCAAAACCACAAGACCATTTACTATGACAATATTGATAAACAAATTAATATGCTTAAAATGTTGATCAATAATTTTGGAAAATATCAAGACATCGTCAATGTAAACGATCGTGAAATCTTGATACTTATTGAAAATGTCATTCATGATCTTTTGAAACTCAGATGGAGCATTCTTAAGACCAAATGGCATTACATTCCATTTGTATTGTCCGAAAGGAACGTTGAAGGCAGTTTTGTATCTGTCCTTCGGGTTGATTTGAATCTGCCAGAACCCAGATTTCATATCAAACTTTGAGAAGACTTTGGCATTTGCGATCCGCTTCAGCAAGTCTTGACGATTAGGGATTGGGTACCTAATCCACTTGAGAACCTTGTTGAGAGGCTTGTAGTTGATGACAAGACGAGGAACACCTCTTTCCTTTTCTGCCTGGTTGCTGACGTAGAAAGCCGCGCAGGACCATGGGCTCTTTGATGGGCTTATTAAACCTTTCTTCTGGAGATCTGATATCTCTTTGAAGCAAGTGTTGACTAAGTCCTTACTCATCTGGATGGGTCTGGCCTTGGTAGGTATTTGGGCCTCCTTGAAGTTGTCTACATATGGTAGGTCCACCATATGTTTCTTCCTAGCCCAAAAGGCGTTGGGCAAACTTGAACAAATCTCGGATCCTATTCTTCGTAGAATGGGCTGAATTTTCAATTGAACAGAAGGCTTGATGATTTCTTCACTGATTTTCCTGCCTTTGATGTCGTCGTGAAGAAACTCAATTTGCTTTTCCTTCCTTGAGACGAGGTTGAGATGTTGGACGATTTCGCTCTCAATTGTTGAAAGATACCTTTGAATTACTGGTTTGCAAAACTCAAAAGTGATTTCCTTGCCGAATTTCTGAGAAGTTAATCCCTTGTCAGAAACTGTGAATGGGTAAATTTGGGTAAGGAATGGAGTACCCAAAATTACTTCCTCGGTAAGTCCTTTAACGAGGAGGAAAGAGTTTACAAGGCAGACGTCTTCCTTGCAAACATGCACCTTTGAAACTTTGTATCTGATCATCAGGGCGTTGTTACTGGCACCTCTCAGTGATTCCCTGGTGATTTCAAAGTACTTGAATGGAATTACCCCTTCTTGGATAACATTTTGATCAGCTCCTGAGTCGATTAGAGCTGTTGCTTCAAACTTGTAGTCTTTAATTTTTAGGGTAACCTTTGTTAGCCATTTCTGATTAAAGACTTTGCTGATGACGTTGATGCCGCTAGTTGAAGCTTCGGCATTATCGGCATTATCTATTGAGCATATCTGTTCTTGAATAATTATATTCTATAATTTAGAGATATAATATTAATTTTAAAATAAATAAATTAAATATTATCACATTTTGATTCATAACTTAACTTGGAATAGAGAGACTAACTAAAAAATAAAAGTTTGTATCCACTATTTTATAGAAATTAATTTTAAAACATCGCCATTAATTATAATTAACAATGAAATAATAATTCTAAATACAAGTAAAAAAAAAATGAAGAGACCTAATTCTAAATTAGGTAAAATTTTTATAAAAATATGAAAATATAATTATTAGTCAAATACTACGATAACTTATATTATTAATTTTAAAAGATAACATGTTGCAAAAAGATAACATGTTGCAAAAAGATAACATGCATCCACGCGCAACGTAAGTGAAAAAAAAACCAATACTTAAAAATTAGTGGAACTACGTTCTTTTATTTACAAAATATGATATTAAGATATTATACAAACTAGTAATCTAAATACAAACTCTAGACTCAAACTAAAATAATTTACGTTTCAAATACAAACTTCCTAGACCTAGACAGAGATAATTTGCACTTCAAATACAAATTTTCTAAACACAAAATAGAATAGTCCACACTCCTAAATGTAACCAACTATTATAATCAACTTCACAAACCATCGCTTAAAAATTTAAAAATATTAAAAATGAAGTTTTGGAAGTTTAGAGAGGAAAAAGAATCTAAATTTAGGGGTATTTCAATAATATAATAACCTTTAATGAATGATATCATTCAATTCAAATACAACTCTAATGTCTAGTTTTTTTTCTCCATATGCTTCGAAACTTATAACCATCCAACATTTTAAGATGATGCATTGTATGTGATACTCTACACTAAACCAAACACACTTATGAGATCAAGAGAACAAATGGGACAGCCTTGAGTGAAACTGAAACATGCCTTGATACTTGATAAAGAAGATTATCCAGAAATAATGAAAGAATCGATTATGTTTCCACTCATTGCCGTTATTCATATGTACCTGAAATCATAAGAAAAATAAACATACATTATTAACTCTATAAGCAAAATGAAATGAAAAGATCATCTACCTACTTCATTTCATTGCTGCTATGAGAAGTAAGAAAGCTTCTGTTATTACCTAAATGAATCATTTTTCTTTTTTGTGGTCATCAAAATGCACAATAACCATCTTCTCTCTTCAAAAAGGTCTCGATTTGTTCGAGTGCCTGAGATTCCATGGTATAAACAAGTGTGAGGAAAAAATTGTTATAGAAATAAAATAAGACTTGTTGTCTAAAAGGCTTTAGTTAATTGTGGTGTAGTGCGTAGGTTATCATGTTTATTCAGAGAATGAGAGATATAGTTATAGACCTCGATTGCTATGGCCATAGGCGTGACATTGGATACGTCTTTAGTACCCAGTTTGGCTGCAATTTCTGCATAGGATAACATTAGCTTAAGTCATTTGGTATTGAGATTTTAGATTCAAGGAATAGAGGAACCACCCAATAATACTTAATTGTTCGGAATGGCATTTGAAAAAAGAGCTTTAAATGAAAGCAATTTTCTATAACAAAAAAAAAAAAACTAATGAAGTGTCTATGCTAAAGCTGTTTAAAGCGAAAAATTAACATCCTAAAATTCATTTCAAACTCTTCCTAAATGGCATCTCTTTAGTGGTCGGTAGTCGAATGAGATTAAAACCAAAACCATTGAGTTTTCGACATTAAGTTGGTAGCATACATTAATAATATATCAAGGAGAGATGTCTTACTTTCGCAGGAAACTTTGACTTCAGCGTTGGCATATGCTTCGCCCCTCTCGTCCAGAAGAGTAGATAAACGGACGAGGGTCTGTAGATAACAGGAAATAGAAAAATATTTATTCGAGAGTCAATTTTAAAACTAATCTTTAAGGGTTATTACTAATTATGTTGTCAGGAGAAAACAAAAACTCTGTAAAATCATACATTTAATGTTATGTTGTGTAAAATAACTTCAACATAATTAATTTTAAAACGTTTGTTATTGGACATTATTTCGCAGAAACCTGGAAGATCATATTTATGAATAAAGGGAAACAAACACTGGAAAAAAATACCTTTGAGTATGCATCAGTTGAATCATGATGCAAAAGGGGACGAGAATTGGTTCCTACAGCTGAAATTCTCTTAACCAAGGCTTCCAAAGGCACATCCAACCAAACACTGATGCCTTTATGCATATATTTCCTGAAAAGTTAGAAACAGTTCACTCTATCAAATGATACTGAAAACGAATTAGAAATGAATCACTTGTATTCAACTAGTCTGTCTTCTTACCAGTTTATCGATCTCGTTACGGCACCTCCGCCTGTGGAAATAACAAACTGGCGCATCAAAGATAACTTCCTCAATGCTTCCGTCTGCAGGAATCAAGATAAGTTTAGGTTCACTGGTATGTTAATCAGCTAAAGTTCGGTTTTGGACTTCATATATGCATAAAATAGAGCTTGTCTTGTTCTAACAATATTTCAAGAGTGAGAAATTTGAAACATTACACGTTCTGAGTCTACGGAAAAATTTCATGGCCCAGTGAACAGGTTGAAATTATTATTAGCAAGTGATAACGACCTTTTCACGGTATTATCTTTAAGAAGGGGGAAAAAAACAAAGTAACGACCTTTTCACGGTATTATCATTAATGGAATGATATTAACTTTGACCTTCGAGGCTAATATGTGGTTTTGGTTCAAGCAAGAACCAAATCCCTTAAACAATACAAGATGAAAATCTCTAATTGCTTCAACTACAAAAAGGAAAATCTACAATAAGATCACTTTGGTCAATTCTAGATACTACATATAACACTTTAAAGAGTACTCTGAAGTACAAATTCAATTGTATATTGGAGACAAACAGTTGAAATATCCTCATCATTGAAGAGAGGAGCAGCCCGGCCAAGATCCATGTTCTGATATAAAACCTAACAGCTAAAACGCTTGAAAAGATAATGAATGTGTGTGCACTTGAGAAAAAGAGAGAGAGGTAAGCATAATAATGAACATGCAACATAAACTTTGAACATGACAGTGAACATGCAACAGAAATAATGCCAAGATGTGAAAAATGATTTGGCAGTAATGCATCAAGACTGACCTCCCTTTCTCTAAAGAAATCCTCCCCATAGACCTTGAAAATTTCGGCTACAGAAATTTCCATGTCTTGTTCCACCAATGAATCACTGTGGCATCCAAAACATAAAATAGCACAAGAGATCAGCATGGAAATGTCTCATCAAATGATAGTACGTGCTTATGCATAGACTAGCAAAATTCAATACAGATGCCAGAAATCATAGCATTAGCATAAAAACCTAGGTCAACAGTTATTTTCTCTCATTTATAGATGGGAATAAAATTAGGAACCGGATCTAGTTATTTTTCTCCTCCTGTTGCAGCTTCAGTGATAATGTACGTCAGCTGCATTTTACGCAGCTTTTGCTTTTCAATAGAACTTGGAAGTTAAATTTAATTATAAAACTTAAAGAAAGTAGACATTTCCCTTGCTATGAAATCAAGATGTAACTAAGAGTAGAAGAATTTTGTCGAAAGTTAGTAAATGCATTAACAGCTATGAAACAAACCTATCCGAAAAGGAGTAACCAAGTGCATTTGACAAGACTTTTCCCACAGTTGTTTTTCCGGAGCCCATCATTCCTGCATTCATATATAAGATTTTAAATATCTAACTGCATAAGCTCAAGAGTAATGATGAACTTCAAGAAAGAAACTCACCAACAAGAAATATACAGCGCCCATTTAAATATGACTCAATCTCCCGGGACTTCCTCTGGAATTTTAAGACCAGTGAGCAAAGAGATGAAAAATATGCTAAACAACTAATAGGACAACTTTCGTCCCCCTTTTAGCAAAAAGCAGGGAAAAGGAAAAGTAAGAGGCTCCACAATCAGAGAAGGCAGGAAAGCGATGGAAAGCCTAGTAAAATGATAATGAAAAGGTGGGTTTGGGAAACCCTTACCTGTATAGCCAAAGTCTCATCAACAGAAGCACAATGGTTTCCAGATTCCAACACTGAGAAACACAAAAATTGAAAATTTTATCAAAAATGTTCTTTTTTCCCTGAAAAAACTCGAATTTCATGGAAAAAAAATGAAAGAGTACACAAACATACAAAAAGAAAAATGTCATAAAAAAGAGCCAACCTCCAAGGAGTTTCAATCAAGAGAAATAAGACCAAGCTAATAGTAACAAAAGAGCTTAGAAACAGAGGCCCAAAGCGAAACAAAGAATCTAGCAAGGGACCACAGGATTGCGAAAAGAAATTCTTATGTCCTCTGAAGATTATGTTAGTTCTCTCACTCAAAATCCCCAACAATATAGAAGATATCCCAGTCGGCCTAACATCTTAAGTTCATAAAAGACGATTACCCTGTTCTCTATTCTTTATCTTTTTTATCTACTTTAGAAATATTAGTTTTGCAAATATAGTCTCTATGCAGGAAGAAATGTGGAGAATGGATCAAACTCAAGCTGATGATTAGGGAAATTTCACGAAACTCTCATTCTGGGCAGGAACCAATCAATAGGATAGTTTCAAAGGAAAGAAAAATGTTTTTATGGCCCTTACCTCAGGCATCAAACTGATCAGACTCAGACTCCTGATCTATATTTTCAAAAAATTCCTTATTCCACGAATTCTAGACTCCCCCATCTAAAAAGATCTTAAACCAACTATATGTGTCTTCACGGTGAAAGCAACTGGGAGAAAAGGTAACGGATTGAAATGAAAATTGTCATTTTAAAACACATTTAACAAGTGGTGCTAAGATGTTTAAGTATATCAAGCAAATTCGAACAAGTGAAGAAACATTAATTTTTAGAATGGGTAAAGATGAGGAACTTCATGAATTATTGGGGTTCCAATGACGTAGATAAAGCTGAATTAAAGAAATTTTCACACGTAAATGCTAATAAAAATTCTAGGAGCTAAGCTATAAATGACTCTTACCAAACACAAACATAATTCCACAAAATACCATCGAATTAACAGGTAATCTCATTTCATTTGCTTCAAGTAGAGAAAATTGAATATATCAGTAATAGATCGCTAATACCAAACCTGAAGAGTTCTTATAAGAACAGGAGATTTTCAAAGCGACGGTTCTCCGATGATTTGAATGTCTGGACACTCGTAAATCGAAAGAAAATGGGGCCTGCAATACATCCTGCTCCGCTAATCTCCTAGGGAAATGCAGCGAACCCTTCGATTTTGCAGAAATACTCTTCGAGTGAATCCATGGCGAAAACTGCAACTGCTGCGTTACCGTAGTCTCCATACTTACTGGCATAGCAGCTCAAATTTCACCAAATTTCAAGAACAAATAAGAAAAATAATTTCACACCACTGCAAACCCGAAGATCATCACGTTAGATTCTCAGTCCATTCATCTTCAAAAACAAAAACAACAACAACAACCAAATAAAACAACAGGTACCGTAAAATTTAAAAAAAAAAAAAAAAAACACACACACACACACAACCTAATTCTAAGTTACAAAAAAAGCAGAGTGAGAAACAGAACAAATCCGAAACGGAAAGAAATGACTCAAAACTCATAAAACAAAATTAAAGAAACAGAATAACAAGGATTGTTGCGAGATTAAAATAAAATATGAATGGAAAACTTGCTATAATGAGGGAAAAATGAGGCGTACGAAAGAGGGAATGCGATGATATGAAAAGGATGAACAGAGATAAGAATTTAGAGCTGGGATTTATCTCAGAATACTCCTCCGGTTGGCAATGCCTCCGTCTTTCTCAGCTCCGATACCCGAAACTTCGTCGCTGCAACCTATATGATGATGATATTTTACATATATTTGTGTGTATAGGGGAATTTAAAAAGATAAATAAAAATGTTTTACCTTTGGATTGGCGATGGAATTTGGACTTTGAAGGCATAGAGATGCGATGCCTTGACAGTGGGGTTTTTGTTATTATTATTTGTTTAATTAAATTTAATTCATGTATTCAAAATTGGCTCTTACCAACCCCCACGAGTCATCGCTACTTCCCCGCCTTGGTCAATAACGGCAACAAGTTAAAATATATTCATTCAATTTTTCTTTTTTCTTTTTATACATTCTTTTTCATTTTTAGTTATATTTGTTATATTTTAATAAAATTAAAAAAATTTGTTACCTTTTGTTTTATATTTCATTTTTTTATAATTATACCAAAAAAAACAAATAATAAACTTTTATTATTATTAATTGGTGTCTATTTCATTCTTTTTCTTTTTCATTACATTTTTTATATTTTAATTTAAGAAAGAATTTTGAATGTATTTCTTTTACACTTCATTTTTTATAATCATACCCATGACTTAAATAAGAAAAGGTTAAAGTTGAATTTTTTGTTTACTACATTTTTTCATACTTAAATTTAAGAAAATGTCATTTGTGTAAATTAAGTTGATTTCAAGCTTTTTTATATTTATGTGATAAAAGAAGTGGTTTTTGCAAAAATAGCAAAAGAATTATGATAATAGAACTCATGTTATTATGTTTTCTAAATTGCAAAAGTAGCAAATTTAAAAGTCGATAATCCTTTGATAGTTGTCTGATACCACTAATTACTTATTATATTTGTCATATTTGCAATATGTAAAAAAGATGTGTCAAGGCTATTTTTTTCTAAATGTTTTTGTGATATAAAGAAATTTCCTATAAAAAAAAATATATTTACAGTGATGTGAACCTAATACAAAGTTAATAAGTACTTCCTTTTATAGTATGTGATCATAATAGGTGTATTCATCAATAGAAGATATCTCACAAATGTAATCAAATGAGTTGCTTATTTACAAATATAACAAAATGTTGTTGTCTATTGGTGAAAGACAATGAGATTTTTTTGTATTTTAAAATATTTCAACAATTTCAACGTTTAAAGTAGGGATGAGGATTGACACCCGAAAAACGATCCAACGACCAAAATCGACATAATCGACACCCGATGGTCAGTTTTATTAAAAATACGGTCAATAGTTGGTTTTAATTAAAATGTTTCAAAAAACCGATCGAAACCGACCAAAACAAACTGAAACCGACCCGATGAACATCATTGTCGATTTCCTTTATTATAAACCAATTAGTTCGATTTTTTACCTCGATTTTTGTATAAAACCAACCCCGTCGACCATCAGTTCACCGCCATAGAACTCAACAGTTACACCGACCTGTTCAACACTATACTTCGATTCTGCTCTTCGAAAACAAACATCGGCTCTAACAATTCCATCTCCGTCTACCAAAACAACCGGAAATGTTTCAAAAAAGGTCGGCATACGGCGTACAAAAAGTTCGCGCCCTTCTTTATCTCTAAAAACAGGGTGTCCTAACCAACCAACAGCTATTCCATCCCCGTTGTCCATGGAACCCGCTCTGAATAATCCACCTTTTGCGGGATTATTCCCGATATAATCATAAAAAGCTAATTTTTCAGGAATTTTAGACCAAGCTTCTGATAAACTTTGATTTTCGGCTAACCCGATACTAACTCGAATGATAATCACTTTTATGTAGTTTAAAGCACCTATATGCATATCACTCTTTTTTATTTTCATTTTATAATTAAAATAAATAATGTAAACTAGTGTATTTCTCTCTCTTTGGTATTTTTTGTTATATTTGAATCTTTGGTTTTTTTTTTTTTTTGTTATATTTGTAGTTTTTAGAAATATATCCAAATTATTGTTACTTTATAAAATAAACTTAAATTAATATATAGATTATTTTGTTTCAAATAAAATAATACAACTACATTAATCTACATTAATTAAAACATAGAAATTTTAATTAATAAAAACAAATATGTTGTATTAGGTTCAAATTATATTAAGTTTATTATAAATCAATGAATATTTGTATGTGCTTTAAGACCATCCAAGTAGAAATCCTACAAAAACAAATATAGTTGTCCAAACTTTCTCATGTATCTTAAAAATGTTTTCTACAAAATAAATGTGGCTAATTATTTTAAAATGTGGGATATCTATGATTTGAGGCATCTAAAAACTCCAGTTGTTATAGGTTATTTTAGACCAATGAAAATAATTGACATTTAGAAATGACAAAGTTACGAAGAAACCTTGTCAAATATTGTTTTATGCATACCTACTACCTAAAGTAACTAAATCCAAGAAATAACTCAAGAAAGATGCTCGATCTCCCGAGGCTGAAGTTGAGGCCAACTATAGTCAAATACAAAAGTGAGTATGTTCTTTGGCCTGGTTGGTTATATAATCATTCTAAGGCAACTTGAAAACTCTAGAGAATATCTTAATTAGGTCAACTTTCTCTATAAGTACATTATTTTAATTACCTTCCTTTTATAAATACGTTATTCTAATTACCTTCATACTAGTTAACTTGAGTGTGACAATCAAACTCTCTTTAGTTTCCATAATCTTTCACTTTCTAACATAGGATCGAAGTATGTGCGACAATGACTACACCGATGTTCAGGTTTTATCTTTTGCAAATCAACGTTTTTCTCCTCTTTCAAACAAATTCACTATTGTATATCACGTTAATGTCAGGTGGACTTACCAACCATAGTTATAAAAAAGAAAACCTAACTACCTTTCAAGCATTTGGTGGACAAATATTAGGTTAGAAAATAATAATAAAGACCCAAACCATCAACTAATAATTGTTTTAAAAAAATTTAAAAAACAAACTAAAAGTGGGACTAAATATATTTATAATTTAGTAAAAATATATGTACTAAAAATTAACATAAAATAATATATTTTAAACTTCAATTTCAAATTTTGAATGCACTGTGAATAAAACAAATATTATTTTCAGAATCACACTGCTAAGATTACAAAATCCAAAAAAAAAAAAAAAAAAAAAAAAAAAAAAAAAACTTCCAAAACAAAATAGAGACAAAAATGCACATTTGTTAAACCTAATAAATTTGAAGATGTATAAAACAAAATTTGAATTACCTAAAACATACACCTACAATACTTTAACCATCACGTCAAGACTATCAAATCAAACTTATTTATAAATAAATTAATATATAAAACCATTGACTTTTTATTTCGAAGGTAGAAAGTTGAATGTTTATTTTTAATAGTTGTTGTACTAAGAAAAAATTAAATATCATTTAATCCACCGACGAATTTAGTATAAGTTCAGGGACTCGAGCCCCCTCAACTTTATTATCTTTGTATAATATGTATAAACAAAATTAATTATTGTTTAATATTTATAGGCAATTTAATGGTAACTATGTTTGTTTCCTTCTAAATAAAGTTCTTATGTGTAGTTTTTTTTCTTCAGATTTTTATTTTTTCTCTAAGTTACAACTCGAAGTTTTTTGTAATTTTCTGGATCCGTCACTGATTTAATATGTACCAATTTAATTCTAACGTGTTATTTTAAAAGAAGGTAGATTTGGAAATATGTGTAAAACCTTAAACGAAAGGGTAGGATTGGTTGTGATGTGAGGAAAGAAGTTGAAGTGATGTGGGGATGTGGTGAGTGTGAGGACGTGGGTAGGTGATTCTAGTGGATAACCTTGAGTCGTAAGTATGACGTGGCGTTGGGTTGGTGAGAAAGAGAAAAAGGAGTTGGCAAATAAAAATATACGTGTATGTATATATGTTTTTTTTATTAAAAAGAAAATCCGACGTGGACCCCAGTTAAAATTTCCTAGCAATCCTGCTTTTTTAAAAAGTGGTTTTGGAGGATTTGATTTGACGAGTGGATTGCTTTGCTCCTCACGGACCAGACCATCATCCTTACGCTCCCTTCCCCTTCCCCTCATTTCATCATCATCATCATCTATCTTCTTCCTTACAACACAGGACACTTTCATAATCCCTCTTTTTTTAACTCTTTCCTTTTTCCTTAACAGCAAAAATATATATAACCCTATAAATGTATTATCACACCTGGCTTAATCTCGTTCTTTCAAAACGTAGTTCAAGCTTCAACTAAGCCTCTATGGTGTCAGTCACAATAACCTTCAGTTGTTCATAAAAGGATAAATGTATGAGTTGTTATTTTTATAAGAATATTGTATAATATATTATACACTTTTTAAGCTGCGGTTGTAACACTGAAAATTTTACACATCCTATATGAATAAGATGTACCGTTTCTCATGTGGTCAAATTGAGTATTGATTATCTCGTTAAGTTGACAAAACTCCTAGTGGTCAGAACACAAAGCTTCAAAACGAAAAATTAGTTAGAAGATGGCTGAGTTGCGGATCACACTCTTTTTAAGACGTTTTGCGGCTCTGCTCCTTTGTGCAAACAAAAATATAGCCCTGTCGTCCCCAGGATAAAACAACTTTCGTTCTTCAATTGATTTTGCATAGAAATCAATTGGAATCTCAATCCTCAGATAAACACTCACAAATGCTCGGTAAGCTCAAAAGAATAAGATTTTAAGAAAGTTTTTTCTTGCTAGTGAAAATTTATTGTGCTTACCAAATGAAAGAATGAGGAAAGTATATATAGTGTGAGGAAATCAATAGACCGTTGGAAATTAATTTGTAACCTTTTTATTTATGGAGGGGTTATGTTGACTTATGAAATATTAAACGGTAATAAAACGTTTGATTCTTTTTAATCATATGATAAAGCTCATAACTTTAGTATGTCTCATCATGTTTAACCATCTCGCTAGGATGTCAACATATGTGATGAGATGTTCTAACCTTTTGCGTAGCTATCTCGTATAATTCATGTTATCGCATAGTCATAATCAGTATTACATAGTTGAAAAAACTAAAACACGAAATACTCAAGTTTTCATTCGAATAGCGTTGAAAACATAGTTATATCGCATGACTTAATCTTCTCGCATCACATAAAGAATTAACGCTTAAATCATAGCTATATCACATAGATTGGTTTTTAATGCATAAAGAATTTTTCATTCAATAGATCAAAACATGTTGAAAGAACTTGTGCTGGTTTTTTACAATGGTTTTCACTCCTTTGTAGTCAACATTTAGTTTTAATTTGAGTAACTGCTATTATCAAACTCTAGATTTAATTAAATTAATACTCGTAATTAAGTGTATCCATGGCTTTTGAAGTAATTAGATAATGTACATTATTTGAGTTCCATTCATTTTGATTATTGTACTTTTCAATACGTTATTTTGGTCTTCTCTTAGATAGTGCACAAAATTAGATATAAAAAGTGGGTTTGATATAAATAGTTGAGAAGATTCCAATACAATCAACAATAGTACAAGTTCTTACAAGCACACCCCACCACCATTTCTCTCTTATCTACCCATCTTCTTGTGTGGTCGGTGTTAAGTGTTAAAACAACAACACTCGTATCTTTTTTCCATTCCACTCCTTTGTTCACATACCCAACTTCAAAACCTAACATGTCAACTCACCTATTAAATATCTTTTTTTTTTTTTTTTCAATTGAAATTACAACTTTATCCTTATACTACTACATTCAATCATATTTTTAAATTCACTTAGTTCAACAAATATACATTCGATAAATAACCTCAAGAACTGTTCTGCAAGTCCAGGTTGTACAAATTCCAAACAAGAATATCTTGTGATAAAATCTTTAATGCTTGTTTTCTTTTTCATTTTTTTCTTACAAGTTAACGTTGTTGTATCGTTAAGGAGTGAAATGGAAATTGTTACTATAAAAAAAGTGTAAGTTTGTTGATACGTTAAAAAACGAAGTACTCGTGTGATGGTTTCTTCTTGCATAATAACTTTACTAATGATAAACCTAATAAGTAACGTGTTACAAAAAAAAAAAAAAAAAAAAAAAAAAAAAAAAAAAAAAAAAAAAAAACTATAATTGTGTGATGGTTTCTTCCTGCATTAACTTTATTCTTTATTCTTTATTTTTCTTTTTTGTGAGGAAATAACTTTATTGTTTACCCTTAAAGTTGCCTTAATAGACAAATTTGCCCTTAAATTTGTTGGATAAGAAGAAAGGGGACAAGGAGAGAGAATCTAGAAAAGTAACAAAGGAAAATGGGGGTAATTGTGTCATTTTGCTATATTAAATGTGTCACTTTAATTCATTCACTATCAACCAGTTGCTATGACAAGGATGCATAAAAATGAGAGAATTATCAACATTGAGTCGAAGGATATACAATGCTACTTTAATTGCTTGTTATATATTAATTTCTTCCTTTTTTTTTTTTTTTTTATGAAAATGTTGTTTGGAAAACATATCTTAATATTTTATTTCAGATTGAGATTCACATCTGACTAAGAAAACGAAGTGAAAGTTCTTTTATACACCTCTAACTTAAGTTGTGGGTTTGAACTCTAAAGGGTACCCATGTTTTAGAGAGGTGAAGAGATAGATAAATGTGAATTTGTTGATATCTCCACACATGCACATTGTCACCGTTCTCTAGGAGTTCAAAACGCCAAATTGTTGCTTCACCTCATGGTCCAGTTCGAGCTCCAACACTTTCTTTTTTTATATATAACAATAGATTATAGAGATTCGAATCACAAACTTCTTACTCGTTAACATATCAATGTCAGATATCAGTAACTTCCAAGAATGATGTTGGATCCATTAACACCATCAAATAATTACTCACCAAAGAAAAAATATATCTTAAATGAAATCCAACGAAGAGAGGAACTAGAATTATTATAGAAAGTAAAGAAACTAACTCATTTTGTTTGACAATAACTTGCACATGAAGAGGTTCATATTGCTGCAAAATGGTAGTCAAACCATTTTTTTAAAGATGTTCATGAGACTTATTCGAAGGAAATTTTATTCTTGAATAAGGAGGCCTATTATATAATTGAGAAGAATGAAGGTTACCTCCAAAATCTCCCAACAATATATATGATATTGCAATCTTGTACGTTCTATGACTCTTGAATAGTAGCAAAATTAAAGGAGACTGAAAAATGAGTCAGAAAAATTATTTAGAGTTTACGGTTTATGGTGTTTTATGTGAAAAAAATGGAATTTTTCGGATTTTTGTAAATTCATAATTTTTTTTGTCGCAAACTTAGGACTAAAAATAGAGTCATGGAATAAGGAAGATTATAATTGATTAATTATTTATCCACAAATTCTAATAATTGTGTGATGTTATTCCATAGAAAACTAATCATGCAGTTGGGTGACCTTAAACAAAAAATTTGGACAATGTTCAACAATTTTTGGCCATTTGGGGAAGAGAGAGTTAGATTTCTTTCATCAGTGATGAAGAGAAGTTGAAGGGTCATCTCAAAAAATCCAACCAAATGTAAGTTTCTACGTATGGGTCTTTTGCAGCTTCATTTTTAATATATGTTTTACAAAAACATGTGCACTTGCCTGCTTTTTGTTGAAGTATTGACATAAATTAAATTGTTAGGTTTTTGTCGTGGATAATTTTGGATATGAAGATTAAATCTAAAAAGTCCTTTTCATCCTAAATGGTCCAAGTTGTGATCCAATTGGTCCACAAAAGGTCGAGCTAGGTTGAAGCCTACTTAGCCCCCTCTCATTCTGATAGTGCCAAAAATGAGAAGGCGAAGAAATAATTGAACCCCTCAACTAAAAAATGGCCGTACCAACTTACCTTCTTTTCGGATGCAAAATAACAAAATGACAAACACTTGAGTCAGTCGGCTCAAATTGGTCTATCTCAGCTCGAAGGCCAAAGTCGATGCCAATTACCTTTTCCATTCTTTGGAATTTATTCTCGATATGCCTCTATGACATTTCTGTATGACCTGATTTAACTCTCAAGAGTCCTAATCTTAAAAAATAAATGAAGTATTTCAATCTTTTGTCTTGAAAGGACGAAAGAAACCCTAATTTTAACCCTATCTATATATTATATATAAATCACACGGTTCTATACACATAAGTTCATCTTTTGTCCTAAAAGTTCACACAATTAAAACCAATCACCTTCATGTTTAACTTACGTTCAACATGTTTTTGTCTTTAATTATCCTCTCACCATCTTGGAAAACAAAAAAAACACCTTTCTATCATTTTTTTTTTTCAAACTTATTGCACTAGTCATTTGCATTATATTTTTAAATCATATTTTTAAATTCACTTTTCTATTATTTAGGAAACATTGCAAATACCTAATTACAATTGTTTTCCATTTTTCCCTATTATTTATTAAATCCGTTCAACTTAACGATACCTTGCAAAATATTTACGAGAAGTGAAAGTTTCGATCCCTATTTTCACAATTATTGGTTACCACCGCTTTATACTTTATTGACCACCTCTTATGTTACCTCTGGTAAAGACTAATTCGATGGTCAACTTAGTGACGATCACTTCGAACGACAGACTTCAACTACTAATTTTGTACTTGATCATCTACGATGATTAAATACAAATTTGAAACTATTAGCTTAAGTGTTCAATAATCGTTTTCTTTACTATTTAACATTAGTAAAAGTACTTTGAGCTTTTATCAAACTAAACAAACTTATAAATAAAAACACTTTCGAGAAAATGTAAGAAAATAAAAAATGATATTTTAAAATAAGCTTGGCCAGTTGTGTCAAATTTAACTCTAAACTTTCATATTTCAACTTGAACCTCAAAATTAAAGGTATTGATTTGAACCCTAAACCCTAATACCTTAATTGTATCGATTTGAACCTCAAACTTGAATAATTGTATCATTAATAAAGTTTAGAATTAGGATCGATACAACTTCTCTATGTGTGTGTATGTATATAACCGCATAAAACATTTGTAGTTAGAAATAAAAAATAAAAAAACAAATCCACATTTCCAAAAGGAAAATTGTTTTAAATGATAAAGCTGCTGAAAATATTTACAAGTATAACAAAATTTTATAATCTATCAAAAATAAATTATATTAGTTTATTGGTGTCTATCAACACATTTTTCTATATTTGTAAATATTTGGTTCACTTTAATATATTTAAAAATAGTCATTCTGAAATAATCTATTTTAGATTATTTAATTCTACATAGAATTACTATCAACTCAACTCCACCATGCTCGAATATGCTGTCTCCTTGTTTTTTTATTAGAAAAAAAAGCACATTTCAATGCTGCCAATTTTTTTTTTAAATAGCAAGTAATTAGAGTCGATGAGAAAGTTTTAAGAAAACTAATTTCATTGGATGACAAAAAAATTTAGAAAAAAATAGCTCATAGCAATTTTTTTTTTTTTCATATTGTGAATATGACAAATATGACAAATAATTAATAGTATCAGAGAGCTATCAGACAACCATCGGAGGATTATCTGCTTTTAAATTTTTTTGCTTTTACAGTTTAAAAAATATAATGATATGAGTACTATTATCATAATTTTTATTTTTTGCTATTTTTGCAAGCACGCCAAAGTTTTATTATAATGTGTTAAGTAAAATATTTGTTTTGATGTGTTAAATTTTCTATAATTTTTTTAATTTTAAATAAAATTATATATTTTTAATATGGTCCACATTTGTATTTTTGTAAATATATATGACTTTATTAATATGGTCCTCAGCTACACAACATTAATTAGCTTAAATGTTGAATAGAAAAAAGTACTTCATAATCAAACACTCAGCTCATAGGTCCAACTAATATTATTTATTATATATTGTTTAAAAAAATATGAATTTCTTTTTAAATTAATAAGCACTTTGAGTGTTGTATAGCATAGTATATTTCGAGATTGGCAACTTTACCTAATCACATGGTCTTAATGAAAAATTTTATTGTTTTTGTTATTAAATTTCGATAACGAATCATGTTAATAAAATATTTAAACTATTTATAAAATATATCAAAATTCATCCAACACTCTGTTCTAAAATTAAGTTTATGTTGTAAATGATTTTATTTTCTTCCTTTTAACAATTCTCCGTGAGTATAGTTTAGGTGGAATGATTGTATTTTCTTTTTCTTTTTAAGCAATTTTCTTGTACGTGGAAAAACAATAAACAAGTAAACACCTGATAAGAACACAAACTTTACAAGCAATTGGCTTTGATCTTTAGGTCGAATGTTTAAATTTTAGAGTTCATAAAGGTAGTAACTTTTGAAGTTTTTTTATTTTAATTTAAATGTGATTTGATTTATTTATGTTTTACTTCTAAACTCGGGGTATTACGACTGTTATCTCTAACAAGTGGTGCGAATGATTGTTGCCTCTAACAAACCCTCATATTTAATGAAATGTTATAATAGTGTGATGACCGAAGATTATGGATTAATAGTTTAAGAAAAGAGAAATTATTTCAAATGAAAAAATCGGTGAAAGTATTTATAAATATGGTAAAAATTTCAAAATCTATTGATAATAAATACTGAAATTTATCTAAATTAAAATTTGATAAAAGATTTAGATTAAAATTACTAGTTTTTGAAATCTTCACTCTTTTGAAGTTTAGGATATAAATTAACAAAGTTATTTACATATCTCATTTATTACTAGAAACATGCATTTATTAGGAATATTAATAAGAAATGGACTTCGAAGCTATATGTTAAACTTTAGTGGCCTTTCAGGCTGTAGTTGTGGCCCAATTCCCTATATGTATACGTATATTGTTATTTAAAATATTTAGAGAAAACACTTACTTTGCAAATCTCTCAAAATTTCATTTATTTTTTTAAATAAAATTTTAAAATTTTTATTGATCATTTTATCATAATATTTATTTTTGAAAATATATATAATATAATATAATAATTATATTATATCACGTTCACTATGTATCTTATAATTTACCTATTTGATGTATTAAATAAATAATATTTTTATTTTTATTTAATTATAGAATATAATATCATTGATTAGGGATTTAATTTAAATATATGGTATAAAATTGAGTCAATTATGGTAATAATATATTAAAGAATTTCTACAAAATTAACAAATTTCTTTTGATTGAATTTTATCTGGTATCCTAATTTCATCATCTTCGTCCACCTTTCCAGCACATTTCAAAGATCACTTTAGTCATTTGATTTATCTCTTTTTCGATCTCTCTTTCTGTCCTATCTTTCTTATTTCGGTCATCTCCTTCAAGTTATATGGTGAGTGCATATTTTTTTATATTACTGACTATGTTTATGAAATTTTGACATATATAATTTTGATTTAATTTTCTGTTGAAGTTTCTGGTCAATAAAAATTACAGTGAATGAATTTTTCGATCATCTCCTTCAACTAATTTGTTCACGTTTTCGTTCCCACGTTTTATATTTATCATATACCTACATAATATACTATATGTTTTTCATAATATACTATATATTTTTCATAATAATATACCTTAATTTGTTGACCAGAATCTACATACTATACTATATATTTTTCATATACCCTAAAATTCTTTCGAAGCATGAACTACATAATATACTATATATTCTTCATATACCCTAACAAATTTTGTATATAACCATAAATCCTTACTTACTAGAACTATTTGCCAAAATAGGGTCAAAAATCGTTTGGGAGAGCCATCCGTCGTAAATCGTCTTCTTTACCTGGTAGGTTTACACAGAAAATGGTTACATGATGGGTAGAAGAATATTTTTGAATCAAGAACCACTTTTTTGGAAGTTTTTTCAACAAAGAAGTTTTCTCGAATTTTGAAAGCCCAAACTGTTCTCATGTTTCCGTTCCCACGCCAGTCCACATTCCTTATTTCGTTTTTCTATTTTTTAATATATTATTAATAATAAATATGAGTATTTTGGTCAATTGGGCTCTACATTTGTATAAAATTGAAGCTCATTAGGACATTAATGAAAAATTTGAGAAATTTGGGTCTAACTTGTAATAAGGTACCCCTATTCAGGCTATAGTAGTTAAAACCCCTTCATTTAAAGGGAATTGTGAGAAATAGCTCAAGGAATTTTTTGGGCCAACTAGATTAGGGGTGTTCAAAATGAAGTTTAAAACCGAACCGAATCACTAACCGAATCGAAATCGAACCAAAACCGAACCGAAACCAAATGCATACGGTTCGGTTCGGTTTCTACTTCAAAAAAACTGCATAAAATTTGGTTCGGTTCGGTTTAAGATGTTAAGAACCGATTCTCAAATTGAATCGAATTGCTTTATTTTGAAAAAATTAATTTATACATAAATAATATATATAGATATATAAATAATATGTTAATAATAAGGTTTTTTTTAGACTTCAAAGCGGGTATAGAGGCAAAAATCAATGAGAGGAACGAGAAGAGAAGAATGGCATAATCAAAACGTAAAGAACAAGTTGTCTTGACAAAGTTTGTATGACTGTAGGATTTTTATTTATCTTAGGTAGATTTTGAAATTTCTATGTTTTGAAGGACTTTCAAATTTCAATGTTTGAAACATATATGTCTGTAATTTTGAAATTTATGTGTTTGTAACTTTGTATAAGCGGTTCGGTTTTGATTCGGTTTTATTTATGCATATGTGGTTCGGTTTCCATTCGGTTTGACATAAATGAGCGGTTCAGTTCGGTTTCAAATAAGATTTTTTTTTCATTTTGCGGTTTGGTGCGGTTTTAACTTCAAACCGAACCGCAAACACCCCTAAACTAGATAAATAGAAAATTTTCAAGTTCACCTCGTAAAAATAGCAAATTTTTATTTTAATTATAAAAATGGCAAAGACGAAAAAAAATGAAATAATAAATTGTTACAAGTAACTAGAAGTTTTCTTAAGTTTTTTAATTATATGTTCTTTTTAAATGGAAGATAATATTAGATTATTATATAAAGGGAGCACAAATTATAAATAAATATATTTTAGAATAACTAATATTAAGAGGGTTTTCACCTCATTTATATGAAGTTTAGTTTATTATATTAGATTATTATATAAATGAAATACAAATTATATAAATAAATTTTCTTTTAAATTGTCAGTTTAGTTTTATGATATTAATTGAAGACAACAATTTTCATATTGAAAATATACTATAAAGTAACCGTGATTACATATAACACAAAATGAATTTGTTCCAAAATGAGAACATAAGTATATTAAATTTCGATTATGAAAACATATAAGAATTTAATTCCAAACTAAAAAGTGTTGAATATAAGACCAATAAACTACCATAAACGTGAAAGTGAATCTAATATAACAACTAAATATTTAAGGTTTTATAAGGTTGATTAATGAAATATTTTAAAAACTCATAATTTTGTTCATTTCAAGGTCAATCTCGGTTTAGATTTACCCTGACATTCTTCTCAAATTCTAGAAAATTTCTCGATCTCTCTCGATTGAGTGGGTCATCGAGCTAGATAGTGCATTGTTATTAAAATTTTGAAGATTATTAAACAGTTCTTGGGCCAAAATTGCCACACGAGTCCCCCATTGAAATCATAAGCATTTAGGTTAATGGTTCTCGAGCTAAATTTGCCTCGAATTTAAAAAACAAAAGCAATTGTGTCAATGAACTCGGGTCCACTCCGGCCAAAGCCGACACCAACCTTTTCCATTTTTTGGAACTTATTCTCGATATGCCCCCATGACTCCCCCATGTAACCTGATTGAACTATCAAGAGTCATATTCCTAAAAATTAAAAAGAGTACTTCAACCCTTTTTCTTAAAAGGATAAAAGAAACTCTAGCTTTAGCTCTATAACTATACTGTATATAAAAGCTCCTACACGAAAAAGCTTTTTCTCTCTATTTTAGCCTTCGTTTATAACCATTTTCATAATTAATTTGATGGATAATTTTGTCATTTTTTAAATCAAATGTAATCTTACTAATTAAATGACAAAACATTTAATTTGTAGTTAGAAAAAAAAAACAAATTCATATTTTAAAAGGGAAAATTGTTTTAAATGACAAAACTGCTAAAAATATTTACAAATATATATAGCAAAATTTCATAATCTATCAATAATAAGTAATGATATAATTTATTGGTGTTTATCAATATTTTGTTGTATTTATAAATATTTAGTTTACTTTGCTATATTTAAAAATAGTCATTCCAAGATAGACAATTTAATTCTACATAGAATTACTACCAAACTCAACTCCACTTTCTGACTAAATACATCATTAATGTATCCTCAAAGTGTATTGTTTGTTAAGAAAAAAGAATTATACATGGTCGGTTTGTTTTTTTAGAGAAATTGTCAAAATTAGTAAATTTGACAGAATACTTACAACATATAGCAAAATTTTAGATTTTAACAATAAAAAATATTGATAGACACTTATATACTTTTATTAGTGACATTGATAGACAGTGAATTTATAATTTAATTATAAACTTTATCACAAAATTATTAATATTTAATTAGAAATTAATCTTTTCAATAATAATTTGTATGGCCCATTAAGAATAAATCAGCAAGTTTTGTGGTTCCTATTCATTTATTGTACGTTTTTTGTTTTATAACAGAACAGAACAAGAGTGTTAATTAAGCTCTCCAATAACACACATGACATACGAAGAGATGAAATTTCCAGATCTGCTAGTTTGTTTCTTCTTCTTCTTCTTCATCTTGTTTGACATTGCAGCAGCACAAAGTGCTTTTCTCCAACTACCCAACTTTCAGCTATCGGCAAAACGCTTCGGGTTTTTCATATTTGGAAATTCTTTTGTAGATGCTGGAAACAACAACTATCTCAATGGCACCATTAGAACTCGAAGCAACTTCCCTCCCTATGGCGAATCCTTCTTCCCCATCCCAACTGGTCGTTTCTGTGACGGTCGTATTGTACCAGATTTCTTAGGTTAGATACTTTTTTTTATGATCGTATTATACTTCTTAATGATTTTTAAATGTCATTAACATCAACATATTTGATGATTTTCACATGTCATGAATATTTGTATGTACTTAACGTTTATAAAATATCAACGTTTATTGTTCTTGACGTTTATTAACTATCATAATTCTTCACTAACATATCATGAATATTTGTATATACTTAACGTTTATAAAATATCAACGTTTATTGCTTTTGACGTTTATTAACTATTATGATTCTTCACGCTTAAAAAGCGTCGAGAGAGTGTTTTTTCAATAGTGATTTGGATCACGTTATTTCTAGTACTCAGAAATCTCAAACACTTTCATGAACGTTTCAATTTGACTAGACAACTATAATATATTTATATATTGGTTTATTTATGGCAGCGGAGTATGCCGGAATGCCTTTCCTTCCACCATACTTAGACCCCAACAACAATAACTACATGGATGGTGTGAATTTTGGATCTGGTGGAGCTCCAGTCTTACCTGAGTCAACAAATGAGACTGTGTGATTTCAATCCTATCAATTAATTTTTTTTCTCTGCTGAATTAAATAATGCATAATTTAATTTGGTTTGGTTTTACAGGCCTTATCACTTCAGACTCAGATGGAGTTTTTCAAAAAAGTGGAGAAATCACTAAGAAAGGATATGGGGAATGAAACATTATCTCAGACCTTTCTCTCTAACTCTGTTTTTCTCTTTAATTTTGGGGGACCTGATATCCTATCTCCTTTCGAATCTAGCTATGACATCTTCAACACCATTGAATCCCAAGAACAATACGCCAATATAGTGGTCAACAACATGACAATAGCTCTCAATGTAATCTCTCTTCGTGTGTCTAAATATATATGTTAGCTAGGTTAAATTATACAAATTAATCTTTAGGCCATGCCTCTACATTTTTATAGTAAAAAATATATTGCTGAATTTTAAAACTTTTATTAGTGTTTAAATTTTTCAAAGAATGTATAGGCTATAATAGGAAGTGAAATGGACAAAACCACGAACCGAATCGAACTAAACCGACTAATTTAAACAAAAATATTTGGAATAATCCCAAAAACTTGTTAAAACAAACTCTCAGCCACCATGCCTTCAACATGATCTCCTCAACCTTCAACAATGATTACTATAGTAGATATCAATGATAGTAACTGATAATACATTTTTCAAATTAAATGTTATCACTGATAGCATCTATCAACAATCACAACTTGCAATAGTTATTAATTAATTGCTATCAATGATAGATTTTAATTTGAGAAAATTAGAAAAAAAAAACACTCAAATAGTATATAATAGTAGGGTGATAAATAGAAAATTATCACTCATAATTTTTATATCAGTAATAGATGGTAACAATGATGTTTTGTTTTAGTTTTAGGTTTTATATGTAACAGTGGTTGATGTGATATGACATAGGAAATCTACAATGTTGGAGGAAGGAAATTTGGGTTGTTTGGAGTGCTTCCCTCAGGTTATCTACCACATTCAAGATTGGCAAGAAATGAGGAATTTATTCAGAAGAGTAATTCATTGTCAAAAAATTTCAACAAACTGCTTTTCATTGCTCTTCAAAAACTTGCCAAACAACTCAAAGGATTCAAATACTCTTATGTCGATGCTTACACTTTCTTCATGCAAAGAATTCAAACCCCTGCCAAATACGGTAATTCCATCAACTTTATTTTCTAACAATTTAGATCCTAATTTGTGCTTATTGAAATTGTGGATATATATATATATATATTTTATGAAGGTTTCAAGGTGGTGGACACAGCATGTTGTGGAAGTGATGAGTTTAGAGGGTCTTATAATTGTGGAAGAAATACAGGGACTATACCCTTTAGTCACTGCAAAAATATCGGTGACTATTTATTCTATGATTCTTATCATCCAACTGAAAAGGCATATGAACAGTTTGCAAAATTGATATGGAGTGGAGATGTTGATATTGTTAAGCCTCATAGTTTCAAACAACTCTTTCAATTTGACTCCACTTTTGGCGTTTGATTGAGAAAAAATATGTGTAATATAAGATGGTTTACTTTTCCTCTCTCTAAGGGTTGTACTTGTGGATTTTGATCATAATTAAACTGTTTGATTTATGTTTTCTTTTTAATATAACAACTTAGTGTTGATACGGGTTTGCGACATGGGTCATGGAGCTCGCGACCAATCTGATTTACAATAGGAGAAAAATATGGAGTCGCCACAAGTTTGGATTTAGGATGTAACAATTCGAACTTTTAAACCGAGCTAAGGTCATTACTCAAAAGACAAATAAAATTTTACACTTTCTTAAAAAGAGAAAACTAAATTTTTTATAAAATTACTATCAAATAAATGTTCGAAAGGCATAAAATCGACAAAACCAATAAAAATAATTTGAAAACGTGAGCCGCGGGTTCTAACAATTCTTTAGATAAAATAAAGTTAAGTAGGATAAAAATTTAATTAAAAAAATGTCTAAAAACAAAATCCTGAAAAACAGATACATAGACGCGAAAGCAAAATTGAGTCTCCAGATGACATGTCACGGACCCTTCCTGTCACTCGCCAACTTTTCAGATCCTCTATGATTAGATCCTCTACCTTTGTTTGAAATATTAAATATATAAAATATACCCAGTGAGGAACCCACTACTTATTCTATTAGGTGATCTGTTAACTTTTCGTTAGAAACATAATAATAATGTCGTGTGTCCAATGAAGCACATCTGGGCGAGTGAGATCATACGAACACTTCTAATGGTGCGAGTGATCCCATAGAAACACCTCTAGTCGTGCGAGTGATCATAGATACACACTGAGCGAGTGAGACCTTATAACCCCTAATTGTGCGAGTGACCGTATGAACAACCCTAGTCATGTGAAGGATCGCACGTACACACTCCATAAACATGTATGTGATACGTATAGGTACACCCCTAATCATGCGAGTGGTCTCGTCTGAACACCCCTAGTCGTGGGAGTGACCCGATAGATCAGAAGCAAAACTGAGTTCTCCGTGATCTCCCGATGCATCATGTTGTGCGTTGGGAGATCCTCTATTTTTTTTATAAAAAAATACCTTCCAATATTATTATATGGAAGGTATATATATGGCTTACCTTGAACACCTTTTTTTATTGCTACATTTTCATTTGTTTCCAAACTCTTAGTATGTAACAATGTACTTGTGAAATAAAATACATAATCGTTGCTAATAAGAAATGTGTATGCTCATTAAATAATCTACAAAAGAAAGAGAAGAGGTTTAAAATATTTGTTATCAAGGTCATAGAAATGAGCTCCACAATCTAAACAAAACATACCTTTATAGTATTCTAAGTTAAAAATGACAGAAAACTCATGTTTTCGCCCTAAAAAATAATGATAGAAAACCAATTAGTAATTCAAATCAAGTATCTACGACCTAGCTACATTGGAACGTGGACGTAGCTACATATGGGTACCGTCACACATAATTATTTATGTTCTTGTATTGTTACTACATATTAAAAGAAAGAAGATACAAAATTTAGAACCATAGAGGAACTTTAAGGTGGTAGTTCCAAACTTCAAAACAATGAAACTTTGATGAAAAACATTGTGTAATCCAATTTGGGGGTCAAAACAACATTCTTTGGGATGAAGAGTTAGACAAGCTGCCCTCGAACAACTATGCTCGAAGTTATGAACTTCCAAAGTTTCAACACAATTTTATGTAATTTTGAAGGGAATTCAATGTTAAGATACGTTAATAAAATGCTAACTTTATGACATTAGATGTAAAGATCGTGAAAAAACGCATCAAATCAAGTGGTCATATGCATAAAATGAGTTAGTATAAGTAAATACTTCTAGATATGCCTTGCTTAACTAGGCTTAGTCATTTGGATCCCTAAAGAAGTCCAAGTGTGGCGTTTAACGACTTTGAGAGGAGCATGCCTTAATCATAAACTAGTCTAGCGAGTTATATTGCATTAAGGTGGTCGTATAGCTTATTCGTCTAATAACATTAGACCTTCCTTCATCCTTCTTGCAAAACAAGTTAATGAACGCCCCTTCTACACCTCCTACTTTCTATCAACCACCTCATTAAGTCACCTTTACATCATCTCTAGGATATTTAGGTAGTTATGATTATTTATATATTTTTTTAACTCATTTGTCATAACACCTAGTTGATGAGTAGACCCTACAACTAAGCTTTGATATCAATTCTTTGTGTTCGACTCTGGTTCATTCGAGAAAACCTATTGTTTCGCTTACACTTGAGATATTAATAGGAAAACTTGCACACTGAGGACTTAGAAATAGGTGGTAAGGACATTGGGAGCATTTTGCATACAATGATCATGTCCACTCGCATGATGATGAGAGTATTGGAAAGCATTTTGCATGCAATGATCCGTATTCAATGACACGACATCACACCACAAACATACTAACTACACCAAGATCGTATAATGTTAGCATGTTAAGCAAGTTTGTGTGCTTTAGTTATAGAAAGTTTTTTAAAATATTGTTCTCAAAGACAGCACGACTTGTTTTACATTAAGTCCCATGAAACACAATCCCAATTTTGAAACAATCATGTCCAACAACCAATACACTTTTGGATGAGAGTTTGATGCAAAAAAAATCAGGCAAGCACTGCTCCACGTCTTCTCGGATATGTGGCGATAGCTTGGCGACTTCACTGGAAACATGAGGTTCCACCTTGAGAGTTTGGCCTTTTCTTTTGTCTTGATTTTGTATATTTATTTTCCTCTTCTTTTATTGTTTTATTTTCTTTTTATTTTAGTGTGTTTATTATTGTTTCACACACAATTACAAGCCTCCTGCCGGAGCTCTACCCTATAAGATTAGAAACGAGGATGGAGTAGTGTTGTCAACTCTAACCACTTCCTGAGAAAAGAATGAAACTGCTCATTCACTTCGGAAAAAAAATACGGAAATCTCAATCCGAGCCAAGAATTAGGGTGCTGATCGAAGCTAGAAGAATTCGAAGGATGGGCTTTCTTTACCTTTTTCTGAGGAAGACTTCCAGAAAGGGATAGGTATGAATAGATGAATTATCAGAAGGGAGACTTAGAGGGGAGAAGGCACTCGACTTATAATAGGAGTAGGAGAGGTGCCCGCCCCATTTCTGCTGAGGAAGCTATCACTTCGGTAGGACCTTCCGTAATTAACCGAAGTAGAACTATAAAGGGTCCAGCTGGTTCGACTATCAAGGGTCCTGGTTCCGTCCGGAAGAGCTATCTGTAGAACTATCAAGGGTCCGCAGTCCGGAAGATTCATCTGTAGGACTATCCATTAGAAGGAGGACTATCCATTAGAAGGTCTAGGGTCCGGAGTCCGAAAGATTCATTTGTAGTCCGTAGTCCGCAGTCCGGAAGATTCATCTGTAGACCTTAGAGGAGTTTATGCTTCCGTGCAGGCACACGAAAAGTTCTCACTTAATTTAGTTGTGTGATCAAGTGTGACTATACACCATTTTGAGGGCCTCTGTTAGATAGGATACTAGCATTAACTTCACTAAGTTTGTTTGAACCATTGCATTATTTGATTGTTTTCTTTCTCGCATTTGGCATTTACATCTAGACTCATCCTTATCTCCTCTCTTGCTACATGAATCATTATTCTCTTTTTAAAAAGATGAAAGGCCAAAATTTATAAAATACCTCAAGGTTCATCTCCTTAGCATCCATATTGGACAAGAAGAAAAGCTAGAATAATGGATGAGCAAACTAATGATCAGGTTCAACCATTTTGTTAGGTCGTTGAAGGATTGAAAGATCAATTGGCAAAGGTCTTGGAACTGCTCACTATTAGAAGAAGAAAGAGTGTTGCGGGAACTTCATCAAAAGTGGAAGTTGATCTGAACTAGGTACTAAAGGATGTCTCTACATACCCTCCAGGTTTTACTCCTCAAAGGTTGTCTAGTCCACGCATGGCGGATATGACAGATCCTCCATCCTTTCTCGTGCAAAATCCTAACCTGACCTTACAATAGGCAGCCCACGTGAGTGATCCTATATCTACCCCAATTATGGAAAGTGGTAAGAAAGTTTCAGAAGATCGGAATAGTAGAAGAAGACTGAAATTTCTAAAAGAAAGATTGCACGCGTTTGAAGGTGCAGACATGTACGGGAGTGTCGACGCAACACAATTATGTTTTATATCTGATGTGGTGATCCCTCCCAAATTCAAAACTCCAGATTTTGAGAAATACAATGGAACCACGTGCCCAAAAAGTCATCTAGTTATGTACTGTCGAAAAAGGTTAGCTTACACTCATGATGATAAATTATCGATTCATTGCTTCCAAGACAACTTAGTTGGTTTGACTTCTCGCTAGTACATGAATTGGATGGTTCACAAGTGCACAGGTAGAAGGATCTCGTCGATCCATTCTTAAAACAATATAAGTACAACATTGATATGACACCCTATCGTCAGATCTTTAGAAGATGAAAAAAAAATGTTGAAACTTTTAAGGAGTATGCATAATGATGAAGAGAGTTAGCTGCACAAGTGCAACCTCTCTTGACTGATAAAGAATTGATAACCATGTTCATAAATACTTCTCGTGCCCTATACTATGATAGAATGGTTGGAAATGCCTTGACTAAGTTCTCGGACGTCATAACAATTGGGGAGAGGATCGAATTTGGAGTAAAGAATGGAAGGATCACTGATCTTGCTTTTGATGCAAGAAGGATGATGACTCCAAAGAAAAAAGATGGAGAAGCACATGAGTTGAGCTCGACTCAAAGAATAGTGACACGTGTATCCTCACCAAATATGAGGCAGACAAATTACTTTAGTTATTAGAATGGAGGTCAAAGCCCATCTGGTCAGTTAACTCAGAGAAATACAAGGAACAATTGGAAGCAAACTCATTTTGATCCCATACCTATGTCGTACACAGAGCTTTTGCCTCAACGTTTAAAAAGTCATCAAGTGGCTATTATACCACAAAAGCCTTTGCAACCACCATATCCTAATTAGTGGTATGACCCTAACACAAAATGTGAATATCATGTTGGGGCATTGGGCATTTTACGGAGAAATGTTTTCCTTTGAAAGCTAAATTAGTGCAAAGTCTTGTTAAGACCAGATGGTTGAAATTCAAGAAGACCAGAGAAGAGTCCGACGTCAACCAGAACCCTTTACCAAATTATAAGGATCCCACCATAAATGTTTTTGGCACATTCACGAAAAGATACAAGAATAAGGTGAGTGATGTACCTACTTCAATGAATACACTTTTCCAAATCCTTCATGGAACTGAATATTTGTCACTAAAATTTAACAATGATGATGGGAGAAGATTAGATGCGCCAATGGGAAGTAGTGTTTAGTCCACTTTGAGAAAGATGACCATTCCATTGAGGATTGTTGTGAGTTCAAGAATGAGGTACAAAAGTTGATGGATGCAAAGTTTCTCTTGGTAAGACAGATGAGCATGCAAGAAATCGAGGTCAATATGATTATTGATGCTTTATCTAATAAGGAAACTTCAAATGAGGCAACATCTATATGAAAACTATTAGTCGTTCATTATGAAGAGAAGCCAAGTATTACGTCTTATATCCAAAAACCTAAAACAATGGCAGTCGAAATACCAGGTTCTTTTGCTTATAAGGATAATCGTATCGTGCCATGGAGGTATGAATGTTAGCTCATCACGAACAATGTTGTTTCTACAGTAGTTGGAGGGATGACCCGTAGTGGAAGATGTTATACACCAGATAATTTAAAAGATATCTCAAAAGAGGATAAATTTCGACGATGTAATGACAAAGCTATAGAAAAGACAGGTGAGGATGATCTAAATAGTATGAGCTAAATTTTTACTGAAAAAACCATATTAGCTGAGAAAAAGACAGACCATGAAGTTGTCTCCAAAGAGGAGGAGAATGAATTTTTGAAATTGATTAAACATATAGCGAATATAAAGTGATCGAGAAATTACATTGTACCTCAGCTCATTGTTGATCTTGTCGTTAATTCATGTACTCTGAACCACACTGTAAGATTTTGCACGATATTTTAAATCGAGCCCATGTGGGGCATGACATTTTAGTGAATACATTTAGTGAAATTGTGAAAAACATAACTGCTACAAATTGCATCTCCTTTACAAATGAAGAGATCCATCTTGAAGGTACTGGACATACTAAGCCATTGCACACATCCGTGAAGTGTAAGGACTACCATGTGGCAACAGTCCTAGTAGATAATGGATCATTTTTAAATATAATGTCAAGATCCACTTTGATGAAACTTCCCATAGATCCATTGTACCTAAGACCAAGTACTATGGTTGTTAGAGCCTTTAACGGTGCTCGTAGAGAAGTAATCGGAGATAAAGATGTCCCATTGAAAATTGGGCCTTCCACTTTCAACTTTCCATTCCAGGTAATGGATGTAAACTTCTCATACAATTGTCTACTAGGACGACCTTGGTTTCATTCAGCAGGGAAAGTCCCGTCGTTACTGCATCAAAGATTGAAGTTTAGTGTAGAAGGTGGTCAAGCTATTGTCTATGGAGAAGAGAGCATGTTTGTAACAAAAACATCAACACTTCCTTATATTGAAGCAGCAGAAGAAGCTCTGGAATGCTCTTGCAGATAGATTGAAGTTTCTAATGCTACTATTTTTCCAGCTGAAGGTTTGGATATGGATCGTTATGTGTCTAAAACATCTTTGATGATTGCAAGGACAATGATCAAAAGTTGTTTCCAAATGTACAAGGGATTGGGAAAGGATAATGAAGGAGACAATAAAACCAAGGAAAAGTTGGGTTAGGCTATAAGCCAACGACTTCTGAATGGGAGAAGGCTCGAATAGAAAAGAATATGAAGCCTCCAACAATGCCTTCATTTGACTTGCTTCTTTACATGATTGACTAATATAGTTTTGTGGAATTGACATCTTATTATATAAGATAGAAAATTTCAACATTTGTCTATGTAGTAAAAAAATCTAGATTTCTGAAATATTAATTGTTAGAAAATGCTAAATACCATAGATAAAATAGCATTTAGGTTAATTGATCCTAGGGCCATTGTGGCCCCGAGATGCATCGAGCTGAATAACAGAAGCAATTATGTCAATGATTCCAGGCCAAATTTGCCACGAGAATCCCTAAGTTGAAAATAGAAGCATTTAGGTTAACAACTTCTAGGCCAAAGTTGCTTGAGATGCACTGAGCAGAAAAACAGAAACAATTATGTCAATGATCTCTGGACCATCTTGGGACAACTTTGGCTCGATAACCGTTAACCTAAATGCTTATGTTTTCAACTCGGTGCATCGCGAAAAAAATTTGGACCGAGAAGTGTTTAATAAACTTTAAACTTTGAGATTTATTTTAAAAACTTTATTAAATGTATATTTTTTTCAAAAAAAAATAATAAGAGATATAACAACATTTTTAGGGGCCATTTTGAAAAATGGCAAAACCATTTATTCTTTTGAATTTTAGCAAATAACATTTTTTGCACGTGCATGGTATTTTATAAAATACCAAAATACCAAAATACCCACCTTTCCCAACTGTAATTATTTCGTTTCTATATTGTAATTCATTTTGTCCTGCATTTATCAACCTTTAATTATTTTCTATATGGAAAAAATATAGCAACCCATATCATAACTTTTTTCTTAATATCTGATGGGTCAACTAATTTAACATTTTAATAACTTTATTCAATCTTACTAATTTCAAAATAACCAAATTGAATTTGAATTTCAAAATAACATAATTCTTATTTTTCAAAATTGAAAAATCTCAAACTTGTTTGATATCTTATCTCAAAATAACATTCATCGCTTGAATATCAAGATAACCAAATTATTATTTGAAAATTGGGGGAATCTCAACGTTAATTTTATTTTAAAATAACCATGATTGAATTTCAAAATAACCAAATTATTAATTTTCAAATTGGAGAATCTCAACTATTGATTTTAAAATGCAATTTCAAAATAACCTAATTATTATTTTGAATTAAGAAAAATTTCAACCATTGATTTTATTTCAAAATAACGTTTTAATATCGAAATAACATTCATTGCTTGAATCACAAAAATAACCAAATTATTGTTTGAATTCTTATGTTTTTTTTGTTCAAGTGAGAACTCGCTTATTTGTTTGTTTTCCAATGTTTTTTTATTAAATTCTAATTAACTTATTCTAAAAATATAGCATTATATAATTATATAATTATATATAATTAGTTCAATACCATTAATTCATACAATGGTGGAAATGAATTAAAATTAGAAAACAATTACATTAATTGTGTTTAGAATAACTTTTAAACCAAAACATGTTCATTTGACTTAATAACATTAATTAAATTAAAATTTATATCAATATTGGTTTAAAGTGTAATTAATGTAATTATTTCAATATATTGGGTTCTTATCAAAAGTCTTGTCTGTGTAATTAATTTATGATTTATGAGTTTATCAAAAGTCATTTCAATATAATTAATTTGTGATATGCAATTATGAGTGTAATTAATTTCGACGTGTTAGTAATGTAGAGAACTCTATCATAACCTCTTTTTAATATCTCGGAATTTAAAAACTTTATTTTTTTTTTATTTCACTAGTTAAGATTTTAATATTCATTTTTTTATTTCAAAATAATAATATTATTAATTTTTATTGGCTAAATTTCAACCTTTTTTATTTCAAAATATATTAACCTTTTGGTCATCCTTTTTATTTCAAAATAACGTATTAGATGTTAATTTATTTTTAAATTTTGAATTTTGAATTTGAAAATTAAAATTAATTTTCTTATTAAGATCTCAACCTTTTTATTATTATTATTTAAAAATTAAATCTCAACCTTTTTTTATTTCAAAATAAGTTAATCTTTAAATCTTAATAATTTATAAATTAAAATTAGTTTTCGTACTTAATTTATTTTTTAAAATTGATTTTTTTAAATAAAATAGACTAAGATATTGTGTTTTTAGATAAAATCTCGTAAATTTCATATACATTTTATTAAATAAATAATATTAATTAAAAAAATCAGCTAAAATTCTCGTAAAAGAATATAACTTTTTGTATCTTTTTGTTTTGAGTAAAGGTTTTTGTTCTTCCACCCAAGAGTTTACAGGTTGTAGACTTGAAAATCAAATATGGAAGATAGAAAATGAAGATAGTGTTTGCGTGTTTCAAATGTTTATATTCTTCTTCTTGAAAATGCATGATGAAGTTGAAGATGAAATTTAAACTTCAAATGAAAGAGGGTGGAGATGAGATCAAAAAAGAAAAATAGAAAGTGGATTTATTATATTTTAGTTCTAAGAAAGTAGATTACATTTTATGTATAGGGGAATTTTGAATTTTTTTGAATTCTTATTTATTGTATTCTTTTTTATTTTACCATTTAAAAAAAAAACGGTTTTGCTATTTTTTTAAATGTAAACTTTAAAATTGCTATTCTTCTAGTTGAACCAAAAATAAATGGGGATGCAAAGGCCCATAAACCAAACGACCCAGTTAATGGGGATGTAAAGGCCCATAAATTAAGAAAGGCTCAACTATCGGCCCATCATCAAGCATTAAGAGATGAACTAGACAATAATCATCGCTGTTTCTAAGCTTCACCAATTTCATCGCGCAATTGCTTGGGAAGAACTCTTGTTCGACGTTGCTCTACACAAATTTCTCTCTGAGCTGCAACAATGGCGACCGTTATGCAGAAAATTAAGGATATCGAAGATGAGGTATCTGCACTTGTTTAATCTTTCTATGTTCTTAGTTTCTTTTACTCTCAGCTGCCGAGCCTTGGAGCTTCGTTTCAATTTATTCCTTGCTGGGTTTACTTTTGAAATCGATTGAGTTACCATTTGTATGCTCCCGGTTGATCTAAGATAATGGACATGTTCAAATTATTTTGAAGTTGCTTATATAGTCTAAAGTGACTTGTGATGTGGTATTTTCCGGGCTATTTTATGTGGGTTTGTTGATGTAGAGGACGAGTTTATGATCATTCGTTCATATAATTTATTAGACTTCTCTCATTAAATTTTTGGGAAAAAGTGGGAATTTTTATGGAGTATACTGTATTCTGGTTCCATTCTCAGTTACATATATCTAAGTCGAACTTATAAAAAGATAAATTATATAGATATATAATCTACCATCCATCAACTTTTATATGTTGGAAATAAAATGGATTGATGTAAGGATGTTATACCAATGGTTGTGTATAATGGCTTTGTATCTCATTCTTTCTTAGACAGGAAACAATAATTTCATTACTCAAATTACAGAGCAAAATTAACTGTCGAGAAAGTTCCATTTTTGGAATGTATTGTGAACCTTTTAAGTTGTCTTACTGGGCCTATTTGGTGGGGGTGTGACGTGAGTCAGCTTTCTCGTTCTTACCTTGGTCTTCCTTTGGGAGATAATCCGAAATAGGTGTGTTTTTGGAACCGATGGTGGAGAAAACTCAGAAACAATTGTTATTCTGAAAAAGGGAGTTTTTTTTTCCCTCTAAAGGGAGAAGGCGGACTTTGGTCCAATTTGTATTGAGTAAAATGGCTATATACTACTAGTACAATTCTAATGTTAATTATGGAGCAGAAAATAATGAGGAATTCTATGGGAATGAGGAATGAAATGCGGGATGGAGACAGAGACGGAGAAACTGTCCCCGTCCCCGACATCCCTAATTACAATAGATATTCATCTATTTCGATTGGAGGCCTTTTATTTGTGTGTGTGTGCATATATATAAAAGGTTAATGAAGGTATTTGTTTCCCATAGAAAAACAAATGTTCAATTTATATATTATAATAACAACTAACTGATTTAGGGTATCTAACTTTCTTATATACATTATTTATTAAAAAGAAAACATCCAAGGCAGGGATAGGTACATGATTCCCTGTCTCGTCCCCTTTTAGCTAATTGGAAGAAGAATCTTCTTGGTCCCTTTCCCATTTCCTGTCTGATTGGATTAGAAATTCCTCTCCCTGTTCATAGGGGTCCCTACTGGGTAAACGAACATCTCATGTTGCATTCTTACTCAAGACCAAATTGTCACTTGTAAATGGTAGATGGGTTAAACTTTTTTTTCTCTATTAACAAAAAAACTCTCCAGCACCCATCGTAAAATTTTACTGAGAATTTGCTCTAAACATTTGGTGAATCCTTTCCATAGACGATAATCCACTTGGTGCTACTGTTCTAACCACTTGTTTTTCCATTAGGAATGCAGTGAGAGTTGTGTTAAGAATGCAACTGTCAATCTAGTCTTTGTGTGTTTATGGAAGGCCTTTATTCCTAAAAATGTCAAGGTTTTCTTTTGGATCTTCTGTTTTGAAATGCTAAACACCTGCGGTATAATCTAGAGAACACTTCGAAATTATGATCTCTCCCTAATTGATGTGTTCTTTGTAAAAACAGTGAGGAATCTTTGATGCACCTTTTTTTTCTTTTGTTCCTTTCTAGCTGATTGTTGGGGTAGACTCTTTAGCTTTTTCAAAATTCAGTGATGCTGGCCAAAGAAAGCTTTAGATGCCTTTCCACCATTAGTTGAAGGTCCTCAGTTACATGTCCAAGCGAAAATCCTTTGGTTCAATGGGATCTTCATCCTTTTCAAGGCTGTAGTTTGAAAGAAACTCTTGAATCTTTCATGATCAAGTAACTCATTTGGGGTTTGGTTACTCTTGTAGCTTCTACTTGGTCTACTACTTCCATTTTTTTTTTGTCACTATAGCCTAACCCAAACTTATACTAGTTGGACTCCTTTTTTGTAAGTTCTTCTGTGGGGATACTCATCTCCCCCTTTTTTACATCTCTCTTTGGTAATGAAAGTGATGTTTCTTATTCAAAAAAGTAATTCTAATCCACCTGGACATAAACCTTTTATAATTGTATTGTTTTTGTAACCTTATCCAATTTGATCCTCCTTTCATCCACAAATGATTGACTCTTAGGACTGTGTCCAGAGTTATTAGCTGATTTTCAAGAAATTTTCTGGCAGTGCTGATTTAATTTGTTCTGCTTAAACCTTGCTACAATTTAGGATAGAGGTTCTTGGACCATTGTCCATAGTTGTCTTTACCATGCCTTTCTTGGGAACTAAGCAGATGTTGGTCTCATTTATGTGTTCATTTTTTCGCACAATATATGTGGCGGTGAGCACCGGTGGATTTAGTGTAGGCCCAGCATGGCTCGAGCCCCCTCTCAACTTTGTAGTCATTATATATATATATATATGATAACTGAGTTTGTATCAATATCATTAGTTGATCGAGTGGTAAATTAGTCTTCCAGTCCCCTTTAGACCAGGACCCAGGTGCAAGCCCCACCTTTTACATTCTTTTTTAGATTATTTTTATTGTACTGTCAAACCACGTTGACAAAATTTCTCCATTCGCCACTAGGGTGATGGTTTGAATTTCCAATCCCAATGAAAACAGTAGATGTCATAATCTCTGAGCTAAGCTCACATTGGCCTTATTTGATGTGTTTGTTTATGCCATTCCAATAATGTGTTGAGACATCTGAGGTTTTCATTATAGTTAAGTTGTAGTAACTGACCAAAAGGCACAGGAGCTTTGAAGAACAATTACTAGGTAGTAAGAAATGTGGATAAATATTCAATAATTATATAATTTTATGCTGGCATGGGAAGTTCTGGAGATGTGAAATTTTCTTGTAAGTACTGACAAGTTATTACAAGAGATGAATGGCTGATAAAAATGGTAAATTTATATAATTCGTTTGCTGTGCAGATGGCAAGGACTCAGAAGAACAAAGCTACTGCTCATCACTTGGGCTTGCTCAAGGTATGTATATTCCCATGGTTTGATGGGTTTTTTTAAATATACATAAAAGGAAAACAATTTCATTGATGAGATTAAAAATAACATTGAACTGCAGTGAATTTTCATCTTATGAAAAGAAAAATTACTTTGAAGTTTAATAGAAGTACCATCAGACAACTAGATACATGAAACAACCACCAGTGGCGGACCAACTATAAGCTCAACAATGAACTAAGAAACCATAAAACCTTACCACTATGTCCTGACAAAATCCAAAACCTATGAACAAAAGCTTGATTAAATAAAGAACTTAACAAAAGCTAAAATAATTATATCTTCAACTCTAAGATCAACAACGATCAATTAGACCACCAACATATTGTAGCTGAGCACTTGAAAAAGTTTAAGCAAAAATCCAAAAGCTGGGAAAACAGCACAAAGCAATTAAAGACATCACAAACACTAAAACAGCAGCAAAACTCAAACGAATAATCCCGAGTTCTAAAATTTGGCAGTAGCTCCTACCAACCAAACATCGACAATTCCTGTCTTTTCAACAGTGATGAAAATATCCTCACTAGGAGACACGGCAGCAAAAGAAAATACAAACAGTAACCTATAGTCAATCACTTACTTGCCCATATATCTATATAATAAATTCAAACCATGGTATGAAATTGAATAAGTATCCAATCTCTCTCTATTTTCTTTACATTCTCACACTTGATGTACATAGAAAACACAGATGGTGTACTGAAGACCAAGTTATCTTATTCTTTTCGAATTCTGATTAGCTCAATGGTTAGTCCTCACCATATGTACTGTTAATCGCTTGCAAACTCTCAAAATTTGTGGTCTGTCAGGCTAAACTTGCCAAGTTACGGAGGGAACTCATTGCGCCTGCATCGAAAGGAGGTGGTGGTGCTGGTGAAGGTTTTGATGTCACCAAAAGTGGGGATGCAAGGGTTGGTTTGGTTGGTTTCCCTTCCGTCGGAAAATCTACATTGCTCAATAAATTGACTGGTACTTTTTCAGAGGTATAAAAAACTCGTTTGATGTTATATCTATTCTTCTCTCTTCACAGTGACGGTATATAGTATGATTTCTCTATATTCAGTGACACTTACATACAGATATCAACAGAATAATATAACACTGCAATGTTATAATTTATAAATCTCTTTGAAACTGATTTCGCTTAACAATGTCAAGTTAATATATACATCTGGAATAATTTGGTTTGAAGGCTTCCTAACCATTAAAATAGCCGTTGGTTAACTTTTAGCCAAAAAACCATGTACGTTTACCACATGAGGGATTAAACTAGCTATTGTCTAGGTTCTCTCCAAGGGCTATATAAACCCCTTGTTTCTTGTGTAAAATCAACTGATTTAACTTAATAAAATCCCCTCTTTTTGGTGGACACCAGTGCATGCCACGTCTTTATTCACAAACCAATTTGTATAGGGAATTAGGATGTTTCTAGTGTGCTCTTACATGCATATGGTTTTAGGTTTTGAAGGGTTAGTTATCTTGAGATTGATGCATAGACTTGGGTGTTGTAGGCAATATCCCCTTACCTCCTTGTCAAACCTTAAGAAAAAAAGGAGCTCAGGATATGTATGCATATACAAGATATTTAGGGCTTGGCTTGTATGGTAGGTAATCTGTAAACAGAAATTTGAAGCTGTTGAATTCAAAGAAAACAAAATTGTATTTCACGTTCACATATATTTGTTTGATAGTAGACTAATAAATTGAAATCTAACTTAAACAGTTGCTTTAAATGTGTTCAGTAGGATATTTCATAAATTTTTTTATACATAACCTGAAATACTATATTTCTAAATGCTTTAATCTTTTTTAAATATAATTTTGCATTTTAAAATTTAAAATTCAATATACAGGCACACTAAAAACATAAAAAATATTGTTTTCAAAATTTATACGGTTTGGACCACATAATTTGAAAAGTGTTCTAAACTAGAATCTAGATTGCGAACGAAACATACCCAAGAATCAAGATAGCAAAACGGTTTGACTGAACTGATTAATTTCCCAGCAATCACAGTCCGGTTACAGTTTAATGTATGGTGCTGTGTTTTCTTTTATACCTGTGAGATGAGAATTATGCAGAATCTCCTTTTACGATTGACAAATAGATTTCATGCAACAATTGTTTTTCTTAATTATAACTTCCCCTTGCAAAATTGTATGTGCCGTTGCCACTTATATGAACAAATGTTATATAGATGTACACAGTGTCCTAGAGTTCTAAAGAATCACATGTGCATGTATACATGTGTTTGTATTTGTATAGAATTAAAATGCTTACAATTTATGGATGCATGTGTGTATGCATGAATGTATTTGTGTTTCAGTATGGGCAATTAAATTTCTTAAAATTTTTTGTGTATTGTATCTTGTGATGTCTCACAAATTGTTAACTTTACAGGTTGCTTCATATGAATTCACTACTCTAACTTGCATACCAGGTGTAATCGGGTATAGAGGAGCTAAAATTCAGGTGCTGTTATTCTTTCAAATTTCTGCCATTTTCCTATGCTTTATTGTTCTATTTCCATTGAGTAGTGAGGGCTAATAATCAATTACACTTTCTTTTTCAGTCGTTTCATTTTTAAGAGAATTTTTCTATAGTACTTTTTTGCCACCTTTTAAAAATAAAATTTGAATTGAACTTGTATTTTACTGTGAACGGCAGTTACTTGATCTCCCTGGTATTATTGAGGGTGCTAAGGACGGAAAGGGAAGAGGAAGGCAGGTAAAGCATCATAAATCTGTTAACACTTCTTGTATTGATATTATTTAGTCCGATCCGGTTCAGCCGTCAATGGTTATTGTTAATTCTATTATTAAAGTCATTTCTCTTTGAATGTTCACTATAGAGGCAGAAAGATGCATTCTGTTGCATTTCTGCTCTCCATTATCTTATTCTTTTTTAATGGCTTACATTCATGTAGGTTATCAGCACGGCCAGGACATGCAATTGCATTATAATTGTTCTTGATGCAATAAAGCCTATTACACACAAACGTCTAATAGAGAAAGAGCTAGAGGGATTTGGCATCAGGTAAATTTGTGATGGTTCCAAGTTTAGCATGTGATATTTCTCAAGTGGTGTATGGAAAAGTTTTATATGATATTTTATTGAGACCAAAATCAAGAAGGTGCAATTGAAAAGTAATTTGGTTTTGATGACCTCAAGTCTGTCTCTTAAAACCAGCTTGCTGAGCTGAGCATGACCTTTTGGTGTTGACTGGAATACTGGACAACACTTTCTTGTCAACAAAGATATTACCTTAATGCTCAATACACCTACAAGGTAAAATAGGTAGACTGGACAAATATGTGGGATGGTTTGTGCCTTTGGAAACTACTCGAATGCAATTTTAAATCTTGCACTTCTCCATGAATCCATTTGTTACCATTCTAGCTTCTGTTCAATGTTATATCCTTTAAACCCACCCTTTTGTTGTATTGTGACCCTGTGGGCTTATAGGCACTTTCATGAGTGAAAATTTGAATGTTCCCACGATCATTTTTCATTTATTGAGGACAACTTCCATTTTTAGTAAAAGAAAATTCTAAGGGGAAAAGAAATCTATACATCCGCCCCACTCTAATTAACATGGAGATTTCAAAGAATCTATACGGTTTGATAAAATCATAGTTACAAGATGAGTACAAATTCTTTCTTGAACGTTTTGAAGGATGAGGTCTACAACATAAAAATTACTTAAAAAGTTTTGAAGATAAGTTTGCTTCTTTGATTCTTTCTTAGGGCTTTTTGTTCATCATACAACCTCTTAGTGGTGCACAAAATTACCCCAAATTCTTTTGTAATTATAGCCTTCTAAAAAAAATTAACAATTGGAGGGCTCTTCTTTATTAGTTGTGTGTGAGGGGAGGGGTATCTTCAAACCTCTGCCCTTAGGTTGTCCTTCTTTGCTCTTTGATGAATGTACATCTTTGTTTCATATCAAAAAAGAAGAAGAAAAGAAAACATAAAAGGATCAGCCCTCATGAAACCTACAATAACCCCGGAATTTTTGTAAGGCAGTATAATTTACAAGGATTATTTATATAACAAGCTCAACAGAAAATTTAATTTTCATTAATTTCTGCTGGTGATTGGGGATAAATATAATATTTTTCTCTTGCAAATGAGCTTAGCTTAATGTTAATTGACATATCTTCTAGCTTCAACCCTAAAAGTGTTGGAGGTTTAATCCTCATCCCCACAGTTGTACAATTTTTCTCATGCTTGTGAATATTGTCACAGTTTGTTGTTTAGGATGAGCTCTGGTGATCACTGTTACTTGATTTTTCCTTTTCTTTGTATCGGTTTATTTAATTTTTGGTGCATTTCTTTGAAATCAGGTTGAACAAGGAGCCTCCTAATCTGTCGTTCAGGAAGAAAGACAAGGGTGGGTTAAATTTAACTTCAACTGTAACTACTACCCATCTGGACCTTGACACGGTGAAGGCTATCTGTAGTGAGTACAGAATCCATAATGCTGATATCACTCTTAAATACGATGCAACTGCTGATGATCTCATAGATGTAATTGAGGGTAGTAGAATATACATGCCTTGTATCTATGCTGTTAACAAAATTGATCAGATCACTCTCGAAGAGCTGGAGATTCTGGACAGACTTCCTCACTACTGCCCAGTCAGGTAAATTTTATGTACTTAAAACTTTCTATAATTTTCTTGATATTATTTTGCAAGTTTGTTTTCACTTTTAAACGGTGCTAGTTGGCATTATGAATTTTATGATCTTTGTTACTTTCCCATTTAACCACAAAAGGTTCACACAAGGCCCCATTGTCAGTACTCTGAAATTCTGAATTATAACATATAAATGGGAAGTGATGGGTTCAAGTCATCGAAGGATTGAGGAGAAGAAAAAACATCTTAAACCAAAATCCCATGGAGCTTACAAAGTTCTGTAAAAGGAAGAGAAACAAAGCAAGTAACTAAAGAGTAGTAAAACCATTCCATCTAACCATCACAGATTTGGTAGACATAGTCTCTATTGAAAGTAAAGATGAAGAAAGAACAAAAGATCTACGTGGAAATCCTAGTACAAGGAGAAAAACCACAGTATAGATGTTTCTTATTATTTTCTGACAATAACAAAGGTACAAGGGGGAAAATATTTATAGGTAGCACGAGCCTCATTAAAAGAACAAAGTAAATTACACAACTACCTTGGGTTTTCAACATTTCCCAAGCCCACTATTTTTAATCGTCTCAATAACTAAGAGATTATAAGTTCAATCTATAGTGGTCATCACCTAAAAGTTAATTTCCTACGAGTTTTCTTGACACCCAAATGTTGTAGGGATCAGGTGAGTTGTACCGTAAGATTAGTTGAGATGCACGTAAGCTGGCAAGGACACTCACACATAAAAAAAATCCAGCTGCGGTAAATGTCTTGAATGGAGAATCTAACTTCTGGAAACTATGTACGCCATAATTTTGACAGAATGACCTTAAGCGTTAATCTACTAGGCCACTATTGTATCTTTAATGTCATGTGAATACAGTATATTGTTCTATTTTTCATGGAAGATTTAATGAACCACTGGAGGTTTTTACTTCGCTTGATAACATGATCATATTGTTTACTGTTTCTGATTTGTTTGACAGTGCTCATCTTGAATGGAACCTTGACGGTTTACTAGACAAGGTATGGGAGTATCTTGATTTAACTCGCATCTACACGAAGCCCAAAGGAATGAATCCAGATTATGAAGATCCCGTAATTCTATCATCTAAAAGAAGAACCGTTGAGGATTTTTGCAGCCGTATCCACAAAGATATGCTGAAGCAATTCAAGTAGTGAGTAACTTTTATTGAAATCCCAACCCTCAGTGTTGTTTAGATGTGTTCACTTCTGTTTCTTAACCTAATATTTTAGTGCTGTTTAGTTATCCTGGGTTGGTCTAGTAGTAAAAAGGGTATCAGTCTCAATAAATGGCTAAGAGGTCTTGAATTTAATCTATGATGACCACTTAAATAATAATTAATTTCTTACGAGTTTTCTTAACACCAAATTATGCCGATTATCCCATAATATGTAAAAGGTTAGTTTTTCATCTTACACCTGCTAAACCCTAAAATTTTGGTTTTCCAGTGCCTTAGTTTGGGGATCAAGCGTCAAGCACAAGCCTCAACGAGTGGGAAAGGTCAGTCCATTTCCTTTATTTTCTGCTGCTATTTGTAGCCCCCCACCCTTTGAACAAAATTTAAAGTGCACTCTTTGTATGGAATTATTTGTATGTGAAATTGAGAGAGGTACTTTTGCACACAGGAACACGAACTTGAAGATGAAGATGTTGTTCAGATCATTAAAAAGGTGTGATCCTTGAATCGCTTATAGCTTTCCCAACTTATCGGAAACCCTTAGGTGCGAATACGTCCACAATCTCGAGTTGAGCTTTCAGTGACGACATGTCACATCCAAAGCTTTTTGTTAGGCTACAGTGTTTTATTGGTGCTACGACAATCAGTCAGAGCTTTGAACAATACGTAGTAGGAATTGAGCTTGATATGTAATTGTGCCGTTTTGTAGTCAAGCTGAGATCAGTCATTTTCTTGTTTTCTTTAATAGATTATAACCGTTTGAGTGTTAAATGAATGTTCTTAGATCAAACATAACTAGCATTTGTTAGATTGAACATGCGAGTAAAAGTAAATTGTATAAGACCGAGTCTTCTTGTATAAGTGTTTTTTTTTTTTTTTGCTTTTTAGTCTACTTTGTTTATGAGAATTGTGCTGATGAAATTTGGGACATTTTTCTACATCATTGATTCGTTTCTTCTATGTTTATGAACTTTAAAATGTATGTAATATAGATCGTTTCACTTCAATTATGTGTTAGGTTATACTTTTCATTGGTTTATGTACATAAAGAGTGGAAACACGTGCCAATTTTCAATCCTAATTTGGATTTTCTTTATAATTGTTTGATGACTCGGACCATTTTTAAGTTTTATTAAAAAAGTATAGACTATGTTTGGAGATTTGAAAGTGGAACACAATAAATGGCACTTTAACATAAAAATTAAAACAGCAAGCACTTAATTGTTAGATAAATATTGAGGTGTTGAATTTTGAATGCTAAGTCATGAATTATGAAAATAATTAAAGCAACTATTCAAAAGCTAGTTTTTGTAACACTTCAATACTTTTATCAAATGGTTTTTTTTTTAAAAAAAAAAAATGATTTTTTTTTCTCTATTCAATCTAAACAGGGGTAAAAGATTTTGGAAGATCGTTCCATTTTATGTTTCTTTTCTAAAATTAACAACTAGGTTAGGGGAATGATATAACAATAAGATTACACATTTATCTAACTTCAATCAAAAGAGTTTTCTTATGTTCATATAACAAAGTTACAAACAAAATGTGAGAAAAACCTTGAGAGAAGAAACCATCACATTCATAAGTCAAGATGGGTGAGAACTTGAGTTTGCGATCATGCTTTCATACAACAGTTGAAGTATCTCAATATGCTCTTCCTTGTCTGTAAAGAAAAAAAAACCATAAAATAAAAGTTGTAAGTTACAACTACAACTTCATTATATCTTTTCTTTAACAAAAAAAAAATCAATAATAACATAAAGAAATATTTGAATTGCTCAACAGAAATCAATACAGTCGTGGACTGTTTTTCAATATCAATTTATAAGTTTACAAGTTAAAACTACAACTCGAATATATCTTTCTTTTTCTCTTTTTTTTTTTAGAAAGATATCAATTTATGTTTATTGATTGTCTATCAACTATGGATGCTACGATATTGATATATTTAAAAATATTTTGAGGGGTTTTATCATTGAAAAGGTATTAGGAATCGTATTGTAATCTTTAATGCTTTTAAACTATTTGCATGATTATATTAAATGGTCGGGGATGAATTATGCACCAACATCAAATTAGATAATATAGGATTTCATGTTATAAACCTTTTTTTTTTGTTGTTGTCAAAATAAATAAGAATAATATAATATATTTTAATTTTGTTCCACTTTGGTCCCTGGGCTTCTAAAGCCTAGATAAAATTACGTTTAAAAGGACTAATTCAATGTCTAAGATAAAAATAATAATAACAACAATTCCGTTCCTTTCTATATTATTTTTATATGACTTAGCTCATAATCATAACTTGAAAGAATGGTTTTATTAACATACTCATTCGTATGTCAATATAGTTTTTAAAACAAAATAGTGATAAGAATCAAAATACTTATTTTATTATAAGTCGAAGGACAAAATCAATTTTCTTTTAAAGTTTAGAGATCAAAATATAACAAATGTGAAAATTTAGATATTGTTCGATAACCATTTGGTTTTTTTGTTTTTAAAAATTATTCTCCAGTCAAATTTTAAAAACTGAAAAAAAACAGTACCCAAAACTCAAAAGGTAATTTTGTTTCTAGAATTGTACAAGAAATTCAAGGGTTTATTTAAAAGAATAAAGAAAAAACTATATATATATATATATATATATAAAAAAATTTTATATAGATTCTATCTATAATAGACTTTTATCAATTTTGTTAATATTTTAGCCGTTTTTTCATTTACAATCATTTTCCATATATATATATATGGAGAATTGTCAAAAATGATAAATTTAACAAAATATTTACAAAATATAGCAAATTTCAGATTCTATCATTCTATCACTAATTGACATTAATAGACACTGATATGGTTCTATTAGTCATATTGATAGATAGTGATAGAAGTCTATTAATGTTTATCATTTAAAAAATCTAAAATTTTGCTATATGTTGTAAATATTTTAGTTTATTTTACTTTTTTTTTTAAATGTCCTATAGTTTAAAATAAAAATAAACAAAATATTATTTAAAAATTTATATGGTAGAAGGACCACTTAAATCTATTCTGAGATCTGAAGAAGGTAATATGCTTTCCCTAGACAAAACACAAATCCCCATCAATGGCACTTTGCCAGCCAGTAGAGTTCTTTCTCTTTAGAATAAGAGAATGTGAGTGAATGATTGTTCTGTAATAATTACTCAATATTCTTCATATCCTCATCCTCTTGGCCCATTAAGATAAAAATCCATAAAAGAGTTTGGGAAATTGTTCATCCAAGTTTAGGAAGTCGAGATTATATATAATTTAAGGCCAGACATGCTGAAGAGGAAACAAGTGAAACAAAATTTAGGAAGAGATGGTTAAATGGTTAGATATTTGACTCTCTTTTTTTCTTGGTCATAGGTCTCTCAATTCTACGGAAATGTTATGCATTATCGAGGTGGTTTAGAGTGATGAATATAGAGATCCAAGATGATTGACCTAAAGTTGATACGACCTATTGTCAAGTTTTGACAAAATATTAAAAGTGCAATTGTCTCATATCGAAAAGGTTCAACAAAATTATAGACTCCAAGCACTGTAAAAAAGTTTATGCCTTTGGTTTTAAATTGTCTCAGTTAGAAACATTTTGCTTAGGCATTCTAACTCTAATTAAATTCGTTCTCAAGTTTGAGAGTGGAAAAAGGATATGAATAGCCAAAAGTTTTGAGGGACTCTTTTTTAATAGATAATACTATGTAATTATATTATTTTTCACATTGTGGTTTTTTTCTGGCCTATGGTTTTGTGTCGCCGGTTTAATTGCTTTATTTTAATTTGTATGGCCTTGAAAGGCAGATCCAATAGAATTGGCCAAATAATGGAAGAACCTACAATCCAGGACCTATGACGAAACCCTACAATCAATAGACTTTTGTAGGACCCATGGCAGTGCAACCATTCAGTAATAACTTCGATTCGAAGAATTAAAAAAGACCAATAAAAATATGGACATTAGTTACATGAGATAAGACTAAAAACAATGAAGATCCTTCGTCAAAGGTACACTAAAAATACCATTCTATTATTCTCCATTGTCATGTTGATCAAAAACTCAATAGCAATACTGACTTAATGTCGAAGCGTTTTTTTTTTTTTTTTCACTTTAGTTATCTCTTTCCTAGTCAAAACTCAAAAGTGCAAAGTAGGAGAAGGATTTCAACATGATAGAGAACAAAAGTGGCACAGAAGATTGATCTTTATGTGTTAATTTTTCCCACAATAGCATATTGAATAAATTATTGAGGGGCGGGGTCAGTTATATCACATGCATGCCCACACACGAGGAAAAAGGAAAGATGCTTAAAGTAAAAGCTGGAAAATTAAAAGTAAAAAAAAGGTAATGAGAAAAAGGAATCTGACCGTTGGAGAGTTGCTGTTGGTGGGATTCAATTGATGATTTTCATCAACATGAGAATGAGGTGTGTTAGTGGTGGGAGTGGCTGACGATGCCATTAGCTCCTCTTCATTCCCAATGCTTGCTCTTGACAAATCCCTTTTGTGTTGTTTCCTATTTTCCCTTATTTTTGAGAAATCAACTGAATAATCAGGCACCCCTCCCTTCTGCTCCCAATCCCCAAATTGTGGTACACTCATCCATGGAGCAACTTTCTGCATCAAAAATTGTTCATTCATTCTCTATTTCATTATTTAAACCACTACTCCAAATCATTTCTAATACACTACCCAAAATCAAAGTATTGCAGCTACCACTTATCCAACCACGGTTTTGCAATATAGCAAAAGTTCCTCTTTCTGATTGTTTAACAAAGCCTTTTAAATTTCCTCTGCGATGTAGTTGATGTGATGCACCAATCAATCATAATACTATCGCCATTTTTTACCAATACAATGTCAAATACAAATCTAGACTACTCAATATAACTGCAAAGACCTCCTAATCCAATAATACACCACAGAATTCTTTCAGAAAGTATTCATATTGCTAGTTTATTTGATTTTATAGTTCAATTTAATAAAAACCAAGATTTGAAAATAGATTCAGACTCAATAGATAAGTATGGAGGTAAGTAATTTATAATAAGTTTACGCGTTTAGGTACAGGCGGAGAAAGTAAGAAATTGAAGTAACCTAATTATCTGAAAGGACAGAAGCATTCTTAAAAACTCCCCCAATTTTCCAATCTTATCCGCTGCAAAAGATTGAACCGACCTTAGAATTAAAAATTCCTTAATTAACATCCATTAAACACACTGAAATTTCATCCGATAACTAACTAATCAAGTCTGAGATTGGACTCCATAATTCGTCAATTTCAATGTCGGAGAGCGGAGTAACATCAGAATCATGAGACGGAGGGGAAAACTTATAGACGAAAGATTCTGAACATGAAAGGAACTGAAATTTCGCTAAAGAAGAAACGAATTGAAACTTGAAAGAAGAGAAATCGGAAGCAACAGAAGTAAGGAACCGCAGAACATCAACAAAGAATTTGGGAAAAGATAACATTAAAGGTCGAATTACAGAACTTCGAAGCTAAACCAAAAAACGTAACAAACTTCAGGAAGTGTTAAATCAATCTGTACATACTACAAAGCGGTGTTTTCAACACTCAATAACCTCTATTTTGGTTGCGGAGAAAGTGCATCAAAACGAGTAAAATAATTACAGAATTCTCAATGTGTTTCAATAAAACAAGAGAAGTGAACTGTGCAATCTAAGTTTCAGGAGTTAACAAACTGAATTCAGCAAATCCTCAAAGCTTTTCTTAATGTTCATACTCAAAAAATAAAGCAACAGCCAACAAGAACAAGCTGAGATCGGAATCATCATCGTTAACCAAACAAAGATGAGTAGAAGAATTACCTCCTTGCGATCCTCCATGAGATAGAATTCAAAAACGAAAAGAGAGATTGAACACTTGTGAATTCAGCAAAAAGTGAGAGACTAATGAACTGAAAAATGAAGCTTTCTTTTCGTTCATTTAAGAACGATGACGAAATATTTATTATGAATAAAATGTTAGCCATAAAAAAAGAAAAAGGAAAAATAACAATTTTCTTTTGGTTGTTATTATTATTATTATTTTGCACATAAAAGGAACAATCACATAAATCACAATCTAATACAAAATAATATAAATCTAAAAATCAGAGTGAGTTAATTGCTTTTCACTTTCGATGTTCCATCTCGATGTTGTATTTATAGAAATTAACTCAATCCATATCGTATATTTTAAATTGTATCAAAGTAAACTTAGTTTTGAAGTACAATTAACGCTACTTACCATTCTAAAGGTGATGGGTTCAAATTTTAACATTAAAGTTTGTGACAAGTTCGTTTTTATCTTATAAATTAGGGTTACGATTTTTTTTCATGAAAGACTAAATTGTTACTCAAATTCAAATGTTTTTTTTTTTTTGGTAAAACTCAACCAATATAAATAAATTTTAAAATGGGATTATTTGTTTTCATTTAAGAAAGTTGAATACACCAATAACTAAAATTAAATAATTTTGAAATTTATGAGTAAGATTTTGACAACTTTCTTAACTTTCCAATTTCATTACAAACTTATCCTTTTGAACAACAGAATCCCATTATTGGAATAATGTATTAACTTAAACTTCTCAATTTAGAAAACAAAAGTCAACTTTTACAACAAGTTTGAGCATATCCTGAAGACATTATATATAAGGAATGTTTTGGCTATCCTCTCTCAACAAACTACAAAAGAGGGAAAAAAAAATGGATTATCTATATAATGGGAACAAAAAAAAATCTTTGTGTTCTTATCTTTTTCGGATTACTCCTTGCCTCAATAGGACGATAGATCGTTGATTCGAACACAGGGCGTCGTGTTAAACTTGTTTGTGCAAACTGGCCTTCTCGCACCCAAAGCATGCTGGTGGAGGGACTTAACCATCGACCATTGAAAGAACTTGAAGATGAAGAAATTAAGTTGAGGTTCAATTATGTATGTCTTACATTTTTAACTCACATGTTTACTCACTGTGCTAATGGAACAATTGAAGAAAATTTTGACCTTCTTGATTTAAAACAAACTAAAGCTTGATTCGTTCAATATAACCCTTTCTTTATTGAATAAGACCATTGTTGAAGCCTACGAAGCTGCTGTAGATGTGTTTTGATGTAAGTGGTTTAATGGACGTTATTGTCGACAACCATATTAGTCGGCCAATATGGTGTTACTCTCTTGATGATGGTAATGGCTTCTTTGGAAATAGAAATTTCGATCCCCAAGAATGTTTACAACTTAGCTTGCCGTTGAACATTTTGTAAACAATCAACAGTATGTAACATTTAAAATGATTTTTTTTTTCATAATTCTAAATGAAACTAATCTACACTTGAAATTGGAAAATAAATCATTTCAATAACAAGTTTTTATTATGGTATACAGATGGTAGCAATGACCCTACGAAATGAGATACGTGAAAAGATGGAAAATGCAAATGATAGGAACAATTATGTAACTCACGAAGTAACAACAATCCACAACATAAATCCAGAAGTTTTAGCGATTGTTTTAGGCTTAAATTATGATAATGATCTTCAATCCGTGGAGGAAAAGCCCTTAATTCTTGGCACCTCATACAATAAGCTAGTTTTCGAAGTCCACTTATATTCTTTTAGTGGAGATTTCTAAAAGCAAATTCGTAACAAAACCATTACACAACATTTGTACAACAATCACAATGGATTTATAGATCATGTTGAGTATGTAATTGAAGGATCAAATCCATTTCCATTGTTTGTTAGTGAATACAGTTACGATCAAAGAGAGGTTGACAATGCCGAAAATTGGTAAATGAGTTACTTTATCGCTCATAAAGAATTGGATTGGGCATTATGAGCTCGGCAAGGCAGCTATTATTTTAGAGAAGGTCAAGCAAAACCGGCAGAAACATTTAGTACTCTCGACTCTAATTGAACTCAGATTAAGAACCTCAACTTTCCTAAAAAGTTTAAGCTATTATAGACAATGTTACAAGGTAAGTAAATTGAACAAATCTAAGCGGTTTTAAGCATTTGTAAGAGAAGAAATTATAGAAACAAGTTTATAGGATATCAAAACATAATGTCTAACCATTTTCATTGAATCTAGATCCAAATTTCAATGCTTCAACTTTCATATGTTATTTATCATCTACAAAGTGGTCAAGGTGAGCACCAAATGACAATATATACAAGAATATTTTTTAGCAATAGGTCCATTTCAAGTCATTGGAGTCATGATGGTGATTTTGTCCCAATTAGGTTCACATCCAATGGTTTGTGTTTGAAGGCTGCCAAATGGAGAAGGTCTTGGAGCATCACTCTCAAGTGATTGTTTGAGCCAACAAAGTGCTTGGAGAGCCATTTCCAACTCTAAGTTTCATCTACCCACTCTCACTCAAGATGGAAAGTGCCTTTGCTTACAAAAGTCAAGATTCTAACTCTTCAAAAATTGTGGTAAGTTCTTGTATTTGCACAAATGGTGACCCAAATTGTCTCCAAGACACCCAAAGTCAGTGGTTCACACTTGTTGCAACCAACGCCTTGTAATTTTCTTTGTTTATATATTTATGAATAACAATGGACTAGTTGACCTTTTATAATGCTTAGAGACATTGCTTTTATTTAAATCATGTTTAGTTGACAGTTCTATCGTTAAAACTTGCACACAGCTTTCAAAGATTTGTCCGTATGATAGGTCAAAAAACAAGGCTTGTCGAAGGTCTATTCCCAACCGATCAAATAAAATGCTAAACTATCGATCAATACCAACAACTACTACTAGGTAGTATCAGCTACAAGATCAAGTTGATTCACAAGGAAACATGATAATTGTTTCACTAAGTTAATTTCTCATTAGTAAACTAAATGAAAAATATTTGATGTGAATAGAGAAGTTGCATAAAGTAATAAAGTACATGAATTAAAGGATGTGGATATATGTATTCTAAGTTGAATTATCTAGTTTAGGAGGAGTTAGTAATATGATACAAGTCGATGATTAAATCTCAAAACATACATTCAATTAGCAAAGTACACAACCCACTCACTTAACTTAACTAGTGAATTTAGTTGCCAACTTTCTGGAAAAGCTTGTTCAAACTCCATGTCATTGAACTATTCACATTCATTTGTGGCAAATGTTAGAATATTCAGTATTCCACGTTATTTTAGTATTTACCGTATTTAAGCTTATTTCAATATCATTGTACTAAACATCGAAACTCTAATATGAAACTTCATTATCTCTTTATCTTCGTCTCTTTCATTTATCTCTACAAAGAAAGATAACATAATGAAACAAGTGGATGAAAAAGAAAGGAAAGAAAATAGAGAAAGACAGGGAAGTTGAGAAAAAGAAGGTGGAAAGTAAAAGCACAAAAGATATCCGATCATTAGAAAAAAGATGTTACTTGAATTTTTCAATTAGTAAATGACCGTTCCATTCAATACCATTTTCAAATAACAAAAGACAAAGCGTCACTTTTAAAACTTTCAAACTAAAGGAACACATAACTCCCATAATTTACTTTGCCTAACCATGTGACATACTTCATTACCATTGATTAATGTTTGAATCACTATAATTAGCGCACCTATTTAGTTCCTTTTTTGAGTTTCCATATTTTGTTGATTTAGGACCTGTTTAAAAGGGAGTTTAAAAGAATTAAAATTACTTTAGTTGATATTACACAAATGTGTTTTTCATTGTTCATTAATAATTTGATCATTAATTTAAAAGTTTTGTGTGACTTGGATACTTTTAAATTATTATTTGAGGGTCAAATACATGCTTTCAATTGATTTTTAACATGAAATTGCTTTTCATTTACATTCACATTGCCTTTTGTCATACCCAACAATTGTATTTTGTGCTCACATTTTCATACATTTTGAGCTTCTACTTCTTTTCTTTTTTCTTTTTTTTGCTTCATGTCTTTCCTTTTTATTATACTTCAAATAAATCTTACTTTCATAATACATATATTACAATGCTCAAAATATTTAAAATGTAGCCAAATTTTAAATTTAAATTTACTTTGCTATTTCGATAAATGCCTCTTAATAATATTGTGTGAAGATTCAATTTTTTACCAAACAAACAAGCTAATCCATAGATATAATTCTAGCTCAATTTATTTTTTATTTTTCCAATTGTTTAAAACTTGTCTGTGGAATCAAAGATATCTTAATAACTAAATTTCATCATTGTCTTGCTCTTTTTTATCCAATTCAAATAGAGTTCAATTTTCATGATCAACTTCTTCAAAAAGAATGAAACCATCTTTCCAAACAATTTTAAACTTCATATCTAATGTTATATTTCACATTCAAGTATTTATATTTCATTCAATTAAATTATTTTTCAAACATTCCTAATTATACTAATAACATTGATTTCAATTCTATACATTTAAAACTAGATTTCATATTGAAATCTATACATTATTTAAGCTACCCTCCCCTTTCAATACTTTTAAATTCGAGATGGACTTAAAAATCAAAACCAAAATATTAATTTGGAAAAAAAATTAATCAAATTGACTTTTAAAATATCAAACAGTTAAAAACAAATCGTCGAAATCAAAATAATAGAATCTGAAAAACAATTTAGAAACTAATTTCAATATAATTCTTCAAAAATTCCCTATAAGATCACTGAAAAAAGCAAAGTGATACCACCTCATGTTCATTGCAGAATTTCTTGTATTGAAACATCAAAAGTAGATGGATCACCGCAATTAGGTTTAAAAATCCTAAAATTCAAAAAGTAAAATCAGATGATGAAATAGGCATTCCAATGAAATGTCAAAAAAATACCATACCAACTTTGACAAAGTGTTGGAAAGGTTTTGGTTGAAGAAAAAGAAATAAGTGCTAAAAAAATATCCGTACAAGGACTTGTAGACTAGAGAAAACTCAGCTTAAACATATATAACATGAAAAACTTTGGACAATAAAAAATCATAATTTTATTTACAACAAGTCAAACAAACAATTGTTTGTTTTACAGATCAAATACTACCCATCTTTGTTCTCTACTACACATCAATACCCAGCTTCTTCAAACTAGTTTCAAATTTTTATAAATAAATTTGAATAAAATTATATAAACCCCAAAGAGTTCAAAACTTGTTTTGGTTAGGGTTAGTTCCAACAAGGCCAAATCTTGGAGTTCTTCAAATGGATGGTACGATCCCATAAGGAAAGAAAGGCTTCTTTTGAGAAATCTTAAAATGTAAGCTTAATTTATTCTTTCCAGAACTATGGAAGGCATCATCCTAAAGTTCCTTTCAGAAACTTGGAGGTTAAGGATCAATTTTAAAATGTTGAAGGGAAAAGAACTAAGACACTGGAAAAACCTATTTGCATCAGAAGAGATTCATTCATGCAAACTCAACCTGGGTCTCGTACAACAGAGCTCACCTCAGCAAATCAAAGACCAGAAGAAGAATGGTTCTGACTGAGCAAAAGTTATAAGCCAATTAAGGTGAATATCTTTTCTGACTGGTTCTATTCCTATATCCTGTGACGTTAACTTCAAAGGAGAGGTTCTCGAAAGGAATATCTATGTGTGTCAGCAAATGCTGAAACAGCTAAGAGGAAAGACACCAGAAAATGTTAGTACAAGAAATACATTCAAACTTCAGAAGAGACTAGAATGAAGTTTAGCTAATATGCGAGTTAATCATGCACTTTTGACACTTGATCAACTTAGAGACCACAGAGATCCAGTGACAAAATCAGAAACTAAATGATGCAATATACTAGTAAATGTAACATAGGAATTGTGAGTTTTTAAGTTGTTAATAAAACAGATCAATACAAGGAAAAATGAAGACAGTCCTGTAAAGCACCCCATTTTTCTTGATACCAACCTATGAACTTTTCTGACAAGTTTTTAGAAAATTGCAAGCCCGCAAAACAATGAACTACCTACAAGCACAGTCAATTCCAAAAGAATCAAAAAGTATTCAACCATTGCTAAGAATTAACTGCACCAGTCATGGCCAACTCTCAATTTATAAACACAACGAGATAAAAAAAATGAAGGTATAAAGTAGTACCCTAGTAAAATATTGAGTAACTATGTCTTGACAGGATTGAAGGTATAAAGATGCTTACCATTTGAATGGTTCAGGCCAGCTTCATGAGAGGAGGAAAATAGGGAAATAAATAAAATAAATAAAAAGGAGAAAAGATAGACAAGGCTTGACGTAATAATTTTTGCATGACTAAAGATAGTAATATCCATTATAAGTTACAAAGAAAATAATAATGAGCTCAAGAAACCAATCGGATTAACTATCAATCTGAGTTGTCTATAGACCTAAACCCAACCCTCTAACTTACTAAATTGAAAACTTTAAAGTACTAGTGCTTAAATGCAGTTAACATTTAAACCACCCTAATAGATTCCAAGTGAAAATAGAAAATATAGAAATGCAGATAAGAAATGCTGTTTTCAGATAAAATTGCTCCAATTCCTCAGAGCCCCTGGCGATGCAAAAGGAACTCCAAGCAAAAAAAAAAGGATGAAAATACCTTACAAAGGAGACAATCTGCGAAATAGTAGCTCTTCGTTCCAACCGGGTAACCTGATTAGATTAATATTCACTACCAAATGCAAACAAATACTCGTTGCATGGACAATGTGTTCCAGACCTCAGCTGGCCCACTAGTAAACCCAATATATATAGAAAGCTCGATTAAAGTTTACATTTATTGACCAAAGGACAGTGTGTCTAATATTTTAAAAACAGCAACTCTTTTGAGTATAATAACAATAGCTTGTAGAAAGAATAAAAGATGGGAGGGGAATGAAACAAGAAAAATTGTTTGGATAGGCTGATCCCAGTCCTGGATTCAAATGTCATAGATAAAATATAAACTAAAAAGACCCATGTTTTACAATTCCCTAAGACATAAAAAAAATGTCAATATGAATCCAAATAAAGATAAATTTCAAAATTTTCAAGAGCAATAAAGATAATGAATCTAAATAATAATTAGGTATGAAGTCTTGCAAAGCATAGAGTTTTAGTTGGACAATGGTAAAACAAATCAACGAAAGACAATAAATCATAACTTAACTGACAAGTCCAAGATCTATTAAAACCATAGGGGTAAAAAGAGTTTGAAATATTTTTTGTCAACCATTGAGCTAGAGTTTACATAGTTTTACTAGAAAGTACTAAAACTGATCCAAATCTTTGAAACAAATCTTCAATAGATCAAAAACTACAGATTTAAAAAGGAGCTTAAATGAAGAGGGTCGAAAACGTCATTTGCATCAGCTCCTTAAACTTCAGAGAATCACCTGATCAGTACAAAAATACTGACGCACATATGAGTGAGATCTGCACAACGAATAAGAAAGCATGAAAAAATAGTTTCAGAAAACAAATTTTTCAGAACCATCTTTTCCAAATTGTTCAATATAGCTATTTAAATTCAGGATGCCACGTGGAGAAGAAAGTTGTCTTGAATTTTGATAAATACTTTTTGTTAAGACATGAAGATGTGCAAAACCATCATTTGAGAAGAAAAGAACTTAATTTGACATTTGTGAAGCAAAACTACTTGTGAGAGCACAAAATCAAAGAAAAGATGAGCAAAACTATTAGAGATCAGAACCACTTCCACATCCTTACCCCATGAAAGCAGGTAATGAAATAAAAATGGGAACTTAATTGGTTTTTAGGATGCGAAGGAGGCAAAATGTTAGCTTCTAAAGAAAATGATGTTGGAAAAATCAAATAAGTCAAGAAAGAAGAAAAAAGGAAAAGAAAGGGAAAGGTAAGGAAGAGGAAGAAGGCAAACAACTTTTACAATAAAACATTGAATTAAAAAAACAAAAAAAAGAGCGTCTCTCCAAAATTTTACATCGGATTTTAAAGCATTCTATTGTAAACCTACGTATACTGCTTCAAAAAGGATGCTAAATAGCTAGATGTTGGTTTGGTGCAAGAACTAAATGCAACAAACAAAACTACAAAACTAAAATGCATCACACAAAAACCTAAAATAAGCCCACACAAAAATATACAGCCAAAATCTAAAACACACAAAGAACGATATTGAACTTAGCTACAGAAGTTCAAATAATTTATCGTGAAAACCCCACACCACTACCTTGCTTCCATGATTCAGACAGATGCGTTAGTAAATGAAATCAGCCTACAGCATAAGAAAAGAAAGACCATATTGCCACCATCAAATAGTCGTGTCATTAACAGAAGTATTGAGACCAGCCAATGTTCCTCTCTATCAATAACTGTTTTTTGTTTAATCTAAGGTCATATCATTCTATAACAATATCTAATAACCTCCTCCATAGCTCTATGGTTCAATCATTAATATGTTAGTATGCATATCTTAAGTTAAAACAAAAGAATTTGGAGTAAAAGGAGAGTGAATCTGTACCACATCGAGGCACTAGTGCCCCATATAACCACCGGGACCACCATACTGCCCAACACCATGCTGCCCTCCTCTTCCAGCTCCACCCTGTCCCATCTGTTGGTTTGGATATCCACCCTGCACACCACTTTGACTTCCATATCCAATCACCCCAGGGCTTATATTCGCTTGACTCCCGTACCCACTTTGTACTCCAGGTCCCGCCCCTTGAACAGCTGGATTCAGCCCTGCAGTTCCAAGTGTCCCTAACAAATTAGTGAGTCCCAACCCAGCACCCTGACCTGCCAGCAAAGCAGTCAGAGCTTGACCAATAGCTGGGTTCAATCCTTGAGGAGGTCCTTGGTTGTAACCAACACCAGGCCCTGCAGGAGCCATCAAGTGCCCCGATCCAGAAGCCGCCCCACCTGCATAATTAGGATTCTTATTCCTCTGGAACGGAGCATTTGGTGTATGATGCTGGTGCTGAGCCTTCCCTGGCTTGGGACCGTCGATGGCCTTCTGACAATGCAAGACATGACCCTCAAAGTTCTTGTGAGGCTCCTCCAAAGCCTTCTTAGCACTTTCTATCGACTTGTACACAAATAAACAGAAACCTTTAGGCTTACCCGTCATCTTGTCAAGTCCCAAAGGTCCTTCGTCAACTTCACCGAACTGGGAAAAGAATGCTAGCAACTTTTGGGGGTCTACATCAGCTCCAACATTGCTCACATAAATCTTTCTCTGCGTATATTCTGAAGCAGGTGGTGCTTGAGGAGCCGCCACCGCATTGGCCGTTGGAACAGGCCCAACCGAAGCTAACTGGCAAGCAGTCATCCTGTTCCCAATTTTCTTCTGAGGTTCCTTCAGTGCTTTTCGAGCCCCACTCCGCTTCTTGAAGAGGATGAACCCGTAACCCTTGGACTTACCAGAGACCTTATCACACACAGCTTTGCAATCCTCAATCTCGCCAAATTGCTTAAATACACTAATCAAAGTTTCAGCATTTGTATCCCACCCAAGCCCGTGAACAAAAATCTTCCGATGAGACGGGTCCGCATCAGCAACCATTCGAATCCTTCCAGCCACATCCACGTGCTTATCCGCCGCTTCACGAAGCAAATTAATTAGCTGGTCCTTGGTAAAGGGCTCCAAGAGCTTGTGAATGGGTTCATCATCATCATCAGTAGTCGCAACAGCGGCCGAGGAAGACGAAATCTTGGGGGTCGGATGGTGGTTATTAACATTCGCATCGCCTTCATCATCCTCGTCCTCATCATCCTCCTCCTCCTCCTCCTCCTCCTCATCGTTATCGTCGTCGTTGTCGTTTTCGTTTTCGTTTTCGTTGTCATTTTCGTTGTCATCATCGTCTTCTTCCTCGACCACATCGTATTGGGGTAGATCTTGAGGAACGGCTTCCTTGAGGGGTTCATCTTGTGGTTTGGCCTCGTCGAGAGGAACTTGAGGTTGTTGCTGAAGCTTCTTGGGAGGCTCGGTGGAGTCGGAAGTTTTGGAAGAATCGAGCTTTCGCTTTCTTGCCATGGAAGGAGTAGAGGAAGCTCAGAGGAGGTCTAGGGTTTTGGAGAGAAACAAGAAAGAAAAGGGTGGGAGTGGGTACGATGCGGCACCGAAGTAGTGATGATGGAGAGAGATTAGGTATTGTTGATCACAAATTCAGATTTTACCTTTTTTTTGGGCCTTTCCCCATGTAGCCCATCTTTTCATCCCGGCCCAATTCCTTTTTCTACTCTTAACCAATATTTTTGGAAAATTACATTATAGTTCCAAATATAACAATTAAATTTAAATACAGTCAAATCTATCCAAGTTTATCGATAGAAGTTTATTTCGATACACCAATACCAATAGATAAACCATATTACAAGTATTGGTCTATTCTTGATAGACTCAGTAAAAGTCTATAACTCATAAATTTTGCTATATTTGAAATTTTTTTAAAATATTATTATATACTTAATTATTATTCCTAAAATTTTTACCAATTATAATTACTCAAAATTATACCAAACACCACAATTTACAAAATAAGCTAAAAATATAGATATAGAATAAAATATTTACAAAAAGAGCAAATGTTGACAAGTAAGCTGATAACAAAATTTAAAATATCAAATCAACCCTACAGTGACTACTGTTGATCAACTATACAAAATAACAACTAATAGCATGTTTCTGAAATTGAAAGTTATCATAATAACATTTATTAGTGAGCAACTTATAGCAGCTATTAATTATTATCACTTCAATTTGAGAAAATTAAGAAGAAGCATTCCTAAGCAAATAGAAAGTTATCTTATTATCAATACTAGCTATCGGGTGATAACAATTTATAGTTTTTATCATTATAGCTTTTCAAAGTAAGAAAGTTGAGAAGAAGTGTGCGAAAGAGTGCTTTGGTGTGGGTTTTACTCTTTTACCAAGTCTTGTGTCACGTATGCAATTATTTTATCTGTGTATATGTTCTTTTTTTTTTTGCTTAAACATCATTTATATACAGTTGTCCTTTTTTTCGAGTAGCTTTAAAATGATTTAAATCATTTTTTCTATATTTTAAATTTCTTTGTTACTTTTAATTATTCGAAACTAATTTTGATGATAGGACAATCATATTAAAATTAAATGTTCGACTGATTTTAAAAGATTAAAATACATGTTTTAGAAGATTTTAAACATGACAAGTGATTTAACAATTTCAAAATCATTATCAAACATGTTTTTTTATTGTGTCGTTTAATTTTAGGTTTTTACCAAATGTCATGATTTATAGACGTAAAAAATAAAATATTTATACTTTTTTTAGCACATATGGATAGGACATTCAAATGAGAAATCTCTCAATCATTATATTCAAGTTTTGATGTAGTGATTGAGTTCTAGAGTTGTGTTACAAGACTTGGTATTAATTTAATTCGGGATAAATTTTTTGTCCTAGGTATAGATTGATGGGTTAAACCACATTATTATAACCATAATAACCCGAACAATAATATAGGTACTATGATAACATCCATACTTACTATAAAGACAACTTTCACTTCCATATTGGCTATCCAAAGTCATCCCCTACATACACGAAACAAGTGAATATGCATCATCATGAGTGGGTCTTCTAGGAAATGAAAAGGTTTCCATTACTCTAATTCCTTGTCTACTAGCTTTATGGTCATCGTTGGAATATTAGGTGGGATACGTGAATTGAGATTCTTTAGTGAACGAGTTAAGTTCTTCGTATCGTTAACCTTTTCCAACATTTTTTCTAAATCAATCTATTGTCACCCTTCCAAAGTAATTGTATGATAGCGTGTGATATACACATATGTGTCGTCTAAAAGAATCGTATAATACTTATTACTTTTCGACGTATGACACATTCAACATCAATAGCTAATTCTTTTCTTGTGCAACTTTGTGAAAATTTAATGGAAGCAATTAGAAACAAAATAAATATATGTTTCTTTTAATCCTTTTTTCTTGGACATGAAAATTTTGGATGGTAAAAAAAACGAACAATATCTTAATAAATTTTAATATAATCTTTGGAACGTTAATATTTTCTAGTGTAGTAAATGTACAAAGTGCAATTTGATTGAATTCAATTTATGGCAAAAATTTTGAAGTACAAAACTAAAAGCTAAAATGAAAGCAATATAATATATTATACTATGACCAAATCAAATGTTCTTTTTTTTTTTAATAAACTCACCCTATCGAATATAGCAATAGGATTCAATAAATAGTAATCATATGTCCTCTTTCCTATGTTGCAATGAAAAGAAAAGAGATAATTAAAAAAAAGATAATTTAATAATAATACTAAAACAGCTCCAAAGGAAAAATAAATTAGAATGAGAAAATGATTTTAAAAAATAGATATTATTGTGATTAAACAAAGTGAATAATTGGAATTCCTTGAAAAAAATGTTTTTTTTCTTCAGAAATTCATTTTTTTAATTTACACACCCCCTAGCCACTATAACTTCCATATTCTTTTTAACTTTTAGGAAGGATGGTGAATTAATAAAATATTTATTCTTTATATATTAACATATCTAACATAACCTTACCACCATCAAATAAAGGAGAAAACAAAAAGAATAATATATATAACCATTACAAACTATAGAAATGTTTACCAAAATGTAGCTTAGTGACTTTAACATGACATCTATCACTAAAAGTAAAAGTTTAATCTTCCACTCATAATGTTTAATATTTTCTAACCAAGCTAAAATAGTTTAGCTCCACAAGCTATTATAACCCAAAATAATAGTGTACACACTAAACACATATTATTATAACCTATAGATTATTATAATCTAAAGACTAGTAATCAAGTAAAAGTAAGAAGGTTCAAAATAAGAAATAACCAACGAGAAAAACTGAAGAAATAAATCAAAATCAACCATTCTTGAAAGTTGAAACCTTAGGGATAAAAGTTCGTATTTATTTTAATAATTATATGTGCATACAATTTAAAATGCTTATCATCAGTCCGACCATAATTGAAGCAAATTTTCTCAGGCACAAGAACAAGCAGTTAGATTGGAAAGAATGGGGGTGTAGTTGTTCTATAGCATCGTATTATATCATTAAACATACTATGAATCAAGCACCAATTACAGAGACGGATCCCTCAAGCCATGAAAGAATTAATGAACTGATTTTATATCAAACAAAACTCCAGACAACTCATACACAGCTATATTAATAGTATACCCACAGCTATTGCTATCACACATGCTAGTCATTGACCGATCGAATCATACGTTAATATCTGAGCGCTTTGACCGGCTAGAATTGTTGATCTCCTGGGAGGCTGAAAGAGCAAATTTTGGAAGGCTGTAGTTCTCAGAGGCTGAAAATGGCTGCTGAGGATATAGCGTTGGAGGTGGAGTAAGATTGCGTTGTGCTGGGAGCGGAGGAAGTGCGTTGTATTTGTATGTTTCGCTGCTGAAACTGCAATTAGTTCAAACATCAGTACAATAAAACCTAGGGCGGAGTTAATGTATTATAAAAGTTAAGGAAGAGATCTTATGGAATCACATCAGCATTTTGCAATGTGCTTACATAGAGGAATTTGCAAATAAGTGATCTAAAAGTCTTCTTTCAGGCCATTTCGATAATTAACCATATAATAATTTAAAAAATATTCATATATAAAAACTTCTTTCCTTTGTTTGAAGCACCAAGAAAATGCTGAATACAAGTTGAAACTCATGCCTACTAATTGCCCTTCCACTTTCAGAATTGTACTTCTTTTCTTCTTAAATATCCCAGTGTTTGGATGCGCTTACGCGCACTTCGACTAATTACATGGAACACTCCCTACACAATTTGGATGTTAAAATTGGTAGAAAATTAATTCTTAGGTAGGTGGCCATCATAGATTGAACCATTAACTTCTTATCCATTTATTGATACTATATTATGTATCAAGAAAACTTGTAGGAAATTAATTCCTAGATAGGTAGCCACCATAAGATTGAACCCTTAACCTATCAACCATTCATTAAGGCTATGTTACCTATAAATTCTAAATACTATATTTCGTACCTGGGATATGTTTGTAAATTGCAGAGTGGAATTTTTTTGCAATTTTGCTATATTTGTAAATAAATTTGCTATTTTATAAAGGGATAAAAGATAAATGGATAAACCCGACGAGAATCTTACTAACAAATAGTATTTTGGAATTATCTTGCTATTAGATAAATGCTCCTCCCTAACATGAAAGCCTATGATTTAAAAGAGGAAAAACAGTCTGCAACTTTCAAGCAAAAAGGGGAAAGGAAGAAGCATTTTTCTGAAAGGAGTACCTTGGACGACTGTAGGACTGTTCCTCATCACTGATGGTGTCGTCAAGGCGCTGTACAGATTTTGGAACTGGAGAAACGGACCAAGTGATTGCTGCAGGTAAACTATCTGAAAAATATCTTCTCCGGATGAGCTGGCAGAAACAAAACAACACATTGGATACTATGGGGAGAGAAAGGAGCTGTGATTTACAAGTAAAAGAATAGCAGGAAACAAGAAAATTAGGGAAAGGAAAACTGACCGTGCGAAAAAAATTGGTCACAGCTTCTTTGTCATATCTTGCTTCTTTGGCAGCCTATGTAGAGAATATCCACGATTAGACAAATGAAATTGAAATGGTAGAGTAACAATCGCAGCTTCAGAATGTTGTTTTTATCATTACAATCAAAAGGAATTGGTGTGTTATTTTTTACAAGGACATTCGCCAGTCAATTAGCCAAAAGCTCAAAGAGGTTTATATTTCATTATTTTACATTTTCACACTAGCGAATTCATCTCTCAAATAATGCCAAACTTTCCAACGGCACAAAGTACTGGGTTGCTTCAAAAAGATGGGGGAAATAGGGAAGTATAGAAGACATGAATGAAATGGAAACGTTTGACCATATCATCGGACCAATAAAAGAATTCAAAGCTATTACCCACAATCCAAATAACATATTAGATATAGATTTGGACAAATTTCTGTTTCTTATAAAAAAAAAAAAGTTTACTGAGAAATGTGATGGAGGAATTCTAGTTCTTACAGCAAGAAGTCCTCCACCGCCAGGGAAACTTTCAGTTAAAGGGATTTCCTCACTGAAGGAAAGCAGACCCTGCTTCTCAACCCACTGGCGAGCAACATCAACTAGATTACCACTACTTCCTCTCGTACCCTCTTTAGCAGCAATATCCACTTTGTTACCAATAACAATATATGGAACGGGAAGGCCACCAGGACCTCCAGATCCTAAGGGAGCTGAGAATGTCCCAATCGTTGCAATCTCTACTGCCCACTTCTGTAGGCTTGATTTTGTTCTTCTCTGGGAAAGATCATGAACAAAAATAACGCCTGTATACACAATTTAAGCATGAACTGAAATAAAATATATATCTTCAGGAAAAAGGAAGTTTTAAGGAAAAAGTGTATATAGAAAATGTAACATTATCAAGAAAAAAAGAAAGAAAGGAGAGAAGTCAAGCCCCAATCCTAGTCAAATATTTCTTTTTTTCTTTCTTGTTCTTTTGGGCAAATGGTATTAAAAGAACTTAAACTGTTAAGTATTAGAAGGGACCTCAAATTTCCACCAAGAAAGAGCAACAGAGCAATATAAAATACCCAAATGACCTTTCCTTTAATCCTTTAAATTTTGAAGACTCAAATGTTTCTGTCAAGCCATAAAATCTAAAAAGAAAGCTCTCAAAAATTGAAGAACAAGCATTCTGCTTTTTCAAAATGGTGGCCTACAAAAATTGAGGGTTAAAGCCACCAGCCAACCAAGGCTGGTAAAGCAAGTTCCAAAAATTTCCAGCAAACCAGAAAGTTTTAAAAACTAGCCCTTCGGAATCCAAGTTCATCTTACATAGAGAGCACCGTCAATGGAGACAAACCTAAAAGAAGGTCCTTTTGATAAGGTCAGGGGTGCTAACACTTTTATGGGTGTGTTCAGTAAAAAATAACTTCTTTGGATACTATTAGTACTTACTACTTGAATTGAGTCGACGTTTTAAAAGACACACTGAGATGTGAGCTATGTGCTAGCCACAACTCTAGCACCTGTCTACATTGAAGCCTTAAGGCACTTGGATTAAAAAAAATCCTAATCCTAAATACAAACGTGGTTTTTTTACTGTTCTTTTTTTTCCAGACAGCAACATATTTACCCACAAGTCCACGACAGACCACTTTCTCTACTATTTCTTCAGAATTCTTCTTCTCCTACTCCAAACTTTCTATTAAGTAATAGCAATTTTGAACATTGTTCACCTTTTAAGTTTTACATGCTATAACCTTTCCTTTGCTATAGATCATTTGATTTCCAGGGATGTTTATTATTATTATTGTGTATATACTCTTCTACATATATATTTGTGTATTTTTTTTATGTATACAATGTGCTTCATAAATTTTATGTTTTGATAGCCCAACTATAGCCTTAGCAGGCTAAGAAACTTCAGAAATATACCAGACACAAGGATAAATCAACCAAATATTACCAGTACAGTACATTGCCAATGATTAGTGCTTACTGACATTGTCTAGGCAACATCCTAAAAAAGACACATTCATACAAGTTGAAAGTTTCATAAGTAATATTTTTAAGTAAATATGAGAACTTGGACAGGCACAAAGGTCTCACCATTAATCTGAGAATAGAAAAGAGAGCGACAGTCTTTGTAGCGATCATGCCCTGACACATCCCAAAGTTCGACAAAGAAATCTCTCTCGGCATCACCTTTTATGCTACTTGAAGAGCTACCCGCATTTCCATAGGTGATATGCTATTAAAAGTGTAAATAGAACCATTGATAAGTAGTGAACTTCCAAGAATAACTGGTGTCACTAGAGACAGAAAACAAGTCTTACCTTAACTCCAACTGTACAGCCAATAGTTTGAGAAGGAGAAGAAATGGAAGAACCGTTTACAATTAGATGAACCAGAGAAGTTTTCCCCACTCCTAGAAAATTATTGAAATTTTATTTATCCAGAGAAATATGTCCGAAATCTGAGAGTGGACTGAACTAAATGATAGCAAAATAGCAAAATAGCAAAACGCTTAACAAGTTTATTATTTATTTATTTTTTATTATTATTATTATTTTAAATGAGAAACATAAATCAGTTACGAGCAATATAATTTTTTTCTCAGAGAAGCTCCAAACTAAGCACCAGTAATGAAATTCAATTCTATCTAGTTTTTTAAAGTCATCAACCAACCACAGGCAACAAACTTTTCTAACATACAGGCATGTATAAATTAGGCATTTATGGCATCCAAGATACAAGCACAGACAGTAATGTTTACTCCTTAGCTCAGAGAATCCCCAATCCAAGTATCAATTATCATCTGTCAGATAATTGTATTTTCGAGAAAGATAAAATCTGATTACATTATGAAAACTAAAGATATACATATGTATACATGTACATTTTTAATGAAAAGAATAACTTTCATTGCTAACAAATCAAAAAATACATGAGGACAATACAAAAAAGAATACATTAGAAATATATTTTATGGAAAGAACAAGGTATTACAAAATGTTTTACATAAAGATACCCAAGGAGAGGTGTAGCCACACTTCAACCCAAGGTCACTGTGGAAAAATCATGTTATAATATCCAAATCACAGCAAAAGTAGACTTGGAAAACTTTTCATTATTTATCCAATCAATCTTTCTGCCATTCATCTCTCCGGGTAAAAAGTTGCTTGATATGCTTTTAATTATATAAGAAAATTTGGAAGGTTAGAATTGTAGGTAAAGGTTGGCAAAGCTAAGGAGATCAAAATAAGTCCTACTTCTCAATAAAATATCTTCTTCCATCTATCGAGCCTAGAATGAGTTGAGGACTTATCAAACGACAAAGTACCATTTACTAAATCAACTAAGACCTGAAATTAAAACCACAAAAACTAACATGAATTTTTACATGGGGAACTGAACTCTTTAGTACTTTTACGTAATGAAAGATGGTCTATTTGCAATTCAGCTAAGAACTAGTTTAAGTTCAAAAGTATATTGACCTAAACTGATGAAATCCTCAGGGTCTAAGAACTTCCCCCGAAGATCTATTATCTGTTAAAGTGAAAATAAGGCAGATTTATTTAAAACATTCTAGATGAGATAAAGTTTCCTCTAAAATCAAACATTTTACCCCAAATGGATTTTTTTTTTTTTTTTTTTTGCAAAAGATTGTCAGTCATGAAATCTTTCAGTTTTATGTCAAGGAACCCACAGTGCCAAAACACTCTGATTTTGAAATCTTCAAAAGTCTTTACTAGTCAAGTTCCCATTTAAATATAGACAACTCCAAAGGAGCCCAATTAACCCTCCAACTCCAATAAACTCTATGAAGAGGATCAAAACCATAACCTCCGCCATTAGGCATATTAAACTCTAAACTCAGCAATGGAAATAATCATCTGCCCATCCAGATTACCGAAACAGATAATAAGGAAGCCAAAACCACGCACCCAATTAACATAACATTTCAGTGAAGCTACTAGGAAAAGAAGAAAAAAAGTAGAAAAAGAAAGAAGCATTCAATCACAAAAGGCAGAAGAAAAGTAACTATAGAACGATTAAAAAAAAAAAGCACCTGAATCACCAACCACAAGCACTCGAACCTGCCCACATAAAGGACCGCCATTCAGTTCTTTGTGCTCTCTATCACGGTCCTTCCAGAACATGTTTTCTTTCAAACCCTCGAACCCGTATTCACCTCCAAAGACGAATTCAATAATTAAGTACCGTCAAAATGACACAATCTCCACGAAGAACAATTTCTGAGCATAGACACCTCTAAGTTCAATCTGAAATCCATATTACACGAGAACTAAATGCAGATCAAAGCTGAAATCGGAAAACCCATGTCGAAGCATCTCTGAAGAGAGTCGATAGTTTGTTGTAGAGAGGCAAAAGCAGAGATCTAGTTGGTGGAATCATACAAGAGCGGAGGGTTTGAAGGTTGGAGAAGAATGAAGAATGAAGAATGAAGAATGAAGTGAGGATTAAGGATCTGGGAAATGGGAAATGGGCAAGGAAGTGAGATCTGAAAGAGATGAAAAGTTGAGAGTATAGTCAGATTTGAGAAGCTTGGGAAGAAGATGATGAAGAAGAAGAAGAGCGATAACACCGCGCGCGTAAGAAGAGAGATGAAATGAAAACCGACGAAGGGCATTGATGAATGTCGGTTTACAAAACGACCCTTCATCGATTAATTTTTTCTTTAAAAAAATATCTAACCATTTTATTTTCTTATTTTAAATATCAAGCTTTTTTTCTTTCTATTTTTATTTTAGAACATTTTTAAATTTTTTTTTAAAAAATATAACGAGCGGCAAAAATATTTATATTGTATTGAACAATTTTGAATACGAAAAAAAGTTCACATGCTCACAAGATAAAATACCAAAACTACCACCGTCAACACGCCTTAAATCGGCTACACGAGCATGATACCCAATCATGTAGATTTTGATACACGATCTTGAGTATACAATGCCCCGAGATGCCTCATGATGCAAGAATTCTTTTTTTTAGTTATTGGATCTCGGGCTTGAGTGTTATCGAGATGGTCCAGGATGAAAGAATTCTTTCTTTAGTTATTGGATCTCGAGCTTAGTGGCACCGAGATGGTCCAAGTTGTAAGAATTTTGTCTTTATTTTATTCAATACCGAGCATACATGGCCTCGAGATGCCCCTGGATGAAAGACTTCTGCTTTCAATTTATTCGATCTCGTATACAATGTCTTGGGATGTCCCGAGATGGAAGAATTCTTCCTTTAGTTATTGGATCTCGGGATTAGTACCACCGAGATAGCTTGGAATGAAAGAATTCTGCATTTATTTTATTTGATCTCAAGCATACATTGTTCGAGATGTCCAGGTTGAAAGACTTTTGCCTTTAGTTATTTGATGTCAGACCTTAATTGCATCGAGATGACTCAAGATTAATAAATCACAAAGAAGATATAATCACAAGGGCATATATGAAATTTATGAAAAAATGATCGCGCATCATGAGTTTTTCTTATGTTGTTATACATGCCGTAAATATTTTGGGTTTTATTACATTTATGTAAATTGCTCTTTATTTTAACCTCGATTGATAATCATTTAGTTTTTATTAAGAAATTCATGCATTACAATTCCACCTCTAAACTCCATCTTGCAATTTTATTATGATTGCTAACATGAGTTCAGCTCAACTAGCACTGTATATTTCCGTTCCGAGAACAAGAGGTTTCGAGTCCAAATCTCACACCCCATGTTCCACTTAATAAGACTATTTCCAAATATAACAAAATAAACCAAAATATTTACAAAATATTACGATCTATCTGCGATGAACGGTGAAAGACAACAATAGACTACTATTTATGTGTATTTGTATCATGATAGACACATACAGTAATCTATCATGATGTATCATAAATAGATTATGATATTTTCCTATACTAATATTTTTAAAAAATTTGTCATTTAAAATAATATACTAAAGTATTACTAATTAATTTATGAACTTTTCTATATTAAAGCTAAAATGAGTATAGTTAAACTAACATGATGTTTGTGCTGTCAACCTTAAGGCTTGAGGTTCAATTCAACACCTTTGCTTTTGAGGTTGGAGGTTTAATCTTCCATTGAGTGATTGTTACTTTGTTACCAAAAACTATTATTTAAAAAAAAAAAAAAAAAAAGAAGGCATTGTCATTTCTACATTATTGTCATAAAAAATCAATTGATCTTCTAAGTGATTCAATAATTGTTTATAAGCGTAAAAAATGTATCTATAAACAACATATAAAAAGTCAATTCTATAATTGATAGATTATATAATTGATAAACTTCTACTAATGACAAATTCTACCGCTAATGGACTTCAAAAGGATTCGATCATTGATAGACTTTGAAAGTTTAATCTACACTTTGCTCAATCTACACTTTGCTCGATCTACAAATTCTTTTGCATTGTACTATATCTATTAATACATTGGGTATGATTGCTCTACTTTCAAATGTCCTACTAATGGAAGACTATAAAGATATGATTAATATATAAATTTCATTTAAAATGCATAGATTAAATGTTTTATTCAAAATTCAATAATACACTAGATATTATAAGTTCACAAACATAACCTTCAAAAAAATTTAACTCAGGACTAAGTAGTTTCAATATAGACTTCAAAACACTTAGCTAGACTTCCAAACTTTACTCTCCGAACATAGACATTTGTGATTTCCATTCTTCAAAACCCCTTCAAAATAAGTGTCTAGTCATTATTTGATTCAAAACACATGTGCTAAACATCTCCGAAGATTTTGCTCTATGTCAAACCTCTTTTCTTAGATTGGACTAACAATGGAAACAAGCTTAATAAAAGCAAATTAATAAGTGCCAAGGGAATGAGAGAAAGGTTACTTTAATTTACATATATATTAAATTGTCTTGATCCATCAAACCCTATATGTTGTGCCTTTCTTCTACTGTCTTTATTCATGTGATGTATATATGGTTGTAAATACTCTAAGAGGTATGAGAGCACTACCACAAAAAATGAGCTTCCATGACACATGGATGAAAGCAAATTGAGAATGGAGGGGAAAATCTGCCATAAAAAATGATTTTTTGGCCGGGTCAACTTAATTTTATTGTCAACGGTAACATAATGTCATCAAAGGAGGTATTACAACAATCTTTATAGGCGTCGTTGATAGTCTTTTCTTTACAAGGGATACAAGGACAACGTCACAAAATTTATCCGTAACCACTTATTAGACGACGTTGAGTCCAATTTTGGTGATGGTGAGTATTTGAAATACCTTCAATTCAATGAAAATGTGCTTGCAAAGCTACTCAATTATGTCAGGCTTGTAGCATGTGTGCTTACTTTTGTCGAGTTGTGTATAGTTCAAGCAAAATCCTACCCTTAATTATGTGTCCAGAACCAAAATGCCCCTTATCACATTTAAACCATGGATTAAACTTAATACCTATTAAAGTTTATAAGATCCTAAATTAAATACATATTTCTAGGACTAATTTAACTTAGATAAATGAAGCAAACAGCTTTTTTGTGACTAAATTAGTTTCTTGCCCTATTTATAGGTACAACAAGAGTAAACTATGTTAGCCTAAGTGATATGTTAAAGCTAACAATAATGAAACTTAAATTAAACTTGAAGAGAATGGTCAAATTAAACCCATAGCAAAAACATTGGGTGCCCTTTTGATTTTATTTTGAACTAAACAAGGATAGAAGGGTTAAGAAAATAAATGACTTTAATTAGGGGACAATTGCAACCATCTCAAAATGTTATTAAATATAATGCAATTCTTATGTCGACCAATAGATTTTACTATATTTAAAATTATATATAAAACGTTGCTAATTATTTCAAAAAGCTTTCACATCTATATTTACCTATGCAAATTTTATACAAAATACAAAATTGATCCTATACATAGATATAAAAATGGACATATTATAATTTAGGGTATGTTTGGATCGACCTACTAAATGATTAAAAAAATTGTGTTTTTAAATACTTAGAAAGTCAATCTAAACCTGATCCGACGACTATAAGTTTCGGAAAATAGGATGTGCTAGGTCGGGGTAGAAGTAGAGGTAAAGGATGGCAATTGATTGTAATACACAACAAAGGGGCTTTCATGGTTGTGAATTCCCTCATAAGTAGTAATCACATAGTTTGCATCCTCTCTGTCTCTTTCCACCTTCTTCTTCACATTGCATCCTTCACTTGAACATTTATAGTAATTTCTGTATCCAAATTAAAACCATACTTTTGTATTAATCCATATGTATATATGTTGTATATTTATACAATATCTTTCTTTCTACTTGAATTTACAATATTACATTTAGATTTTTAAGTTAATTCTCGTGCGTTAATAGACTTTACAACATATTAGACTTTGTAACTTATTAGTGTTCTGAGACCAAGAGTGAAATTGTGAACTTCTAGATCATAGGGTTAGAAGTTAATAATCTCCTCTTTTTTTAACTAAAAAAAAGCTATTATAGTCGCATTTATTACATATGAGTTAAAAAAAATTAATGTAAATGACAAAGTTATTGAAATATTTACAAAATATAACAAAATTTTAAATTCTATCAACGATAAACTTTTAAAGACTTCTATTAATATCTATCAATAAATTGATAAACTTATAAAAATAATATATAAACATTTTAAACATAAATATAGCATAGTTAATGAACCAACATATATTTACAAAATATAGTGGAAATGTTTGGATGCGCCTGCTGACCCTCTAAGTATCCATTTCTAAAAAAAATTCACATTCTATCAAATGATAGATATTGATAAAGGTCTATCAATACTGCATTGATCGACATTGATAATAGTCTTTCAATGTCTATTAATACATGCATTAATAGACTTTTATCGCTACTCATCATTTGAAAGAATATGAAATAATTAATTTACTATATTTTGTAAACACGTTGGTTCTTTGGTTATGTTATATTTGAAAATTTACTTGTATATTATTTATATAATTAGTTTTTAAAACTAACAATAAAGTTAGAATTAAATATTTTTATTTAAAATATGGCAATGTGTCCTTTAAAGTAATTGGGGAAAGAATGAGAAATATAAAATAATGAAGCATGCCTGTATACATTACATATACAATATCCTAAAGTGATAAGAACAAAAGTTGCAACCACTAAACTCCAAAAGATAAAAATAAAAATAAAACACTCAAGAATAAGAAAGTGATTACCTATTTATTATTATTAATAAATAGGGTAATTGTAATAAATACTCTCAATCTATTTTTTTTATTGATATTGTTTTATAGAGTAGTCCTAAAGTTAAAATATTCTGTTTTAACTTTTAGAATTTATATTAAAAAATTAATTTAGTTAATGAGGTTATTCTGTTTATTAATTATTTATAAAAAAATTTATCTGACAAACTATTTAAACAAAACTACTAAAATACAAAATTAATTACATTAAAATATTCTATTTTTATCATTTTTTTATTTATAATATTTATATAAATTACATATAATTTTTTTAAATAAAAGAAAACAGATTTCTGGCTAAAAATAGTATATGCTGATTTTTTTTTAATGACAAGACTAAAATATTTTTTTTCTATTTCAAAACTTTATAATAAAGTTCTTGTATGATAACAAGTCTTCTCTTTAGTCTTCTACTTTCAAAATTAATGTTTTCTTGCTATTTTTTTATATATATTTTCATGTCTTGAATACATTTTTAATTTGAACCGAACCAAATTTATTTAGTTTTTAATTTTTTTTTAAAAGTAAAAAAAAAAAAATAAAATGAACAAGTGTTTAGAAGTTTAATTCTAAAAACCAAAATTAAATATAAAAGTCGATGTTATAACAAGATAATAACTTGAAAACTCAATTGAACCGATATAATTCAATGAAAAAGTTTATAAATGGTCTTGTACAATCATATTTTTAAACATTCTACTCTCCAAAATCTAATGTGAATCACATAGCAATTATATATATATATATATGTTATCTAAAACTTTACTTAAGTACTGCTTTGACTACTCAAGCCGCCTCCAACATGGTCCATGACAGCTGAATATGACATCTATAAATTTACATGTCTAAATCAAGAGGGACCATAAACTCAATTATATTCTAATTAACTAAAAAGGCACTAACCCAAATCAATTATAAACTTGATCTCACATATAAACATAGTTCAAACGATTAAGATATATTCATAAATTTCATTTAGGATTGACTAATTATATCTTTGGTATATTAACTTTTACAAGTATATTGTTACATAGTTCAACTAGTTATAACATTATACTGATCCGATCGAAAGGTTAATAAGTTTATAGAAAAAGAAAAGCTTCGTAATATTACTTTTGGGTTTAATTTAATGTGTATAATAATGAATTAATTTAAGTAATTACCTGGGATTGGGACTATTCTTCACAGATTTTTTCCCATACTTCCTCCACTTGTAGCCATCATCCATGATTTCTTGCTCTGATTTGGTTCTAAATGCAACTCTACATCCCATTTCCCCTTTCCTTTTCTTCTCTCCATTTTTGCTTCTTCTGCAAAACACAAAGACACAGAAGAAGAAAAAAAACACACCTCTTTTAATTAACTCTCAACATATTATAAAAACAAGCAAATTGAAGTTGAGAGAAAAGGGGTTTGGATTTAATTAGAGCTAATTAAGGCACTTGCATAGATGTCGTTGACGCTCCCGACGAAGAAACTACTATGCTAGATCCGGTATCGATTACAGCAGAGCTGCCACCACTATCAACTCCTCCACCAGTGATCTTCTCCGACGAAGTCATACTTGGCGAGGACGAAGCAACTTGGTCGACGACGATATTGTTGTCATCGTCAAACAAAAGGAAATCGGAGAGCTCAAAATCGAAGAAAGAAGCGGGATCGAGAATCGGAGGAAAATGAGTATAGTTATTAGGGTTAAGGTTAAGATTATTAGGGTTAGGGTTTGAATCTTCATAAGGGAAGCTGGCCATTGGGGGAATAATAGACTTGGTGTGAAAAGAAAACAAGCAGCTGGTTGTAAGGAGTGGATGAGTTTTTATAATAAAAGATATAATATATATATATATATATATATATATATATATATATATATATATATA
>CM046893.1:994531-1066790 GCA_025688845.1 Cucumis hystrix | reverse complement strand
ATATATATATATATATATATATATATATATATATATATATATATATATTTAAAAAGATTATAACAAAATATTTTTTTTAAAAAATGTTTGTTTTTATTCTCCCTTTCATAGCAGCTTCCTATAGGAAGATGCTTTGAAAGTTCTTCATTGGGGCCACGTGGCAATCTAGAGTGAGTGAGTGACGTCACCATGGTGACGTGTGTTGGACACTTTATTGTACAATTATGCATTACTTTCACTTTTTTTTAATTGAGTAAATTTATTTATTTATTTATATGTTCAATTAAAAATTTTAAAACATTTTAATTTGGTTTCTATGTTCTTTGAAATCGTCCAATTTTGTTAATTAATTTATTTACTTCTGCGTATGAATTCGTATTGATATATACTTTAATAATTAGAAGCTTTTCAATCTAACAAAGCTAAGGAGAATTTAGTTTATTTTAGTCTTGGTAAGAATCTGACATAGTCGCATTAATATATATAAAGCAAGAATATTTTGTAAAACTTTAAAGAAAAAAAAAAACCATTTTGATTTGGAAATATAAGATGAGAAAATTAGAGCTGATTTAATTTTGAAATGAGTGGATCATTTTAGAGTGGAAGCACACATATGACAATATAATTATCATTCTCTTGAACAATACTAACCTCCTTAACATTTTATAGGTTTGTTGATTGCGAAGATAGGATGAAATTATTGTTTCAAAACTACTGAAAATATTATCACCATATATCTGTCGGTGATTGAGTTGAACAACACATATGAGGTTGAAAGTTGGAAGATTTGATTCTTTCATCTTTTTAGTTAAAGTTGCATACTTGAATTAGTTGATCCTATACTCAAATTAACTTTTAGAATATTCAATTTAATGTTGAATCTTTTACTTCATCGAGAAAACGATTCATGTCGTTGAACAACAATTATGTATCATATTAGTAGAGATTTACTAATGGTAACACCGTTGATATATATGAAATTGTCTTCTATCTATTTTTCATGCTTATATGTTATGAAATCTATCATTGATTTATCATATCAATAAATTAAAAAAATATTAGAAATAATAACAATAAATAATCATATTAATTGATAAAAAAAAACAACAATAATTCATTATTAATAGTCATTTGTGAGGGTAGAAATGGTTTGTTTATGATAAACATAAAAATTTGTTCTATTTATGATAGACATGATAATGTAGATATATATTTCAAATTGTTTCTTTTAGTACACAATAAAGATGTAACAATTCGAACCACATACCTCTTGATCACTAATACTATTATATATAATTATATTAGTTGAGTTAATTGTGCTCATTTTGACATATAGAAATTTTTGTTACTAGACTTAAAAACAGTCTATTAATAATAAAAAGTAATCACCTACGAACATATTAATGATCCATCAATAATATACATAGAAATTATTAACAACAGACATAAAATTGGTCGAAGTGATAAATATTTATTAGTGATAAAATGTAGAAATAACATATCAAGTTGTAGAGAAAAGTTTGATAATGATAAAAGTCTACCTATAATAAACAATTATTATTAAAATGATTTGTCAGCGAGAGAGATATATGATATATAAGTGATAGAATATTAAAATGGTATATCAATGATAAAGGTCTATCCTTGATATACTATTAAATTGTATACTAGTGATAGACAAGTTTTTTATTTTAAATATTGCTTCTTTTTAAATGGCAAATTAAAACTGTTGAAAATATTCATAATTATTAAAACAAAACGTCATTGTCCATCATAAATAGACATTAATAACATTTATAAATGTTTATCAGTGATATGCAGATCATAGTAGACTATCAGTGTTTGTGTCTATCATTGATAGACAATGTCACACCGATGAATTTAATGTAAGTTGATGAGAGCTCAAGCCTCTAAACTTTATGCTACTAATATTATAATGTTATATATCAATATAATCATTAGTTGACCTAATAATAAACTAGCTAGTCTTCTGTTCCTACTAGACCTACTTTCGACTTTTACTCTTTTCATTCTTGATACGTCTCACTAATATACCATTTTACTATATTAAAATTAATTAAAACCAAGTGGTTGTGGTAGGGAGCTTAAATAAATGCCTTTTTGTGATTTAATCCACAATGAAATAAAACGTGATTGTTAAAAAAAGAAATTTAATAAACAAAAACATGTGGTTAGAAATTAGTGGTTGGCTATTTATTAATTTGTTTGTTTAAATTTGATAGTTGTACTTATAAAAAGTAACATTAATGATAACAACCTATTTTGGCACATAGCAACCACTCACAACTTAGAATGAAAGATATAAGTTGGTCATGTCTTTCATTAATTTTTCTCACTTAAATTTGTTTTACAATAAATAATTGTATCTAACGAAGATTACAACATTTATTAAAGTTTACGTGACAATTTCATTTTGCGTACTATTTAAGTGACAATTTCATAATTTTTTAAAAGAAAAAAAATCAACATATTCCATTAAAAACTTTGTAAATTATTAAATCTAGTATCAATTTAGAATCTTAATTAGAATTTTCTTTGAGAATCGTTCATGTATTTACTCAAATGGTTCATTTTGTAGAACGAAAATTAAGAATTAAATTATGGATGATTGCCAAAGCTCGTCATAGTGAGATGTCTAAATTTACTGCTTTTTATGAAAGTTTAGAAGTTTAATCGACTCAAATTATAAGTTCAAGAGAATATCAGTCAAACATAATTTAGAAGAGAGTGTAAATTGATACACTTAAGAAAATTTAGAGCTTAAACTAATAAGAATATTATTTTAGGGTTTTTATTTATATACAACTTCAAACATTTTACGAGTACTATAAATTGATATTCATCGAAAGTTTTAAGATAAAAATTGATATGTCTTAACAAATTTGAGACGAAATTAGATTTTTTTTTTCTTTTGAAATTGTGGACAACACAAAATGAGAGGGTGCCAAAATTTTGGTCAAAGAGTTCAATTTGAAATAAAGAAAATCAAAGTTATAAATGGCAAAAATTGGTCAAAAAAGAGAAATGAAAGGTTGATAGTGTAACACCCATATTGTAAGATGTTGGGGACAAAAAGGCAATAAAATGTTAGGTTTTCAAATGAAGTTTTTGGTGGATTTAGTGAGTGATGTGATGTGGGAAAGAGGTTGGAAATATCCAAAAGGGCTAAGTGATAAGATTTCTCTTGACTTTCTCTCATCATGCTTTGGCTAGTCAATATACTTAATAGCCTAAGATATTTTATCTTTTGCATATTTTGTTTTATAAATTATTATTTTTATGAATTTGTAACTTAGTATAGGAAACTTCTAAGAAATGAGCCACACAACTATTTATAGTGCAAAGTATTTAGGGTTGAGATTTAAATCCAAGACTGGTGGACAAAGTTTTTAGCGTAGATCTTAATCACTTGAGTGTATGTTTAGCCGTCGACAATATTCTTTTGGCTTAATAATGGTAGAAATGGTGATCCAACCATGAATATATGGTATGATAATTGATGCCTTTTGTAAGACCTCAAGCTCATGATTTGAAACCTGGATTCATTTGTAATGCTCCAAGTCTAAGAGTTGAATCCAAATTTAGGATCTTGAGATTCTGACATTATAAAATGATATTAGAGCGGAATTTCTTCCATTAAGATGTGGTTTGAAGACAAACCAAACAAAACTTGGGGTGAGCATGTGACAACTCTAAGTTTAGGAGGAAGACATAAAAAAAATGGCTCAAAAAGACTTAAAATTTTGAAAATTACTCAATCATAGTCAATAATAATTATTAAGCGTGCTTTAGCTTGAAACAATTTTATGTTGGATGACTTTCTAACGACTCGAGTAATTTAGAAATGGGACATGAATGTGAACCGAGTCACATCAGAATGAGAGACATTATAAGGATATGAAAGTATGGATAATAAGAAAGACTTAAAAGAATTCAAAGTTACTATTTTTTTTTTATAAAAAAGATGCACTAGCCTTTTTGGTGACTCAATCTCATAAACCTTAAAGTTAAGTGTATCAGATGACCTCCTAAAAATTTTCCTAAAATGTATGTGAATGAGGATGAATCGTGCTAAAAGAAACCATGTTGGTTTGTGGTTTGACAACTTTCGCTCTTAAAAGCTTCAAGACAAAGAAAAATGTCGTTGTTAGGTCACATGAGATGTGAGGAATCCTAATTCAAATATATGATTAACATACAAGTCAATCAAATTTCACTACATGACGATGTGTTATATTGTTCGTTATATGTAAAATTTAAGGTTATTAGTGTAATATTTAACAATATACTTAATATAAGAGTAGATCATATTCAATAACATAAGAATCAATACATGGAATATTGTTGGGTGTTAATCCTAGTTAGAAACACTATTGATATGACCATACTTTATAATTTTAACAAATATATATAATGTAAGACTAAACTAATCTTAATTGAGAATTAGATAATATTATTTCATAGGATGTTCATAAGCGACTTGATCTTAATATTGAGTATGAGTTATCAACTCTATAGTCAATTCAATAAACCTAAACATTTTATGAGGACTTGATCAAATGGAGCTATGAACGTAATCTTACAAGTGAATTTACTCCTCCACACAACAAGTTACGTAAAATCAATCAATTACTCTCTCCTACTTTCGTAAGTTTATTTACTATATATACAAATTGGAGGAGGAGGTTAATAGACACTCAAAATTATTTTTTTAGAAATTGATTTCTAAGTGCATAATTTATTTATTTGTGCTGACATGATCTTAGTTTAACGAACATCCAAGTGAATCAATAATTACAATATCTGGACGTAGTTCGATTCTTTTCATTTCCAATTGTTGTACTACCATTTTTCTTTAAATGCATGACATTTTTTTTTACGACAAACACCTAAAAAATGAAATCAAATGCAATCTTAATCATAAATCAATGCTCATTCTAAACAAATTTCAAACTATAACATTGAAATATATGTATGGTATATCATACCATTCAAAATATATTATTCAAATACGTCAATCATGTATGGACAACATGTTCGTTTTCAATAACTTAATTAATATATTAATAGTATTAATAAAACTCATTCAAAATCAAATTAAACAAAATGAAACAAAGAAACAAAATCTATAAACTAAATTACAAAGTTACTAAATCTAGCATAAAATTTAATTATTATTGTTTCTAAATGGTAATTTATGTTAAACTTTAGTTGAATTAGAAATGTTAGACATATTGAAAAATATATATATATTTGGTGCCATAGCTTTTACTTATTTATTTATATTTTAAATAATTTGTTCCAATTCTCAAAATATAATTAAAAAAGAAAAAAAAATGTAATGTTGAAAAAGGAAAAAAAAATAAAAAAAGAAATCTGCCACCTGTCCATTTGATGATGAGGCGAGCACGTCCACCTCACGGCTACTTCTCCAATCATTATCAGTCAACCCTTTCAATTTTAAATTTCAAATTATATATATGTGTGGGATTTTTGAAAAAAATATATAACAAAACAGCTAAATATTTAACCATTTCAAAAATGAAAAAAAGACACGGGTTCACGTTAGACAAATTTTGAATAGTCAAATTTAAATGATTTTTTTCTAAGATTTTTTTATTACATTTAGATTTGGTACACAATTAACCCAAATCTAAACTATTATTTTTCAAAATTCTTTGCTACATGATTGACTATTTTTGTACGTTTAGATTTGGCTACTTAATATCCGAACATAACAGTTTGAAAAAAAAAATTGATCTTTTATATTTCGTATACGATCTTGAACCAAATAACCGTTTGGAAAAAAATAAAAGAAAAATTGCAAAGACGATACAGAAAGAAAAAGAAAAATGACGGGAGAAAGAAGAAAGAAATGACAAACCTATAATATTTTTTAAGAAAATAGCCGACTTCATGCGTTTTTTGATATTTTTACATAGACCATAAATATTTTGGTATTTTGTTATATTTATGAAAATTTCTCTCTATATATATCATAAATGACAAAATTAGAGTAACTTAATAATAATTGACATGATTTTTTAAAGTGGTATGTTCGATGTCTTTATCCATTTTTGGTATTAAAAAAGAAATAAAAAGAATATAGAAGTGCAATTTTTTAGGGTAAATTAAAAGTGGTTATATGTTGATTAGTACATGTCACCCTCTCAAAGTTAAAATGTTCGTCAATATCCTTCGATGTTTGGGATATGAGTACTCTTTGAATTTGGAGAGTAGAGATATAATACGTGCTTATATAGCTAATTTTGTGAGTGGTAGCTACACATCGAATGCATTCTTTTATTTTATAGATATGATCCATGTTTAAAACGATTTTTAGAATTTAAATGGTGATGGTGATTCACCGTTCATACAGTCAAACTTTAATTTTATCCAATTGAATATTGTATGTTATAGAAATTAGAAATCACTCGAGAGTAGTTCTATAACGTAAGTATTGAGATTTAAATTTAACTTTGTAACTATAAAATTTGGAAGGCAGTTGATAATCATTTAAAAGAAAATTTATTACTTACATCAATGTTAGAAAAAAAAATTAAAATAAGTATTTATGGTCTTAGTTGGAAGATTTGAGGAAATCCATATGACCAATTAAAAATTAAAAATTAGATTATTGTGTGATTATAAAACACCAATTGGTGGAAGTCTATGTGACCAATTCATCAAATCAAAATTTTGATGGTATGATTATAAAACTTTAATAGTTTAAGAATATTCACGAGTTTGACTAAAATAGGTTCGAACGAGACGACCTAAGAATTTTGAACCATATTGCATATCAGTAATGATTCGATTAAAAGTTTAATCTATAAACTTAAGATTTTCATTTATATAGTCTTTAAATTCTTAAATATGTCTAATTGCTTTATGAAATTTTAATTATATGTCTAATCGTTCTAGGAAATTTTAATTATGTGTCTAATAGAATACAACAAATGTAATTAAAAAAAAAAACAATTGATTTATTAGATGTAAATCTATAACCTTTTATTTTGTGATTTTTTAAGGATAAGAACTAAATTTTCGACCGTGTTTGGTAACTTTTTGTTTTTGAAAATTCAGCTCATGGATACTTTGTCAATCTCTAACATCGATCTTGTCTATTTGTTACCAATGTTTTAAAAAAATCAAACCAAAATTTAAAAACTTAATGCCTCGTTTTGGCAACAATTATTTGATTTTTAGTTTTTAAACACTAAGCCTAAACATTCATCCCCACCTCTAAATTTCTTACTCCGTTATTGACTTACTAAACGAAAAGTAGCTTTTATAAGGATAATTGGATTGGACAACACTTTAAGATATAATAATTAAGATGTATAATATCATTTTAAAATAATTTGCAAATATAACAAAAATCCATATTTGATAAACTCAGACTTTTACGATCATTATAGACTCCATCATTGATGACTGATAATCGCATTATGTTTTTCGTTAACGATATGATCTATCATTGATAGGAGAACTGTGTCTAAATTTTATCATATTTGTACTTTTTTTTGCACTGTGCTATATATGCAAATATTTTAGACCAAATTATATTTGGAATTGTCATTTATTTTTTCTCTCCTAATATCTAGTTAAGAATAATGAGACACAATGACAAAACGAATATCAAGAAGAAATAATATAATATAGTTATGGATAAAATAAGAGAAATAAGAAACTTTTATGAATTTTCCCATTTTCTCCAAACATTTTGGATTTCTCACCAACGTATATTTCAACACCTATAAAATGTCACTATTTATGAACAATTTGATGAGCATAATAAATGATAGTTAAAGAGGAGTGATAATCTATATGACATATAGTATAGTTTATGTCTTCTAATAATATAGACCCATGTAAATATGTTTTTTACAGTAATATGTTTGTAACTACATTTCGTTTTTCGACATTTTTAAATATAACAAAATGAATTCAAATATTTTTTAAATATCGATAGAATCTAAAATTTTGTTTTTAAATTAAGAAAAGCAAAAAAAACTTGGAAACATAAATTTGAATGTGTTGAGAAAGAGACCATAGGATTCTAAAATGAAAATAAAATAAATAAAGGCTCCGCTGGCACCTCCGATATTTGGTTTGGCGAAGCCTCACATGTCATTGCCTTTGTCAATCAATACAAACACAGACCAAATAAATGGGAAAAAAAGTAGAACACAAAAAGCAAAGGCAAAAAATATCACAACGAAGATTCAAGAACACCCACCTGAAATTTTTTTGAACTTTTTTCCACTCATCACCATCTTCAATTCCCTTTCTTCCCCGCAAACCCCTTTTCTTTTCCCCCTCTTTTCTCAACAAATCCCCCCAAATTTTGCTCTCTTTTCAGCTCCCTTTATGATTTACGTTTCCATTTTCTGTATCACTCATGGATGTTTCTGCTACCAAAAGAAGGCTCCTCAAAGTCATCTTCCTCGGTGACAGTGGGTGAGCTTCATTTCTTCTGTTTCACCTTTTATTATCATTTTTCTTTTTCAATTTGCTTTATCTCTTTGAATATACATTGCTGTTTTTGTTGAAAATTTTCAGAGTTGGAAAGACTTCTTTGATGAATCGGTATCCTTTTTCAATATTTGATAGATTGTTAATTACATTTTGTTTATGTTCGTGCTGATTTAAATAAACACTTCCAAGTGTTTGACGAGATGCTCAGGAAAGTTTGTTGGTTTTTTTTGTTGTGGACTGTTAACTACTGATTTAGATATGTGTATAAGAAGTTTAATCTACAGTATAAAGCAACAATTGGTGCTGACTTTATGACAAAGGAGCTACGGATTGATGACCAACTTGTCACATTGCAAGTGGGTAAACGTAACCCATAGTTTGTTGTTATTATTATTATTTGCTTTTTAACATTATGATGTAGTTTATATTCTCTGATATTTTAATTAGGTTTGGGACACAGCTGGACAGGAAAGATTTCAAAGTCTAGGGGCTGCATTTTACAGAGGAGCAGATTGCTGTGTTTTTGTTTATGACGTGAATGTGGCCAAATCATTTGAATCACTTAGCAGTTGGCATGAGGAGTTTCTCAAGCAGGTTTGACCTTGTTTAACCATTGTATTGTTTGTTGCATTTATAAGTGGCATCTCCAGGTTAACAAATTTCTATAAATTTTGATGTTTTTCTCTTTGATGAAAAGGATCGTGTGTTTTAAAATTTTTTAAATTGATAAGGTGATATAAATTTGAAAATTTATGGAGCTTTTGAGTACGAAACTAATAAAGATAATGGACTTTTAGATACTTTTTATATTATTAACCTAAATAGATACAATCCTAAAAGTTGGTAAACTTTTTAATTTGTTTAGAAATTTGTTTGGAGAGTATGGAAGTTAGCATGCCATATTTTGTTCTCTAAAAACTTTTGGTAATGTTTGTTTTTGATTACAGAAATACATTCCAAGTTTTTCCCCAAATGAAACTTCTACTAATGTATTAGAACTTCAAACAGTTTAAAATACACTTTAAACTGCTATTCTTTTTCATCCTTACTTTTTATTATCCTCTTTGTAGCTCCCTTTTTCCGTTATCAAACCAAGACAAAAAGACCTTGATCAAATAACCATCAAATACTTTTAAATAGTTTGAACCAACTAGTCAAACATTGATAATGTATTTTTGTCCCCTTATTGATATCTAATTTTTCACTTGCACTTTTCTAACGTTGGGCAGGCTGGGCCAGCTGATCCAAAAGCATTCCCCTTCCTTTTACTTGGGAACAAGATTGATGTAGACAATGGACGTAGCCGAGCCGTAAGGATTTTCAAATCTTTATCCAAAACTAATGATAAAGTTAATCCATGAATTATATGAATCCTTTTTGATTGCAGGTTTCAGATAAAAGGGCAAGACAATGGTGTGATTCTAGGGGAAGCATGCCATACTTTGAGACTTCAGCAAAGGAGGATTATAATGTCAATGAAGCATTTATTTGCATTGCAAAAGCTGCATTAACCAACGAAGAAGAGCAAGAACAGTAAGTTTGAAAATTCTATTTTCCTTTGTATCTTGCATAACATAAATAGTGCCAATAAAGAATGAACTTTTTCATATTTGTAACGGTTAACATGCACTTTAACTAATCTCACGAGACAAGTTGCTTGATTCTATAACATTTAGATGTCAACAAAAATCATAGTAGGGCCACCATCACTTGCTGAACTCTTAATCATTTATGTCATTTATGTTGTGTTCATTTTTCAACCCATGATGGTTCTTAATACAACAAAATAGTCTAATCATTTTAACTATGCTTATAAAAAAAATCTTAGTGTTTAGTAATGATAGTGAATAGGAACATATATTGGATACCAATGCTATTGCTTACATTAGATGCGTCTTCATTTGCAGTTACTTTGAAAGTATTTCTGAGTCTGTTTCAGAGGTGGAGACAAGAGGAGGAGGAGGTGGTTGTGCTTGTTAATATTTGTCTTCTACAAATTCAACGACCTTAACATGAACTTTTTGATTGTATTCGTTAATAAATATGTTTTATTATTTGAGGTATTTATTCCATTTTAGGTAAATTAGTATTTATCGTGACATTTCTCTTTTTCTTCTTGTGAATTACTGAAAACAAAAACAATTGATTCAAGTTCGTAAAGAACCAATAAAATTCTTTGGTTAACTTCCATTAAAAAGGAGGCGGACTTCTTTAAGATCTTTTAAACCTCAATTTGATTTGTGATAGATTCTTAGAATTTCTTTTTATAAGATTGAAATATTTCTATTAGATAATAGATCAATAGCAACTATTATATTATAACAAAAATGAAGAAATATCTCATTTTAATTAGCGGATTATACATAAAAAAGGATTATTAACTGCATGTAGTTAGAAAATACACATGGCCAAAATGGCCAAAATGAGTAAGAAGCGTTGGCCAACAATATATGAAACATTACAAAACTAGTGGTGAACATAACATTTTCAATACCCAGTTCTTTTTACTTTTATCTTGTCCAACTACAACGTATGAAATTATACAAAATGAGAGGCACAAGATTTTGCAATTGTCAAAGATTTGGATGAGTTGAAGTTGTTCTTGCCGGTAATAACAAATGATCATTCCTTGCATCATCTAGGTAACATAAATTTATGATTACTTAGAACTTGACAAAACTTGCCAAATTAAAAATGGATGATCCACCCAACAAATTGCTATTCATGGACGATAATTTTTGTCGAAGTACAAATTGAATAGGAAAGGATTTGAACTACGACCTGGCGATTAACTTTTATCATTGCCACAGTAAAATTGAAATCTTTAAATCAAAACTATATTTTTAATCTTTAGATGGGATCCGTGTAAAGTAATTAAAAGAACAATCTTATCATTTCTAGAAAGAAAAAGTGAAAAGGGAACCATCCAACGAGCTCCCAACAATGGGCGAAATTAAGGGATAAACTAAACAAATGAAAAGGGTCGTAGTTACTTTCAGAAAACAGAAATGAAAGTTGAGTTGCATTTCAATTCAGGAACCAGTATTGGGAATGGATGGCCTCTCAACCCCCATTTCCATTTCTTCCTTTCGCATCGAAAACCCACTCATTTCCCTACTCTGTCGATGCCCAGCCACCGGCCTACTGTTTCTCCTCGGTTGCTCACAGTTCCACCGCCCGTAGTTGCGGAGGCGAACAAGAATACGGCGATGGCAGATACTCCGGTGAGAATAGTAGCGATTGTTGGTGAAGGAAGCATTAGCCCCCTGAAATCCACTCCTTGGGAAGAAGTTATGCTTCACACCGTGAGTGCTCCATCTTTTTTTTTTCTAAATGTGGATAAGAGGACTCTGACAACATAATAATTGTAATAATAAATATAATAAAAAGATTAGTAATAATTTTGTTTCTTAATCTTTTGATAGACTATCTGCTTTTAAAATTGAGTTAAACTTGTTTGTTTTTGTTTGAAAAATCAAGCTCATATACACTAATTTCATCTCATGTCAACCTAAACGTATATCAATTGACATATAATATGTTTTCTCTAATGAATGGTTCCAATTCCTTGCTTGGCACTTACATGCATGCTGTTGAACTCCAAACAAAACTGATAATTCAAACCCATGAGTTTGTTTGTTCTATTTTTAAAACTTAAGATGGAATTGGTATTTGTGCTTTATTTATATTTGAAATGTCACACATTTTGAAGCATGAAACTGAACTTGGCGACGAGAAAAATCCAACTAATTATCAACATAGTTCATTTCTTATAGGTAGCATGTTAATTTGTCTAAAACTTTTTCATTCTTCATGGTCAAAGATAAAGATATGTGCAAGAAATAGTCTTTGAATGAAATCAATCTTAATAATATAGTATTACATTTATTTTTATCCATCAACTCATGTTTTTGGATCAATCGGTGATTAAAAATGGTACTGAGTAGAAAGAAGCATTCTTTGTATTTTGCAACCTCGAACTTTACCTAATCATAATGGTTTTTACCTACTTTTATGATTATCTTTATATAAACAGGCAAAACGACTAAAATGGGTCGATGAATGCTATGAAATGCACGTCTTTGCTGATAATGTTTGTAACGTAACTCGTCAAGATACTGAAACTATTCAAATCATATGTGAAGCGGATATTTTGGTGGTTGTTGCTGTCACAAGTAAGGATTCAGTGTTATGGATACGCTTGAACTGCGAAAACATCCAAAACATTATTTGCTTTGAATCTGCAGCTGAGTTGGTTAACAAATTAGGGGGAATATCCTTTCCTAGTGAAACCAAAGGAAATTTACTGGAAAACTTCTTTGGAAATTCTCAGCTGATGGAGAAAAGAAAGAAATCTGAGGAAGTAGTGCAGACAGTATTCGAGGCATGGGATCGTCGAAACTCTGACGATATAAGGTTCTGTTTGTTGGTTATAATCAATGCATATATAAAGCCTGTTCCCATACTGAAAAATCTAAGATCAAAAGGTTTTTCAACTCTAAATTGCATGGTAAAGAATTGTGGAAGGCAAATATTGAATTGCTTGATGGATGCTAATTGTAGAAAAGCTCTTCAATGCTTGAATCAATGCAGCCCAGTGGATCAAGTATGCAACTACAGATGTATTGCTTCATATGAAAGTCCAAATCTCGAAGCATTTTCATTATGTGTGCTGCAAAAGCACAATTGTCTGGACTTGGATGCTAAAGTTCCCGAAAAGCCTTACGTGCCTCCAATCGAGAGATTTCGAGGGAAAGAGATATCCCACGAAACAGCAGAGGATCTTTTTATTGGTTGGTTAGGGAGTTTGGAGTGGAGTTGGCGTGTCATAGCTGGGCAAAATCCTGCTTACGATCAGTTTCCATGTCAATACCAATTGTTTTACAGAGGGAAAGCGCGAGGATCGTTTTGGTACGAACCGGTATTCATGGTGAAAACATTGGAAGGAAAGTTGGTGTGGAGGCGACGACGGTATCGAGTAAAGAGAGGGAAAATTGCAGGAACATTCTTGTTCAGTGTGTTGGATAATGGTGTTGTTTCAAACGAGTTTTGGAGCATTGTAGATGTATGTGATGATCTATCTTGGGGTTTGTTTCATTATAATGGTGCTGCTCGAGCTGCAGGACAGTCGTATACGGGCGCAGTTCTTGTTAGTCGAGATGGTAAATACCCTGAAAATGATCCTCAAAAAGAGAGAATTGTTGCTGCTTTGGAGAAATGTGGAATAAAAGAGTGGGAACTCTTTGCAGTTGATAACTCCTCTTGTTTAGATCCTCCCCTTGGAATTCCAGATGGTTCAACTTTGCATTACGTGATTGAGGTTAAATAAAATCAACAAGAATGTGAGGTTCAGAACCTCAGATGAAATTAAACTTATAGTACAGATATTATGCCAATTTAATTATGATTATTTTTCTAAAGTTCAAGTTGGTTGTAGGATCTAAAATATTTCATGGAGGTGGGTGAATTAAATGATATTTGGAGTATTGCTCTGCACTAAGATGTCTTCGAATAAACATTCATTTTTAAAGATAAGGTTGTCTTGGTTCACTAGACATATAAACATATTAAGAGCGTTTTGCAAAACTAAATGACATAACAAACCATCGACATAATCTTTCATTTGTTTTAAATGTTGTTTTCCACTCGTCTCTCGATGACACCCACTTTTTTTAGATCAAACTTAAAGGAAGTATTTGAGCTCCTCCTAATTGGCCGAAAAGATCTGTCAAACGAGGTATAGAAAAGGGATGCTTAGCAGAAATCTTGTTGTTGCTATAGTACTATATCAATATACATGCTCCAAGATCCATCTTTCTTTTTTGAAACAAATAATTGTGGAACACAAGGACATAGGCCTGGTTGAATGTGTTATTTTTCAAGTAAATGATTACATCTCATATAATCTGGTAGATTATGGAATGCAACTATTAAGATCAGGACCATGCGGTCCATACTATGCTGAATATAACCCAAAGGTGGTAATTTCTTTGGCACTTTCAAGATTGGAGAAAGTTCTACTACGAGTTTTGCAAGGAAGCTATATACTTGTATGTGATTTACAAATTTTGTGGATCATGCCTTCCTTTATTCTCTTGCAATTAATATTTATTATCTCTAAAATATATTTCCAAACAAGCCATATTTATCTGGTGCTCTTATTCAATTTTAGGGTTAGCTGTTTTATTAGAAAAGTGTGTGCTTGAATGTTTTGAGCTTAGGGTTTGCCTAACTTCAACATTTATGTATTGACATTGATAATCCTTGTACTTGTCGTTGGGACATTTGGTTCGGTAACCATTGTAGAACTCAAGAGGAGTTCAATATTGATATTGTATTTAGGGGAGCCTAAATATAGTGAATGTGAGAGGGTCTCAATCTTAGGAGATTTCATACAAAGCTTGAACCAAAGTTATAACATTGAAGAGCATATTATATGAAGAAATTTTTGTGGAAGTGAGGGGAGCTCAAACTCAAGAGGAGTCTAAGTTATAACGTTGAAGAGCAAGCTATACAAAAGTAACTGAAGTTTTGTTCCACCGGACACACTACCCCCAGACGTAGGTGATTTTGCACCGAGGTTATCAATATATGTGTCACTACTTTTTCTACTTTTTTGTAACAACCCTCTCTTGTCATATATATTGTTGTGACATTATGCTTGACATTGTGTACTATGTTAGATCTACCTAATTAATGCCATTCAAAACTTATAGATTATGTGCTATCTTTAAAAACTAGAACCAAGTTTCATTGAATTTTGTAGAAAGAAAAAAAAAAAAAAGAGAGAGAGAATTGATTAAAAACCCACTTTCAAAATCAATAATAATTTTGCACCATTTTTCAAAACTTAAGAATTTTAACCTCTTACTTATATCATATCTCATTGATCAATTTTGTAAGACTACCCTTGTTTCTTTTTTTTCTCTCTTTCTTCATCTTCCTTCCATTTCTTTCCTTCTCATTCTCTCACTCTTTTCATCAAATTCACCTTTATTTTGCTTTTCTTCTTTGACAAAAACACACTGACCAACTTCGACTACTTCTTCTTCGCACTGTTAGTGGTGAACACGATAGACTAAAAAATCGAGTTGATCGATCCAAACTAACTTACAAAGGTGGTCGATCGGGGATAAGAAAAAGTTCAATCGATGTTGATTTGAAAAAAATTTAAACCGACAATAACATTTTTAAAAAAATTTAAAAGGCTTAAACGACCTAAACCGTCCAATCCATGAACCAAATTTGCACTCTTTCATGGTCAGAGCCGCTAACTTAACTATATTTGTTGTGTGTCAATTTGGTAAAAAAATCGACTCTGATCAATCAATGCTCACCCATAAGCACCAACCAACAAACCATAACGTTTACTTCTCAAAAAATAACTAAAATGTTTATTTACTAGTTAATTTTTTTTTTTTTTACTTCTTTTTGTTTTTATATTTTTTCCAAAAATATTCCTCAAAATCCACATTTTATCCCATTCTCATCAAATAATTCTATAAAATTAAAACCTAAATATTTATTTTTTTTGGACATTTTATTTTTTAAACCTTGATGGGAGGAGATAAATTTATTCTCCACCCACATATAGTAATTAGTAAAAGTAAAAAAAAAATTAAGAGAAAACTAATAATAATAAAGAATATTTTTAAAAATAGTAAAATAAATTAAAATATTTACCAGTTATAGCAAAATTTTGGATTCTATGAATGAAAGTCTTCTATCAATATAATATATCAATGATTATTAATGATAGAATTTGTTATAGATCGTAAATATTTTGTGAAATCTACTATTTTTAAAAATTCTCATAGTGGTTAATATGGATAGAAAACTAGAATTCAAAATTTTGCTACTTACTAATAAATATATATACATATTCGGATGGGGTTATTGCATTACATGTTGACTGTTACTGCACATAGCAGCAGCCTATTCAGAGTAGCAATGGACGCGAAAACCTCCTCCTTACCTTCTTCAGGTTATCTCTTTTTCTTTCTACAGTCTATACTTTTACATTTCCACATTTTTCTTCACTTCTTTTCAATTTCATCAATTCTCCTTTCCTTCCCCCAACTTCTCGCCTGCTAATTTGCTTCTTGGTTTTGTTCACATTGGGCATTTCTTTTGTTTTCTTCCCAAGAATTCATTCCAATTTTCTTCTCCGTTTATGTCTTCAGCTCACTTTTACAACGCACCAGTGATTATTATTAACATATCTTGTTGTTATTTTGAAATTTCCTGCAGGTGATTCAAGAAAAGTTTTTGCATGTGTCAGCATGAAGGAAGAAAAGCCATTTGATTTTTTGCGGACTGTATTTGGTAAGCTAAATCTTCTATTTCCGAAGGGAATTATTTTAGTGATTTGAGTGTAGGTTCAGCATTGTCTTACTTGTTAAGTTGAAGGTACTGATTTTTTTTTAATTTATCGGTATGATGGTTTTTGTTGAAAAATTCATATTCTTATCTTGAAGTATGTTGTGTTACAAGATAGAAAGTAGGAAACAAAATTAAGAAGTAATGTTGTTTCGTTGGAGTTAGATGAAAGTACTGACTGAGATACCTGTAAAATCCTATTTGCTAGCTCAATTGTGCTATATTGTGCTCGTGGATTTTGAACATCGATTAATCTATACTTATGGGTAGTTATTATTTTGTCTTTGTTGGTAATTGGTATTTTACTAATCTCTGTTAAAGAAGTGTTATTTTGAGCAATAGGCCATGGAACAGAGACGACTGTGTCTAGCTGAAATTATTTCTCTTCAGGTTTATTAAAAGGGACTTTTCTGAAACCAAATATATGCATGGAAGGAAATATGGCCGATTGGATTTTGAATGCAAGTCATACGAGATCTATAGATTGTTCTTTTTCATTTGGGTTGTGGGAGGGGGAGGGGGGGTTGTTACGGACTAGAGCTAATTCAGAGCACATTACAGCTGATGTCTTGTTTTCTTACTTCTTGATCCTTGATCTATCATTTGTCTATTATTTTCAGTTTCATGCTTGAAGTTTCAATTATATTCCCAAATTTTGCAGAGGGTGTCATAGCAGGAGGTACTGCGGGTGTGGTTGTGGAGACAGCTTTATACCCCATTGATACAATTAAGACACGGCTACAGGCATGCAACCTTCCAGACTATATATGTGCAGTGTTTATATACTAGGGATTATAAAATCATATTGTAGGACTACAAGCTACTTGCTACAAGGATTTCTGCTAAAAGAAATAGAATAATAAACCAAATAACAAATCCTGACTCTTAAGATAGTTGCTGGTGCTGTACCAATTCCATATGGCACAATAAATTTGAACCTCTTCCAAAACTATCTAACTGTTTTCCTTTCATATTTTGTTTCTTCTTCTGTTATTATTATTTAGTTATTCATTTTGAGATGGCGAAGGGCCGGCATGGCTAATGTTGGTTTCCTGGGGATTTAGATTTAGGTCTAATGGAAAGTCTCCTTGGTCAAAGATAATTTCATTAAATGTATTTATCTTTTAGAATAGCTGCTGAACTTTTCCACTGGAACTTCATTACAGGCTGTGCGTGGAGGTGGACAGATAGTATTGAAGGGACTTTATGCTGGTTTGGGTGGAAACATTGCTGGTGTGCTGCCGTAAGTACCTTCTAAAGGTTATTAATTCCAATTAACTTTGGAGATTTTCAGTGTCAAATTATTGTAGTTCACGTCATTATTGTAACTATTGTAACTTCCATTTTATGCTAGCGATTCTACAAGCATGATGATTATTCTTTATCTAGCAACACTTTCCGTCACCACGGATCATTTCTCATGATGCACTAAGTTCATTGTGTACTGAACATATTAGAACTCGATGAGTCATACAATGATGATTTTTCGAAATCCCTAATTAGCTATTGTGCCATGTCATTGGGCTTCAAAAAATTTGTCTCAGACTCTCAAGTCTTTTTATTTGATAATATGAGAGTTTAATGTTGAAACCAATTGACAATGAGAGGATTAGCTCATCTACCTTATAAAGATCGTGAGGTCTTTTGATTTTTCCAACGTGGAATCTTCAATATGTCTCGTCAAGATTGTGCCCCTTTGGGTTCACCATTCTTGGATTAGCCCCAACTTTTGTTTTTGGACCGAACTCTTTTAGCTTCATGGGCTATGATACCATATTAGATAATTGAGGTTCTATCTCAAACCCAATTGACAAAAAGAGGAGTAGCCCATCTCAACATGACCTCTCATGCCTCTTTTGGGTTCACAATTCTTGGATCGTATCCCTATTTTTTTTTATGGATCGAAGCTCATTTTAGGCTTCATGGGTTTGATCCATTATTTAGATAGCATGAGGTTATGTCATAAAAGACATTGGCAATAGGAGTAACCCATCTACATTATGAAGAGTGTGAGATCCCTTGATTTCTTCGACGTGGGATTCTCAACACTTCTTACCTCTAAATCTTACTTAATTTCTTTTACTTGATTAAGAATGAAAATAGCATGGGCCAAGAATGAGAAAATGAAGTTGCTTTAGCTTTGTTGTTTAGTGAAGAGATCCATAAGAAGCATTCATGATCCATAGCTCCATTGTTGGTCACTTAAGTGTTTAGATGCTCATATTATATGTATACATATACACTTTTTCCTGGATATAAATAAATGAATTTACTATTTACCAATTTTTGTCACATCTTACAAAATATTTTAGTATTTTAATTTCTTGGTGCTTGGATCATGATTATTCCATAATTCTTCTGTATGTGCAGGGCTTCTGCTTTATTTGTTGGCGTGTATGAACCTACCAAGCAGAAATTGCTAAGGACTTTTCCTGAAAGTCTTAGTGCACTAGCCCATTTTGTAAGTGCTTTAGGTTAACAATGTTCAATAATTATCTAGTCTAGCCCCCCCCTAAATTTGTAGAATGGTTTATTGGACTTTGCAAAACACCAAATTGTTTAAATATTTGAATACATTTTTTGAGTTCGTATTAATTGTCTCTTTATTATATTATTTGACGTTGGAGTTTTTACGTAGCATAGTGCGCTGGAATTTCAACTACTCTTGATAGAATGATTTCCTATGCTCATCCTATGGAAATTGCCTTACATCGACAGTGAAATGAGGATGATATATATTTCCATACTCTACTTGATTACTTCAAGGCCTATCATGGCAAAAATGGTTAAGTTTTGGTTGCTGCATATTGCAGACGGCTGGTGCAATAGGAGGTATTGCTGCTTCTCTCATTCGTGTTCCAACAGAGGTAAATAAATGTGTGTGCATACACATGTTTTCTGATGATTTTAGTTAATGACCAATTGATGCAACTTAGGTTGTTAAACAACGGATGCAAACTGGACAATTTGCATCAGCTCCAGATGCTGTACGCCTGATTGCCACAAAAGAAGGTTTTAAAGGACTCTATGCAGTGTGTAACCCTTCTTTCTCTATACAGCATTAGATATTTCTTCTGTAGTGTTATTTATTTGTTTATTTAATTGGAAATCTAAACTTTATAAATGAAAAGTATATACAAAAGAATACTGGGGGAACATATATATACCAAACAAGGAAACGATATTAGAAGAAAGCTAGTTTAGACACTCACGGATATGTATATAGAAAAGAAAATAGCGGAAGAAACAAATTTGAACAAGTTTCTTCCAAAAGAAATTTCTGTTAATGGGCTTTTGCATTGGATTTAAACTAGGGAATAAGTAAATGTATAATTATGTTCTATTAAATTGCATTCTTCTGTCTAAGTATGGTATGAAGGTTTTGTTCCACTCCTTTTTGGAGACTGTAAGTGAGTTGTCTTACTTTATAAAGGTGTGATACTCTTGATTCTCGTTCTATCATAAGTATAATGTCTAAGAATTTCGTGCTGAGAAGTGAGTTTTTGCATAGGTTCATAATGCTGTTGCCCCATGACATTATGAAAACCTTCTTTTTGATTCATGTATGTGTTGTGTTGAGTTTAGTAATGATCCTTTTTGGTTCTGTGAAGTTCTTGAAAATGGCAATAAAGTTTCCCTTGGCTATCACATTGTACTTGTAGGGATATGGATCTTTTCTATTGAGAGATTTGCCTTTTGATGCAATTCAATTTTGCATTTATGAGCAGCTACGAATTGGTTATAAATTGGCGGTAAGTTTTTTCTTATTATGTTCCTGCTATAAATTCATTATACAACATTCATTCAAGTTGTTCCCTTTGAGTAATGATGTTGCATGAGTTGGATAGTCTCACTATTTCACTTACTGTAAATGTTCCATTTCTCTCCGTAGGTTTATTCTTATTCTGTCTCTTTTCCATTCTCTTTTTTAATAATTTGAAATTTAAGCAGATTAATGTCGCTGCAGTTTAATTTTACTTTGGTTAATGTATGGGGCGGAAAAGCTAAATCGAAAATGTCCAAAATCTTACTAAGTAGGAGTTTCTAATTGTTTAAACCTATTTTTCATCAGGCAAAGCGAGAATTGAATGATCCTGAAAACGCTATTATTGGAGCTTTTGCAGGTAATTACTGTCAGGATTCTATAATTCTGCATTTATTCAGATATTAATACTTTAACAAAATAATAGTACTAATATTTTTTATTTATTTTAGATTTTTGTTGAAGTAGTCTGTTATTTAACGTTCAAAGCAAAATGATTTGTTTATTAACTAGGACGCTTGGTATTTTCTGAATGCGAATAGGCGCTGACCACCTGCCACTATAATTAAAATGTTAAATTAAGGTTGGAGTGTTTCTTCTAGTAGCTTATTTTCTTTTTTGAAACATTGTGAAGCAGGGACTTGTCAATGGAGTGACAGTTACATAGAACGGTCAATAAATTATAATTATACCTTGTGCTTCTGCATTTAGGATTAGTGAATTTTCTTTATTTATTATTATATATATTTTTCAATTAATGAAGAAGCCTGGCGAGATGCTACACCTGTGCCTAGTGTCTAGGTGTGTGCCTGAAGGTGCCGCCTTTTAAAACACTGCATAGGTAACTTGTTCTGGGCGATTTCGTTCCTATTACTGGTGGACATGAATGATTGACATTTTTTTACTTGAGATCTACATTTACTGAATTGCTCCTAGGTAGCAGTTTCCAAGTTTTTAATGATTTATTGCCTGTACAAATTGCAAACATTCATATGCTTACTTTTGATTATTGCATAGGTGCATTAACTGGAGCTATAACCACTCCCCTTGACGTCATTAAGACAAGATTGATGGTTCAGGTAAGACAACCTTTGAAATTTTAGTACTATGGGAGTGTGGAAAATTTTCTATTCTCCCTCTATTTACTGTGTGCCTGATCGACCAAAAGGCTTTCGATCAAACCAAATAATATTTCTGTTCTCACACCAATTATGTAGTAACGGGTCAATTTGTCGAACCAATTCTGTAGTAACGGGTCAATCTGTTGAACCACAGAGAGCCAATTGATTTTTTCTAAAAGAACCACTGCAAGGTAACCAATGGGGGAGGGGGGAAAATGCAAGAACACAAATCATCTTTAGATGGTGATGATAGTTATCAATGAAACAAACACCTAGCCTGGGATTTATTATGATTCACTTTTAATTAACATTCAATCATCGATTTATCATCCATATTAAATCTTTAGAGAACTATAAACAATTACTTAGCCAACCACCCGTAGAGAAGCTAAAGTGGCATCCTACGTTCATATCAATTTTTGTGTCTAGATTTAAGCATCTTAAGCATGCAAATTGATAACCATTAAGGTTTGAGGCAAAAACTAAGTCGATCAAACAAGTAGAAATTGCCTATTGAATGTTCGATGGAATTCAATCTATGCTAATTAGACAAATGTCATTAGATTGGAAAAACCTAATCAATGAACAATTCTAATTTTAGCTTATGTTATCATGCGATCTTTGCGTAACAATTATAGATTAGGATTTGATCCATAACAGTGGATTAAACATAACGTAATCTAACAATTATAGATTACGTTAGCATACCTAACAATTATAGATTACGTTAGCATACCTAACAATTATAGATTAGTATTTGACCCATAACAGTGGATTAAACATAAATAGTTCATTGTCAGTATTCTCAGATACATTGAATCACAAAAATAAAGAAAGGAATGAATTCTATCGTTCAAGGGATTCCAAAATACAAATATTCAAAATCTCAAGAATGCCAAGCAAAAGATAAATCTAAAATCCCGAGCTAGATGTAAGCTAGGAAGCATAGATACTGACACGTGACACGACGACATGTCATTTTTAAAAAAAGTAGAACATGACACGTCGAGGACACATTAATTTCTTTAGTAAAAGAAATTAAATATATGTCCGACACTGACACTTGGCCATCCTAGGAGTGCCAGTGCTTCTTAGGATACAAGTTCCTTAGCCTCAGTACATCTACATCTTCAAAAACATGAAAAAATGGAAGTCTTCAAAGCAAGAGTATCAAAGGAGTGCTAAAAAATCTCTCTAGAATGTCTAAAATTAAGTGTTGGAATGAATGTGATGGCTGGGGCAATTTAATGTTAAAACATAACGGTGCTGTGGCGCCCAAGGGTTCGCGCGTGTGCACGAGTCTACCGATGTTTGAAGCGCCGCGGTGCGGACCTTGTGCTCGAGAAGAGGCCATTCTGCCTTTTCGGCACCAAGCCTCAATCTTGCCGAACCTTGATTTCTTGCACCGTTGATGCTTTAAACCTCCAATTAAGCTTGATTAGTCCCAAAGTGTATGTTAAGGCCAAGAGTGACCTGAATTAAGCTCAATACCTACAAATTTCACATAATAGAGACGTAAAATACTAGAACGATCCTGATTTAAGCAGAATAAGATAGTGAGTTTTCAATGCTATCAGTGCCACATCGACATACTTTTAAAAATAGAACTTAAATGTAGGGTCCATTAATATATTTTTGAAGACAAATTTATAGTCTGAGTATGGTGCTCTCATAGTTTTAGAATTCTTTTCGTGGTACTTGCCTTTTTACAGATTCTTCCGTTCATTTACATATGATGTGTGAATTATACCTTTTTTTTCCTTCTTATATCAGATTCAATCTATAAGTGGTTTAGTTTGTTTATCTCTATGTTTATTTTCTTTCTGGTTCGAATGAAGGGATCTGCAAATCAGTATAAGGGAATTATTGACTGTGTCCAAACGATTGTCAGGGAGGAAGGAGCTCCTGCACTTTTGAAGGTATGACTTTTAGAGTGATTTCAGAATGACTACTTCCTCTAAAGGTCATTGAAGTAGTTGTAAATTTTTCAAAATCAGTTTTTAGTTACAAACATTATGGAAAAACGTTGAGAATGAAATGATACACAATGACAAATGACCAAAAAATAAATTTATTTCCATTGATGAAGTGATAAGCACAATGATAATTATATTGAGGATACATTGTGTAAAAGGGAAAAACAAACTATTCTCAATCTGTTACGATGAAAAACTAACTATTCAGTCGAAACAAATTGTTAAATAAACAGTAATCTTCCAGCTTGATATGATTGATTTAAATGAGTTCTCTTGATAGAGAAGTGCTTTCAATTGGCTAGAAACACTTTTCAATATTCCAAAAAATCAATCTTACCTTGCAAAGGATGTTTAGGGATCCAAGTGAATTGAAAATGTCATTTCTTTGCAATCTGATCTACCATCTCTCAGCATGTTATTTAGGTGGCTTAAAGATGGAAGCAAGAGGCTTCTACATGAAAAGTTGTGTTCATATATTGAGTTTCATGCAGGGTATTGGACCTCGAGTACTATGGATAGGAATTGGGGGTTCCATTTTCTTCGGCGTCCTTGAAAGCACAAAGCGGTTACTAGCAGAGAGGCGCCCCAGTACCCGCAAAGACCCGAAACAAGAGTAAAGCGTTCTTACTATCCATCTAAAATCTATAATTAGTAGTCATTGGTAGTGGTGCTTCATTTGATTTATGAGGATAACAATGGGATGAACTATGAAATGAGAAAGAGATGTAGACTACTTGATTCTTTGTAGAACAGTGACTGAACACTGAAAATAATGAATCAGTTGCTTCAAAATGGCTGTTTTTTCTGGTTTCTGCCCATATGTTTCTTCACCCTAGGTCTTTATTTGTTCAAAAAGTTTGTGAGTTCCGGAACTCAAAAGCATAAGGAGTTGTTAATTGTACTCTGTGACAAAGAGTTTATGGATTCCAGTTAAAAATATCAATTGTGTCTAATCACTATTTGAATATGAGTTTTTGTTCCTATTTTTTTTAGATTTGTTTATGTTTTTGCTTTTTTAAGAGACATTTCCAAATTATTTACAAAATTTTGAAAATTCTTACCCTTTAATTAGTGATTTTAAAGTGCATAATAGTCAACATAGTTCAACTAAAATACAAAATATACTAATAACTTTGAGATTAAATGTTTCTAGAAATCTGTATATTAAAATTTTCACCCATTAACTACCTTCTAAAAGACACATACAATGAAAATAACTTTTCATTGTTTTGAAGAATAAATTTGGAAGTCGGTGCTTTGTGGGGTATGTTCCAAAAGTAGTAGGTTGATATCATCTGTCTTTAAATACAAAAAAAATCTAGAACTAAATGATTCTAATCCCATATACAATCTTTGTTTTTTATTAATTCCTTAAAAAGAGAGTATCCAATGATACGATGGGATTAAAATTTTTAAAAAAGAGGATTTTTTAGGTGACTTTCTTCACAGAATCATATGCTCTTCACTAGATTTTGTGTCAAAATATATTATTAACTTGTTAGAAAAATAATGTTTACCAATTGGTAGCTTGTAATGGCAAACAAGAGTAATAATGACATAGACTTTTATTTTATTTTATTTTATTTTATTTAAGGGCCTTTTTAAAATGGGTCCCCTAATGAATAATTAAACTCTAATTGTTAGGTTGCTATTTTGACATATGAACAAATTGGAAAATGATAGGTTAAGGATAAAAGGGTTAATCGCAAGTCGATGTAATAATGGGAATGGCACATGGTCTCTAAACAAAGGACTTAAATGGAACACATAAATCATAATGCTATAATCATTATTATAAGGTAAAAAGAGTAACAATGTTGATTCGAGATTTGGTAACAATTGTAAATTTGTAATGTTTGAAAGGAGTTTGACCTCGTCCAATAAAAGAAAAACTTGAACTAAGGTGATGTTTAGAGTTATCAACATTTCGACAATCGATTTAGTAATCGTGTTGACATAACTAGGAGAGTAGGGAATTCATGGGTGTATTTCACATACTTCAAATGTTATGAACCCTCTAGATTATATAAAAATACTTTTCACAACGGTTATCCGTTAATTAACTTTCCGATCACTAATCGAAAAATAAATAAGTATTGAGCACACGGAAAAGAAATATCAAATGATGGAGGGGCTGTATTAGAATAGAAAATTAGGGTTTTCAGCCTTAAACTCTACCACACACCTAAACATCTTCCTCAACACATTAGAATACAGAATATTAGACCTTACAAACCTACTCTTGGGTTGACTCTTGGCTAGCTCCTCTAGCTTATACTAACCAATTAGATTATAGAATATAAGACCTCCCAAACCTCAGTGTGACATGCATGGGAAAATATTTTCCTCATTCAAGACCCTAATTAAAGTGCATCACCTATCATACTAAGTTGATCATTAATGCAGTTTAGGGTCGGGCCAACCTCATTCTCTACCACGTGAGCTTCTAATCCTGTTGAACCTCTCTAAGTCAGCTACAGAAACTCTTCACCTTAGATTCTGAGATAAATTCTTTAACTAAGCTGATCTTCTAGGGAAGAGTACTCCTATATATATTGGGATTGCATTAACATTATAACTTATAGAATCATAAAAGGGGTAACTGACATAGTAGGGATAAGAGGTGATGTTGGTGTTGTACCTAGGTTGGGTTGGAATTCCCCACAAGGCCACATATATAATTAAAATTCATGCCATGCAATCACAACAGATTAATCATCTAGAAAAAGATTCAAACAAAAACAAAACAAAAAGAATAAAAGAATAATAGAAAACTAAATGTGTATATCCTAAATATTGATCAATCATTTCTCGTAAATATTAAAAGAAAAAAAACACAATTTTCTGACGGTGACACCAAAAGTTTAACCTTGTGCAAGCGCACACACGTCAAATGATAAGTAGATGCATGGTACAATAGTTCACTCTCTCGTCCCATAAAAGGTAAGTAGATGTATTAATTAAGTGTTGACTTCAGGTCTTGAACAAGTTCTTTCATTCTGAAAAAAAATTCACAAGGCAAAAGAGATTAGGGAAGAATTTGCGAGACATAATGACAATCTTTTCCCCTTCTCAAAGAACTCTATACTAGTTGAAAATTGTCCATGAAACACAATCATCACTATCAGTATCCTGAAAGTGATCATGAAAAAGTTCCTTAGGTTTGAGCAGAAATGTCTTGAAGCTCCAGTATCAAGATTCCAATGTAATCGGTCTTACTCTCCATCAAGATTTCCATATTAACACTTATATATTTGTAGTTTCTATTATTCCCCTCAAATAATAAAATTGTTTTCTCTCTTTATTGATCATAATCTTTAACTTTTAAAGACAACGTAAATATAAACCACATAAGGAAAGATATTTGCAACTTCACCGGGTTGTGGTCATCTAATAGCTATCTCTTCTTTAATTATTCACCATCTATCATTTCCTTAAACATTAATGCGTTCTTATAATTTTCTTTTCTGCGTTGAGCTTATCTCTAACTAGCATTTTCTACATCTAAACTTTATATCCCCTATGTTTTATTGAATATAGAAGAGGATGATAAGAGTGCTAAAAAAGTATCATCTTAAAAAAAATATATATAAACCACACATAAATCTACGTATCATTATTTACCAAACTTTTATTCAATACTTTTATAGGCATGCAATTTCCATAACATTTACAACCACTAGACATTAACATCAATATAGACATCTAAAAGAAAACTCAAAGTGAATTATGATGGGTTTTGCTTCTAAGAGAGTGAATATTATTTTGATGTATGGTTAAAAAAAGATGTAAGGAAGTAAAAAATGAGTGGCATTGAAGCAATAACAATAGAATTTGAGAACACCAATGGCAATGGCAATGGAAAAAGAAAAGGACAGTGTGGTCAGAAATGGGAAGCACGCATGAAGTCAGTTCCTAAAACACACACACACTGTGCTCTTTCCATTGAACAGTCTCTTTCAAACCCATCAATACTAAATAAATATTCTCCATCTTCCTCTCTCTCTCTCTCCTTTTGCCCTCAATACCACACTCACTTGGATAATGCTTATTGTACATATAGGTAGGTAGTTCGAGAGTTGAAATATAACCAAGATTACTGAAAGACTGATAAGTGTTGAGGTGAAATGGAAATGAGATGTGAATTGTGAAAATTGTAGACAAAAAATTGAGTTGAAACCTATTGAAATAAAATGAGTTTGGTATTATAAATTGAGTCCAAAATGTTTAATCTAAACATTAGTTTGGTAATACATCACGTAATTACAAATTCATATTATTAATTACATGCTCCCAAATACCCTCAGAGTGTCGGAAGTGTAACAGTTTGGAAGTGAAAAATGAACTTCCACTACAACAAAATCTGTCTATTATGACAGTTGTGTATCTCACAAAATGGGAGGGAGAAGAAAAAACTATCACAAATTGGAAAATTTCGCGTTTTTGGCGGGAAAAGACTGAATTTTTCGAATAACACTTTCCGCGATAGTTATTTGATGTCATAGAATGTTACCATTAAATAATTTATTATTTTATATTAAAAAAAAATTAATTAAAATTACAACTTTATATTTAAAAAAAAACACAATTTCCCCAAATCTAAACCCTTAATTTTTCCCCAACCCATTCCTCCCATGCGCGCTTCTCCCTTTAATTTCCCCCATTCCTCCCGTGCGCGTTTCTCCAGAATCCGACCATCTTCCGCCCCGTCGCCACCACCGCCCCCCTCGTGCCCGTCCGTCCAAACCTCCTCCTCGTCGCCACCACCGCCCCGTCTTCTCCAAACCTCCGCAATCAACTTGAAGCTTCAAATTGTGGACGTCGGTCGTCACCCCTTCTTCGGTAAGCTTCTCTTCCTTATCTCTTTCTCTCTCTCTCTATGAAGTTCTTCTCTCTAATGGCTATTGTGGATTTAATTATTTTTTTCATATTTTCCTAAGAAACCGTAGTCGTCGTCCTTCACTTTGCAACCCCATCTGCGCCGCTTAGCTCCATTGTCTGTACTATCGGTCTGCCGTTGCCCTCTACCATCGCCACTCACTGGTCTTGGTGAGTTTGGGTGGGTGTTTTGAAGACATTTTAGATGAGCTCTGAAATATTAGTTTTTTTTTAAATTAATTTAGGTTTTTTATTATGGAAGCCCATTGAAGAAATTTTGGATTTTGTGGACCTCCCTAGGAATTAGTTTTCAAACTGTATTTGGATAAGCAAATTGAAGATATAAAGTTGGATTGTAATCGACAATTTTTTTGGAAAAAATTATTAATTAAATTCGTTATGTCTAGGTTGGATTTGAGAATTATTTTACAACCAAAACTCTTAAGCTTATGGTAAGCTTAAGGTAAGCAATTCTTTTTTTCAAATTTGATCCTACAGTTCACATATTTATTTAAGAACTATGAAACTTATTAGAATGAAAATTGTGAAAAAGAAATCATAAACATCACACCTCAAAACCAACAAAGCACTTAGACTAAAATTCATGTAAGAGCAAGGAGCATTAGAAAACACTTATATTTTAATTCTCTATTTAGAGTATTGCTTATGGAAGAACATGAACTAAAATTATATAAACTCCATCAACTAGAAACATAAAAGTAATAATAGAAAAAACAATAACAAAAAATAAAGATGTAAATAGAGGAGAATTGAATTTGAATTCAGAATTTATTTGTTTTTGTTTGGAGAGGATGGGATCAAAATGGAAAAATGTTCTCTTTTTTTTTTTTTGTGAATTTGAGTTCAACTCCATGGGATTGTTTTGTGAGTTTGAGTTCTTCCCAATTTCTGTTATATGTCTCTAATTCGTTCTTGCAACTACATGAGATTGTTTTGTGAGTTTGAGTTATGCCCAATTTCTCTTTTCTAATTGTTGATTTCTGTTATATGGGTAAGTAAAATCCCTAAAGGAAACGGTGGATTTCTCTTGAAATTTAATTTCTGGCAGTGTACATTGGGGAGTTTTAGATAGTGTACATTGGGTCATTAACTTAATTGTGTTTTGTCAAATGAAGGATAAAAGGTTCTTCCATGCTCACTTCAAGGTGGATCGTGATCTTCAATCTTATGTCGTATTATATGTATTAACTGTTTAATCTCAATAACTTGCCATTTCTTTTCTCAATGAATATTAGTTTTCAATAGATGCTTTTTCTTTTTCCATCGACATAATCTGTGAGAATATTTAGTGGTTCCGAAAAAGTTATTAAAAATTTATAAAAACGAAAGTGTAAAATACATCAAGTTCATTTGTTAAAGCATATGGATGCAGTTATTTGATTTGAATTTCTTTTTTCCAAGTTTTTTGAAACGTTAATGAAGCAATGGGTTAAGAAATTACCAAGTTTGTATATGAAATCAGTGTACTGTAGGATGTAATTACTCATTGATTTCCTTAAGTTGTTGGCCAATTTATTTTTTGTAATTAGGTTCATTTAGAAGATTGAATTTTTATACATGTACATAATGGACAAGTCATGGATGATGGAAAACATGATGTCTACAAGTCATCGTTGAAGTTAGATCTGAATGGGCGGAGTTCGTATCTAAGCACGTATATCGTGCTTAGCATCATATTTTTCTTAAACCGTTTTGAAGTATTTTGGTAGTTCTTATTTTGTGGAACACAGACACATGTGAATGTTGAAGATCATTTTTTGTAACAGACTACTGGAGCACAAAGGTAAGTTCATAATATCGTCTAACATTTATAAACTTGTTTCTAACTGAGAATTAAACGGTTATGAACGTGTGTGTAAGTCCATGTTGAAGGAACTCTTTTGTTTGGGGCGTACAACTCGCTGCAATTGCCAGGCGCAAGTCGACCCACGTCTCAATGACATATGAGCTTGTCAATCTCTCAATGCTTCATATCTTGGGATTCTACATTGGTATGATATTTGTAGTTTTTCAATTGTCATTGCTTTTTGTTTGTCTTGGGAGGGGGCTGGAATGAGGGGGGGGGGCTGAAGACTAATGACTGGTTTTGTATGGTATTCTTTAGAACAAATCTGCCTCTTTTATAGCAAGTTGCAGGCAACTATTGTGTGCCCCATTGTCACTGCTTTTTGTTTGTGTGGGAGGGGGCTGTAGGTACATTTTTTTATCTCTCATTATTTGTTTTGTTCATATTCTTGGTATAATGCTTTTTGATTATGTTGCGGGGGAGGGGGGTGGAAAACTAATGACTAGTTTATAATGGTATTCTTTAGACCAAATCTACCTCTTTTATAGCAAGCTGTAGGTAACTAAGGTGTGCCCCTTGTCAATGTTTTTTGATTGTGTTGGGAGGGGGTTGGAATGAAGGGTTGGAGGGGGGGGGGGGGGGGGAGAGAGGGGGGCTGAAGACTAATGACTGGTTTAAGATGTTTTAACTTGGGAAAAAGTAGGGAAGCATGTAGGATGTTTAATATGCTATTCAATCCACATAAATCTTATTTGATCTTAGTTCATCCCTTGATAGTTTTTGTAAAATTTATGAGCATTTCTTCTGGTTTTCTCCATTTGATACTTCAAAACTTTCTTCTTCTTTTTTTTTTTTTTTTTTTTTTTTTCTTTCTATTGGAGTTTCTGTGAGCTTATTAGGTTAGTTGAGGATGAAATATGAACTGTCATAGCTTAATTGTAAACCATGGATATATGCCTTCATGGTTTACAATGACCTGATAGTATCTATCTGCTTCAACATGGATGACTTAATGAGAACCGAGTATAATGGAATAAAAGGGTGATGTAAGAACAAATGTTGTAACATGAAATAAAGAGATATGAAATGTATTTCAACTCCTTAGGGCTGGAAATAGTTAGTTTTGTTGTAGCCGAACACTAGTAATTGGAAGCACTCATTAATAGCAGATTTTTGTTGTAGCCTAACACTAGTAATTCAAGAGCTTCATATTTTCTCCAATACTTCATTTGTGATATATGCATACAATCTGCAATCGAATACTTCATTTTCGAGTGGGGTTTTCTTTGTTTCTAATTTCCTCGTTTTATTTTCTTGCCTTGTAAAGAAGAGGAAGGGCTGACCGTGTTCAACCAGGAGAATGCTACCATCTATACACAGGTTTATTGAACCTTCTCATAGGTAATGTTCCTTAATTACCTTTACAAGCTTTAAGTAGAACCTCCTCATAGGTAATGTTCTTTAATCATCCTCTAAATGAGATTTTGTTTTCTTTCTAGGTTTGGATGAATCCATTTGAAACATTGAAGCCAATTTGGAGCAATTGATTGATATAACATCTTTTGTATGGTTGGTAGCCAACTCTTGCTTCCAATGTATTGCGTTTAGGCTTCTTGCTTCCAATGTCAATGTATATTTCTTTTCTATGGAAACTACATTTGAACTAAACAAATGGTTATTAGTCAATGGATGTATGAATACTTCAAAGTGTATCTTTATAAAGTGTTGACTTATTGTTTTCGTATGGGTGTGATGTATTATTGTTATTGTTATTGAAGTTGGTAGTGTAATGGTTCAGCGGCAAGAAAAACAGGAATTGAGGAATACACAACAGGAAAAAATATCTTAACATACAAATTCGTAACATTTTTTTTTCTGTCGTCAATACAGAAACCATGACAATTAAATTCTATAAAAATTGTCACGATTGGTCTATCCATAACAGGAAAAAAATGTCGTAATATATTAATTCGTGACATTTTCATAACTGTCGTTAAAATCGATTCAATGACAATTAAATTTGACAAAAAAACAGTCATAATTGGTCTATCCATGACAGAAAAAAAAATGTCGTAATATATTAATTTGTGACATTTTCGTAACTGTCGTCAAAATCGAATCAATGACAGTAAAAAAATGTCATAATATAAGAATTCGTGACATTTTTGTAACTGTCGTCAATGTGTAAATGGTGACAGTTATTTGTTGTCACAAAAAAAGATTATATGACAGTTATTTGTTGTCATAAAATACTAATTAATGACATTTATATTTTGTCATTAAAACACATTTTGTGATATTTTTTTGGAACTGTCATAGAAAGACTTTCCACGACACGCGATACTATGATTGTAAATAACTGCCACGGATTTTTTTAGCGACATAATATAACTGTCGTCGTAGACCATTTTTCTTGTAGTGTTCACTTTCCACTGAAGTCAAATTGACAATGTGTGTAATATATGTATGTATATATATATATATTTGTCAAGTGACCAAGATTTTCTAAATAGCGAACTTTCAAACCACTTTTCTGGTTAGGGCATGTATAGGACATGTCCCATTCAACATTATATGCTAGAGTGTTCATTTGATTTAGTAGGGATTAGGGTAAATTTGACCATATCTTAGGTTGAATCCTTGATTAATTATTATGATTAATTTTTTTGCTTAATTAGAATTATGATCAATTTGCTTTCCAATTTCGGTAAAAGGAGAATCGTATTCTATATTGAATACAACTTTTAATTAATAATAAAGATTTCGATTTTATTATTGGAGATTTATGTTCTATTTTTCCTTCGTCAAAGGTGCTATTTTTTTTTATCTATGAGTGTCATTAAAATGATTGTACTAAAAAACAGTCCAAATTTAAATATTTGACTTTCAACAATGTTTAAGAATGCTATGCTTTTCTAATCTTTCAACTTTTCCTCTAGAAACCAACTATTGCAAATACTAATTTTAGCATATAACGAACCTCAAATTACAAAGAAAAGAAGAAGAAGAAAGAAAAAGTATATATATTTTTTAAATTTACACAAACCCGTGGGATTTTGTGTCAGAAAATTGAAGAGATGGGTATAATTACAAAATAGTATTATATGTGTGTGTATATATATATATAAACTAAATTAAATAAGTCAAATCAAAATTAAAAAAAGAATTAAAAGAAAAAGGAAGTCAAATCATATGATGTATGACAGATTTAATAATGAAATGGGGAAGAAGGTTGGCAATGGCATGGGATGTTTCTGCCAAAGGCCTTCATATTGCTCTCTGTCTTTTACAATCATTTTTATTCATTTCCACAATTCAATTCCCCACCTCAATTTCATACCTTTCTTCCATTTTCCCCTTTTCTTTTTCTCTCTTTTCTCCTCATTTAAATTAACGTGAAGATTTAAAAATATTTTCTCTCCATATTTTATATAAATTTCCAGGGTTGTTTATGGGAACAATTTTAAAAAATTTAACCTATCCTAATATTTGTATTAGGTTTATATCAATGGTATGTTCTTATCCGTTTTTTTTTTTACAATATAGTGCAAATATCGATTCACTCATATGTTGATATCAAATCCATGAAAATGTAGCAATATTGATAAAAATATCGACATATTGATAGAATTCCTTTTCTATTAGGTTAAAAACCTTCTTTAGACAAAGTTTTACGAGGAGTTGTTTGTTTCATATATAAATATTACCATAAGATTTCAAATATTTAATATCTGCGTTTGTTTAACAAAAATTTACCTTTTAAAACCTAGAATATTATTTAGTAAGCTTTAAAATCAATATATAACATAATATCCTTTATATTTATGAAATTTTTTCTTGAGAAATAAATAAAATCGGATTAATTAATAAATTAATATTACTACTCAATTTAATCTATTATTAAATATAAATATAATATTTAAACTTAATAAATTTCAACCAATACATTTATTATGACATTCCATGTTATCTTAGCTATTTTGGATAATTAATTATTTCCTATAAAATTCTATTATTAGTTAATATTTATTTAATTAATTTTAGTAATAAAATAGTTTTTAAATAAATATTATTTTATTGCTACTTCAAGTGATTAAATAATGATGTATTTTTAAAAATAGCCAAATAAATTAAAATATTTATAAATTATAACAAAATTTTGGATTCTATCAATGATAATCTTCTATCATTATAGCAAATCAATGACTATCAGTGATAGAATTTACTATAGGTTATAAATATTTTGTAAAATCTACTATTTTTAAAAATTCCTCTTAAATAATTAACCAATTAACAATGCATTAAATAACTAAATTTAATGATAATTGCATTACTTGTTTTATTACATTTGATTAAACGTGTATTTGAAGCAAACTAAAATATTTATAAATATAACAAAACTTTTGGATTTTATTAGTGATAGAAATTGATAAATTTTTATCACTGTCTATTAATGTCACTTATAGAAAGATATCAGTGTCTGTCAATGTTTATTATTAATAGAATATGGAATTTTGTTATGTATTAGTAAATATTTTGTCAAATTTACTATATTTAACAATTTTTATTTTTATTTTTAAATAATTATTTAGTTTAAGTTTCTATGTAAAAAATTGTTTAATAAAATACATCAACTTAACTTTGAGACGTTAACTATTCTACAAACTCACACATAAATATTAATTAATTCATCATTAGATTAAACATGCGATTTACTTCATTACAATCTCATTAGAATTTTTAAAAAATAAATAAAAAAATGGTTATTTTTTTAATTACTCACACACACACAATTATAACCTAGGTTTGACTAATCAACACTCAAAAACTTTTCTTTTTCTTTCTTAAATTTCAAATCATTCAATATCTTTAAAAATACTTAGGTGCATCCGGACATGTACTATCGTAGTGCATCTTATTAAATTGTTCATTCATAGTTTATTACGTGTGAAATTCATTTTACTTTTAATTTTTTGAAATGTGTTCTTTTGTGTGTCTCATCTAAAAGTAGAATGTGCATAAAGATGGGTGTATCTGAGAAAAGTATTGCTCTTTCAATAAATTCAAACAAAGCAATTATGTCTTCAAATTAACTAAAATATTAACTTTAAAAATCCAAATTTAAAGAGAAATAGAATCTTATTGAGACAATGATCCATTTAAATTTGTCTAAAACTTGGGATATTACTTAAAAAAAATCCCCACAATAATATTTTATAACGATCGTATAAAAATTAAAGAATACATATACATTGTCAACTCGAACGTAGCTATCTAGTTATTCTAATAAAATGATAAATGTTCGAATATCTAATTCTTCATGTTTTAAAATTACCATATAAATTAAAACTATTAGACTATACAAAGGTATCATACTTGTATGTCTCTTGATCTCTAGTAAGTCTACATCTATAGAGACTTCATAAAATTATTCTTGGTACTATATTTGAAATAGTAACTTTCAAAAGTATTGGTTAGAAATTCTTTTATTTGGTCCCATTCTTGGAGTTTTCTTCTTGGTTGTTTTGTTTTGTTGGTTTGTTCTTTGAATTTTTACCATTCTCAGCTATGTTTTGTTGGACACTGAAGAATTCTCTTAGTTTTTTTCCCTTATATCATTACGCTGTCTAGTCTTTTTCTTTTATCCAAAGTCTCTCAAACGTGTTTCCCAATACTTTTATCTCTTTTTTTTGTTTATTCTTTTGATAGTTTTGAAGTTGTTTTTTTGTCAAGCATGTGAATATATAATGACAACTTCTTTGAAAGATCAACATGAAGTTTGTGCAAAATTCACCTCAAATTCTTTCACTTGAACTTTATACTTATATCTCAACTTTGCACTTGTACAATGCATATATGTGTTTGTCAAAGTAAAAACCGTGTGGCTCTTTTCTTCTTCTTTTTATTTGATGTTCAAGAAGTTAACTGTGTACATTAAGGTTTTGAATTAAATGATATATTAGGTGATCTAAAAAAATTTCTCTAACAAAAATAATGTGTTAGAAGAAAACATGTTGAAATGACACAGGTTGATTTGTGGAAATAGTCCTCACTGTTAGGAGTAGTTCACAACAAATAATGTTGATGTTGGCTGGTTATGGTGGATGCAAAATTTTTTTAATACTGTCACGTGCTAAATTTGGATAATGAATCCTAAGCTTGGAACTAATTTACATACATTGTATTATAACGGAACCTCTTTCAATAAAATGCAGATTTTGGGACGAACCAAGGCAAAAGTTGTTGGGTGTGTGTAGCAACACTCAAGTTGAGGTGGGTTACATTGTAATGCCCCAAGTTTAGGAGGGCGTTCTACCGTAACACATTGAGTTTAGGAGGATGTCATCCTATAAAGTTCTGAGTTTAGAAATGGGACATGAATGAACCAAGACCAAATATATATGAGTGAAGATGGATCCAAAGAACGTGAAAGTATATAGTTAATTAATAAATACTTAAAAGTATAAGTTAATTACTATATATACACCAGTAATGTGCACATTTCTTTTCAACAATTCAATCACAAGAACCTCAAAATTAATCGTGCTTAACTTGAAACAATCCTATGTTAGGTGATCTACCAAGAATTTCTCTAGGGAGGATAATAATAGTGTAGTATAAAATTTATTTATTTTTTGTTACAATCCATACCATCAACGAGAATGTTGCCTATTTGGTAGCACCAACCAAATTTAATATATTTAACTTGAAAGGATTCTATATATTTTTTTGTGTGGAGAAAGTATGTAAATCAAGATAGGATTTGAGACCTTACATTTTAAACATCCAATTTTCTAAAATAATTTAAGATTCTTAAAAACAAGCCTTCAATTATCTTTTAAATAATTAGTACTGAATATATTCTTATTTTATGTGAATAATCATTGATCAAATCAATAATTAATATAAATGTTGAGACAAACTCGAATCATAATAATTATTGACTAAACTTGATATTGGTTAACTATCATCATTCTTTTATATGGTTTTGATCATTTTTAATATATGATAATATTTGTAATTACTTTTCTGCTTACTATTTTTATAACATATTATGATAAGTTCACAATTTTAGGCTACCCCAATTCAAAATATATAGTTTTAAAAAATACAACATTTCCGCACTAGATATTATTATTAGATAATATATAAAAATCAATATTAGTGACTAAAGACCATGATAATAATAAAACAACCATCTTGATCAATTTGGATAATTTGAAAGACTTTAGACTAGACGGATAAAAAAACTCATCCACTGTTTGGATTGACCAATAATTAAACAATTTTATTATTTCGTTATTCGCGTCAACTCATAAAAAAAGTCACATTTATCACTTAATTAGCTACTTGCGGTAATATTTACAATTAACTATTTTATAATGATTACCAATCCAACTTAACTTTATGCTTTTATCGTCAACCAAACCACGAATAAAGAATAATCAAGTAGTGACTGATATTGGTCTATCATATTACATTACATAATTCAAAAGGGTGGAAAAGAAAATTATAATGAATGATTTGAAGGATTAAATTATGATTGGCTACCTAATTGAGAAATTTCACAAAAAAGAAAAGAAAAGAAAAAAAAGGTGATGAAAATTATAAGATAATGGGTATCTTTGAGGGAAGGACAAAAAGGGAATGATATCTATTTTAAGGACTTTGGTATTAGAGATTATTATTACAAATGGCCTTTCTATTGTACGTAAATAATGTGACATCATTGCCTCGTGAGCTTAGCGCAAGCGTTTCATTCCCTTCATTCCCTCTCATCAAACCCTAATTCCTCTAAACCCTAATTAATTACTAATTATATTATCTTTATTTTCCTCATTTTAAGGTTAGATACATATATGTATATATATGTATATTTGTATGAAATGTTTCACTTTTTTTTCTTCCCTTTGTTTGGTTTTGTGAGCTTGTTTTCATGCCATCTTTCTTTTGTTTACCTTGATCCTAGGTAATGAGATGGAGAATTATTGTTATGTAAATAGAAAAACGGTTTGGAAATATATATATATTTAAAATATAGAAAAATGTCAGATTCTTGTAAAGATAGATGTTAATAGATTTTGAGAAGTCTATCAATATCACGAATAGACAAGAATGATAGATCCAAAATTTTATTATATTTTGTAAACAGTTTGGTTCATTTTTGCTATATTTGAAAATACATGTAATTATGAGATATTGTTTGTTCTTTTTAAGGACATTTTAAAGTTTATGTGCTTCGAGTTTTCTTCGAGTTTAGTCATTGTATTTTCCAATTTTCAATTTTAGTCAATCTATTTTAATAAATATTAAATTAATCATTCCTAGTTAATTTTTAATTGGAAGTCACTAAATAATAATAGTTTCACGCGAGGAAATATAATATGAGAATATGTTTCAAAATATTGAGTAAAATGCTAAAAATAGCAAAAGTATTTTAGTATAAATACTAAATTTAAGATTTTTTTAATAAAAAAAGTAGTATAGAGACAAACAATATTTAAAATTAATGACATGGAATTAAAATCAAGTTTTAACATTTTTTTCTAATATATTAAGTTTTTCATTAAAGTGAGTATAGCTCAATGATAATTTACAAGTATCGATCTCTTAAAAATTCAAAGTTTAGATTTCTTAAAACAAGTATTTTAACGTACACCTGTTTGAGTTTTATGGACTCTCTAGAGAAACAAAGGCTTCTATCTCTAAATTAATTGTAATATTAAGAAGTAATTCATGTGTGTTGTTATAAAGATTAATTAATATAGTTAATTATTCAAATGAGATATCCATCTCAAGCCTACTAGGATGACAGTAGATCAACTAAGAAAAAGATGAAAAAGGGTGAAATGACAAAGTTAGCTTTCAACCTAAGGTATTACATTATCATGTCTAACAAAAACAATTAGTTGATGTATGAAAAATGCTAATATATATTATAATAAACAATTTTTTAAATATAAATATAATTTAATTACTTTTAAAAGTGTTGGCGAAGGAATTTCAAACTGTAATCCCTAACAGAAAATGTAGGAATGAAAATTTTAATTTTTTTTAAGGAGAAATTTAAAGACTTTGTCGAAATATTTATAGATATAATACAATAAAAATTAAAGGTACATAAATATAACAAAGTTTAAATTCAACTTTTAGAGTGATAAAGACCATATTACTAATAAGAGTATGACTATATCAACAATAGATTTTGTTATATTTGTAGTTTTAAAAAGTATTTATATATATACTCAATCAATTATTATGCTTAAAAGTGCTTTCTATTACAATTACCTAAAATTTAAATTTTCAAAACTTTAAAAAGAGTAATAAATTAACTTGATGGTTGAATTGCTAATTACTATTAATTGATTTGATCTAATTCAATTGCTATAAAAGTATAGCTTTTATTACATGCTAATTGGATTGATCATAGGCTTGAAAAGATCATTTGCTTAAAAGATGGCAATTTCTCCTCTTTTTTGGCTTGAAATTATTACTAATGATTTTCAAGAGCATCATGTTTTGGGATACCCTTTACAACTATATATATTAGAGCTTTTTGTTCTATCAATGGGAATAATCATTTTCATAATTATGTGTGAATTATGTGAAAATTATTATTTAAATATTATACTAGGCAATTATATACTTTTAGCAATAATATTGAAAATGAACATATGAAAAGTAGTAATGCACCAAAACAGATAATAATGCTATATGGTTTTGGTTTGAAAATTGAGAAATGGTGGGTGGATGTGGGGGTGGGTTTGAGGAAGTAAAAAAGAGAAGAAAAAAAAGTGAAATAAAAAGAAAAATAAATAGAAAAAGAAAAAGAAAAAGAAAAAGAAAAAGAAAAAGAAAAAGAAAAAGAAAAGAAAAGAAAAGAAAAGAAAAGAATTTAGGGTAGGCAAAAGGTAAAGAACTTTTTATTTTTTATACCAAAAGAAAGAAAAGAAAAAAAAACATAAAAGTCAAATAGGGATTGGGACAATCTTTTTTATATATCAATCATAATGATATATAACTTCACTGGTGAAGCAGAGGGAGAGATGAGATTTGCACCCAAGATTCATCATCATTGCCTATCTATATGTTTCACATTTAATTTCTATCTATTGCCTTTAAAGAAACCCTAGAAAAAGAAAAATGGACAAAACTATAGTTATTGTAATTAAATATATAAAATATTTTAATATCTTTTAACGTTTTGAACGAAATATCGAAGTATTAATTTTACAAATATTTTGATAGAAATAGGGATTTCGGTGGACATTTTTTTAAAAGTTTTATATGGAAACCAATTTTTAAAAAATGAATTTAAATTAGTATATATATTTTTTATTCTTTTCAAACAAGTTAATGTGTTCTATTTTTTTTGTTATTAGTATTTTGTTTTGTAATTTTTTTTACAATGTAATGAAAAATAAGAAACATAAGAACATGAGTAGAAATATCAATATATATTGAATGGAAATATGATAGTGTATATGATTATTCTTATGGAACCAAACATATTAGATTTTTTTTATGGATTGTTTTTCAAAAACAATTTATTAGGGTTGTATTATGGAAAAAGGAACCTACAAAGTTGATCATATTTATTTATTTAAAATAATAGTTATATTCCAATATTTCAATTAGATTGATATCCTTGATAAATAAAAAGTATATACAAAAAGAAGGTAGAGAAAAGTTTTGATAAAAATAATGGACAAAAGAGAAAGACTAAAGAAAAGTCTTCCAATTACTTTATAGAGAATTGTAATTTCTATTTAATAGGTAACTTTTTTTCAGTTCTTAGACTTTTGCCTTCTCTGTAAGTTTTGTCTTAAGCTCATAACTTGTTTTTATAAGATATATAAATATATATATATATAGTGATTTCCTAGCATAGAAGATATAATTATGATTTTTGTAAAATACTCAATTGCAATCTTGAGAAAAAAAACATATTTCTTTTGATAATAGTACATTACAATTGAGAAAGAAATGATTCTTCAAAGCACTAATACATTAACTTTAGAACTACCTTCACATTGACAAAAAAATGTCTTTTTTCTTCTTTAGAATATAAATTTTTCTACACATATATTATTAAAACTTGTCACATGAAATTTATTTTTTCAAAAGTGAAAAAAATTTGAAAATATATTTTGTCATATTGCGGTTAGCATCGAACTAGCTATTATCAGTTTAGTAAATATTTTTAAGGATTAACTTCAAAAACTATATTTTTAATATTGGTGAAATGTACCAAGCTAAATTTAAACCTAAATCGAGGCTAAAATAAAATTGAATAACACGCAATATAAAGATAAAATCATGTATATTCTTTTTAGAAAATTAGAACAAAATTAACCTGATATTTTTAACCAATTAATTATGTGTTATATTAGTATATTAGCAATAAACATTGTCAATAATATAGTGATACAATATGTTACTAATATACTTTATATTAGGTATATTATGCTGCAAAATGTACTTCATAACCTTCAATAGTATGTTATAGTTACTATAACATACTATTGAAGCAATTTTATAAAATTATATATTTCTATGCAACAACCAACAGGGTTGTGACACATAGTATACTTTTCTCTATATATATAAACTCCTCTCATATATATATATATAAAAACTATGAATTCATATAAATATATATATTGGTTGTTTAAAGAATTTGAGAAGAGATGTAGGGACCTTGAGGGGTGCCCATAAACTGCTTCCTCTCATTATCTGTTGGGCAATTGAAGTCCACACAGAGTTTACTTAGGAGAGGGAAAAAAGATAAAGAAAGTTCAATTATTTGGGGCACACAAATTTGGTGCACTATGAAACACATATAGAGTTTTTTTTTAAAGAAATTATTATTAATATTTTCAAATAGCTAACTTATTTATAAATACATTTAGACATACGTTCATTTTAGTGATATAAATACTAATAAATAGTCTATCATGATTTATGATTTATAGAAAGTAAAATTTTACTATATTTGTAGATATATTTTTTTTATTAAATTTGTAAATATTGTCAACCGTTTTTTTTTCATTTACTAGTTATAGCAAAATTTTGGATTCTATAAAAAATAGTCTTCTATCACTATAACATATCAATAACTATGAGTGATAGAATTTGCTATAGGTGATAAGTATTTAATAAAATTTGCTATTTTTAAAAATTTTCCTAAAAAAGAACTTAATTTTTTTTGATAGTTTTGGTAAATAGTTTTAGTTTTTTTATATATTTTAAAAAGTAACTTTTTTTTTTACTATTTTCAAAACACAACTGAAATGTTTTTGAACTTTTTGTGAGAAAGTAATTAAGTTATGTCTTTTAAAATTGACGTGAGCTTAAATTACAAACAAATTTAAAATGTTGATGTTGATAAAAATGTTAAAAAGATAGTTAACTATATATGTTTACTTTCTTTCTTTAATCCTGTATGAAATTATGAAAGATGAATCTACAAATTAAACTTCACTATATATATATATGCAAACTCTTATATTACATTGTGTTATATCTACATGCAAATACTTTCAATCTCGTTAGTTTAAAAATGATTTAAAATCATATATTTGAAGAGAAATTGATTTTTAGATGAGAAATTATTAAAAATTCATAGAAGAGATGAGTGTGTGTTTTAAGTGGAGTTTGTGTGTGGCGTATAGTTGACTTTCAAATTGAATAGTGAAATTTCCACTAAGGCAAAAAGAGACAGATTTTTTATGCTTTTGAGGGTTTGGAAAAACAGTGTGAGAATAAGCCTCCAAATAATATATATCCGAAGCATCAACTTCAGTTTTTCTTTTACTATATATCGTTTTTTCAATCCTAATTTTCTTTTCTCAAAAGAAACACAACTACTTCACATTCTATTTCTCTCTCACTTTCTTTACTTAATTCTTTTTGTCTCCTAATTTCTTACTCCTTTTTATTTGTTTCTTTCTTCTTGTTAAATAGTGAAATGGAGGAATGTTTTCTTTTTACTTTTTCTCCATCTTCCTTTTTGGTTCTATATATACATATATCTTTCTTCATCTGTCCAAACTGTTGCCTTTGTTTTAATGTTTATATCTAAAACAAAAAATATAAGTGAGATCACGACATACTTTTTGTTCAAATTTTTTCATGTGAATTGTTAATTTTCTTTTACTTTTTTAGTTCAATGAAATGTGGAGGTGAAGATGGAGAATAACTAAAAAAAACAAGAACCTGATTATAAAAAAACGTGTGAATTTTTAGTAAGTTATATGATTAAAGCCTAACATTGTGCATTTTCTGTTGTTGCATTGACTATCAACAAACATTGTATAAACAATGTATACTAGCTAGGGTTATTGATTATTATTTTAAAAAGAAATGTACTAGGGTTGATTACATATTAACTTTTTTTCACGATCAAATCATACATAAACGTATATATACTGCATCAAGAGTTGTGGCTTATAGATATGTTATTGAAAAAAGAAAAAAAAAGAAAGAGAAAAATATTCGAAGCAACTAAAAGACTATAACGTATATGTACTGCATCAAGATTTGTGGCTTACTCTTGATGTAGTATATTGTTCGTTGGGACATACCATCTCTGTTGACACCTTAACTCTAAACAATCATTGGAAGATTCTATTTATCCTACAGTGCAATGAGTTCAATTATACAAGCTTAGTCAATACAAGAGTTCAATATATATAGTTGAAGTTAGTTTTAACTATTTAAAAAATTAATTTTCTATTTTAAATTTTGCTTCAATTATATTTAATCCTTATTGTTGGATTTAATTATAATTTAGTCGTAATGATCTTTAATAACTTTCGATTTTTGTTTCTTTGATTTAGTCTAAAATCATAAATATATTTATCACTCCTATAGTTAATTACTACATTGAGTACTATATGTGTTGACCACCAGTATTTGTTGACTACATTAAAATCCAAGGGATCAAAATAATATTCTTAAACCATTTATATACCAAATTTCTATAATCACAAAAAAAAAAAAACCAAATGAACATCTTTCAAACTTGAGGACCAAATTTATAAGTTTGTGTTGGATATGACATTTGTGATGATTATGGATTTATAAAGAGATGTCTAACTCTAATTGGTACAAAGCATTTTAAGGTAAAACTAAGATTAAATTTACAAAACAAGTATGTCTAAGATAAACAGTATTATATTATTATGAAGATATATACATTTTATCCTTAACATACTATAGATACAATCTATACTGCACTTCATTATGATCTATTACTTAGTCTAACTTTTTATTCTACCTCAAAATTCTAACCAACTGAATGAGAGTAAAGTGAAAAACATAGGAAAAAGAAAAAGGAAAAGCAGTTTTGGTATTGGCATACGTAAAGGGAAGGATCTAGGCTATTCTCGTATATATAAAATAGCCAAACCCCAAATTCTTTTTGTCACTCTATTCTCTTCAACTTCAACTCAAAATCACAAAAAAGTTGAAAAAAAATCACTTTCTTTCTCTTTCTTCTCATCCTTCAAAAGCCACCCTCTTGAAAGAAAGCCATAGCCATTGCCAAACCAAAAGCTTATCTTTTTTTCTTTGACAAAAAGAGAAGAAAAAAAAATGGGTTCAAAATCCCAAGTTATGTTGAACCCACAAGCTTTGTTGGAAGATCATCAAGAAGTGACACCAAATTCTCAAATGGGTTTCTTCAATTTCCCTTCAAATTTAACCTTTTTTCAACTTCCTTCAATCCCTCAAACCCATTCTCCTTCACCTTCATTTGATCCTCCAAATTTCTCCACTTCCAATAACAATACCAATAATAATAATAATTCCAATAATCTTTCTGAAACCCTACTTTCTTCTTCTATTTTGCCTCTCAAATCCTCCATTTCCTATGAACTTGCACCCCAACATCTTCTTTCCTTGCAAACATCCACTCCAAATCTATGGTGAGTATAGTATATAATTTTCAATTTTCAACCTAGTTGAGATATCTCGATATCGGTGCAACTCCTAATCCCCTTTGTCTCTATGAATTGTTCAAAAAGTTATTTTTTTTCCTGAAAAAGGTTTTTAATTTTTTAGTTTGGAAATTAATGAAATGATTTTGTGTGTGTTGAAGGCCATGGGGTGAAATTGGAGAAAGATTATTGATGAATGGGAAGAGATCAAACAATAATGAGAATTATAATAATCAATTGGGAGTATCAAAAATGAAGATGAAGAAAATGAAAGGAAGAAGAAAAGTGAGAGAGCCAAGATTCTCATTCAAGACCATGAGCGATGTTGATGTTCTTGATGATGGTTACAAATGGAGAAAATATGGACAGAAAGTGGTAAAAAACACACAACATCCCAGGTAAATATATGTTCTTCTTTTACAATTTATTGTTTTTTTTTTTCAATCAATCTTTGGATTTGGATTTGGATTGGATTTCAGTACAAAAATTTCTCTCTCTCTCTCTCACGCGTAAATATATTTGAGATTTGATTCTTTTTTTCTCTTTCTATAAGATTCAAATTTTTGATGTTTTGGTCATCATTATTTCTGAGATGGGGGCAGAAAGAAGTAATTATAGGCTTTCAAATACATCAAAAAGAGAAAGGAGATCATATATCAAAACTAAACAAGTAATCATGAACCTCATTCATCTTTAATTTTCTTTTCCTTAACATATATGAATATCGTTGTGAAATCTACATATGAAAAAAAAGAGAGAAAATGTAGATATATATAGAACAGAGGATGGACACACACAAATTTTTAATACAATGTGTTAATAATTTCTACAGATAGAGAAAGAAATCAATTTATTAGATGTTTTATAGAATGCACCTCTAAACCTAAAACTAAATTCTCTCTCTTCTTTTAGTACACCGGGATTGATCTCAAACTTTTGAAGATGAAGTTTCAAATATCATAAAGTCAAACTCACTTTAACAGTTCTAAAGCAAAAAATTCATAAGTAGTTGTAATAGATTGAAAGTGCGCACCTCGTGTCATTTAATATGTCAAATAACGAATTCACGACATTCTTAGTTGTAATAAACATAATGCATATATGTAATTACTTATAATAACAATGCAAGATTATTTATTTATGTATTTTCTTCATGAATGCAGAAGTTATTATCGTTGTACACAAGATCATTGTAGGGTTAAGAAAAGAGTAGAGAGGTTAGCTGAGGATCCAAGAATGGTGATTACAACTTATGAAGGCAGACATGTTCATTCTCCTTCCCATGATTCTGAAGATTCTGAAGCTCAAACCCATCTCAATAATTTCTTTTGGTACCCTCTTTCTCTCTCTCTCTCTCTCTCTCTCTCATTCTAAAAAATTTGCTTAGAAAATTATTCCTCATAAAATACGACATGCATTATATTATTTAATATATATATATGTGTGTGTGTGTTTTTTAATTCTCTTCCTGTATTGGAAATTAGATATGCCTAACGATGGAGTAAAGGGGGTAGTTGATAAAGTTTTGGGTTTAATTTGAGTTTGATCTTGGATCTATATGAAACTATTTTGAATTTTGTGTTTTGTGGAAATAATAGGAAGAATAATATTGCAATAAATGTGTGGATGAAAATTTGGATTTTTTTTGGGGGTTGGGGGGTCATTTTACATGTTTTAGATTGAATCAATGGTTGCTTTTATTATTGCAGGTAATAATGAAGCAAAAGAGAAGGGGAAAAGGAAGCAAATAGGGTTATTGATGGGCCTATATGAATATTTGTTTGTATTATTTTGTTTGTGTTTTTAGTTAGTGTATTTTAGTTTTTGGGTATGTTAGCAGGGTAACTTTGTTGGAATGACTTTGGTTCTTTTGTCCATCTCTTTTATTCCCTTCTTGTGTTTGTAATGTAGGGAAAAGAGATGGAAATGAACCTTAGTCATGTGTGTGTGCTCTTTTTCTTTCTTTCTTTCTTTATTTTCATTTAACTGCATTATGTTTCTTTACCTATCAAATGAGATGAAAAAAAAAAAAAAAAAAACAAAAAGAAACTAAATCGAGTACTTTGGATTCCATCAAACGACATGGATTCCTATTGTTATATATATCTTTATTATACGTAAATAACTTAGCTTGTAGTTTTCCTTTCAAGGAAATTGAGGGTTATCTAACTTTACGAGTTGGTAATGCAAAGATGCTTTGTTTCTGGAGATTCTCACAAAGGTTCTCATATTTAAAGCATCACTTTTTACTTTTATATATATAAAACTTCGTCTGCATCAGAAGAAAAAGAAATGACACCAAATCTTAGTACTTTAATTAAATTATTTAATTTTGGATCAAACAACATCGGTTTCTAGTTTTATATGCATGTATTTTGCTATACATAAATAACTAATGATTTTTCTTTTGAAGAAAACGAATGTTATTTTATGACCCATTCACATGAACATAGTATTTAAGGTCAATATTGTTGAATATATATAAGTTCCAAACTCGTCCATCTATAATGTATTTAGGAAGTGTTGATGATATTCATATATCCGAAATTTCTTTAATTATGTAGCCACTTTTTTTTAATATCTAAAAGGTGTTTTATAATTGTAATTCTGTTATTTTTAGTTAATATAAAGGAAAATGAACGGTGGACAGATACTGTTACTTTAGCTTTCTATATTTGACAATGAGGGGGTAAAAAATTAGATAAAACGAATATTTCTTCCAAAGAAAAATATGAAACTCAGTGGATGATTGGCAGCCTTAGTTGGAGGAACATACTGGAAACCTTGTCGATTCTCTCACCATTCCTTTCATGGAATCTGAAGTTTTGGATTGTATCAAGGCCATGGGTAATAATAAAACCCCAGGCCCGGATGATGGATTCACCGTGGAGTTTTTTAGAAAGTTTAGGAACATTTTTGCCATGACATCATGAACATGTTCCAGGGTGATGAATGTTATCTTCATAGCTTAGATCCCAAAAAAATTGAGGGTTAAAAGGTGACAGATTATAGGCTAAGTCTCACCACCTAACCTGTACAAAACTTTAGCAAATTAAAGGTTCTAGCTAAGCGATTAAAAAAGGTCCTCCCAGAAACAATTGTTCATGAAAGACAATTTCCCCTTATCAATCTACATTTGTTCATGAAAGAGTACATATCGCACATATGGTACTTATCGCAAATGAAATTGTTAGATTATTGGAGGTGCAAAACAGCCAAAGGTTTTTTTTTTTTTTTATTATAAAGCTTGATATCGAAATCAATTGGAGTTTTCTTCTGTCCATGTTCAAGGCTTAAAAATTCAATGAAAAATGGATTAAATGAATCAACGGTAAACCAAGAGGTCTCATCCAAGCGACGAAAGACTTTTGTTGCCCAAATCCGTATCAAATATTTAATTGAATCACACACCAAGCAATATTAATCTTAGTGGTGAGTTCGAACACCAAGTAGTATTAGTTTTAGTGATGAGTCTGGGTCGAACTTAGAAAGGGAGCTGGTTTCTCAAACTAAATAATTACCAAATAATTTTTCAATCGATATAACCGGGGTTGATGATTGTTTTCAATTGCAAGGAAACTAAATTGCATAAAAAAAAAGTAAATTACAAAATTCAATGACTTAAAGATCCTAGGCTTGACTCTAAACTGAACTTCCTAATTTCGATTACCAGATCTTAATTTTAGATCCCAACCAATTTAATTAAAAACCCTAACCAAATTTGTCTTGAAATACAAATTAATGAAACTCTACAAGATGAAGCATACATATGTTTGGAATTACATTAATTGCATTAAAGATTTAGGGCACGTTAGGTGAATAATTAGCTAACTTTCAAGCACCTAGCTAGCTAATAATTCTATTGATTTGATCCTATGTCGGTTAGATCTCAATACTCGTCTACGGAATTTATGTAAGCTAACTCAACCCTTTTACTTTTAAAAAGTCGATATAATCAAGTGTCACGATATTGTATATGAATTCTAGCGGTTATAAACATTTTCATCCCCAAGAGTTCGATAATATGTCTCAATCAATTATTAAACAAATTCAAATCATTGTTATAATTACATCAAGATCATAGTTCATAAAAGATCATAAACATGAAATAGAGAAAAGTATCGTAACGACCCAAGCTAGAAATGTATATACCTTTGTAAAAGAAAATTTCCATCATCGATTGCAACAAATATGAATATCATAACCTCTGATACCATGAAATGATTTTACATGATCAAGAAAGAAAAGAAACAAGGGAAACGTAAAAGCTATGTTGTATTTCAACTTAATTTCACTCTAATAAATTACAAACCTTTAACATATATTTATACAAATGTAAAGATGACTTGAGAGGGAAAAATGTATATGGAAAGAAAAGAAAAAAGGCAGAGGAGGTAAATAATAAAAAATAAAAGGTATGGTAATAAATGCAACACACAGGTGCCAGTTGAGCTAAGCTCATGTTGGCAAAATCTTCTTTTACATCTTTCCTCAAATTGGAGTGGGCGTTGGCGTGAACTCCAAGTTTGCTTCTAAGGGCTCGATATGGTGCTTTGGCGAAAGGTTTAGTAAATATATCAGCAACTTGAAGTGCTGAAGGGATATTTCGTGTTATGATTAGGGATCTTAATGCCACTTTTTCACAAACGAAGATTTGATATGTTTGGTTCGTGCATGGAAAACTAGGTTAATGGACATGAAAAGAGCACTAAGATTGTTACAAAAAAGTTGTGGTGGGATGCAATAGTGGGATGCCCAAGTCTTTTAGAAGGAATGATATCCATGTTAACTCAGTTGTTGCACTAGCCATTGCTCTATATTCAACTTCAGAACTTGATCTTGCAACGGTTGGTTGCTTTTTGGAGGTCCATGAGATGCAATTTGATCCAATAAAGATACAAAATCCAATGGTGCTTCGCTTAGTATCAGGACACCCTCCCTAATCTAGGTCACAAAAACCATGCATAATAAAGATTTAGGGAGCTATTTTTGTGGAAAAACATACTGTTTCATGTCTGATCTTGTCATGGTGGTAGGATACTGGATCAACTTGTTTGTGATTATTAGGAAATTGTGAGGAGGTGACAACCATTTGATAGTATGGGTTTCATAGTTTTTCCAATGTGGGACTCTCAACATCTCCAACATGCCCCCTCAAGATGGTGTCTCTTTGGGTTCACCTATCTTGGATCGAATACCCATTTGGGTTTAATGAGCTCTAATACCATGTTTGATAATATGGAGTTTCATCTAAATTAAAAAGCAATTGACAATGAGAGGAGTAACCCATCTATCTTATATAGAGTGTGAGTCTTTTTGGTTTTTCCAATGTGATACTTTTAACATCTCCAACAACCTTAGCCTCTCATCCACATCCTGGATGATGAGGATATGTTCGGAAACTAAAACTAACTGAAAAACTCATATTATAGAGAGAAAACTCGGTTAGAATAGTTGGAATTAGACACACCTATGACCTGACAGTGAAAAACATCTTTTATAAAATTGTTGCAGTGCGATGCTGAAGGAGACGCACACACAATATATATATATATGTTCGGAGCACCATGGCGCTGTATTCTTTTTGCAACTTACGACCTTCTCTACCTTACAGCGTCACACATGACACCATATATAGGGCGTCGTGGCGCTGCAAGGAAAAAACATAAGTGGCTTCTTTCCTTTGCTCCTTGCCTCAGATGATGCCTTACGACCTTGTATTTGCTTGATTTATCTTCAAATCGACGTCAACACTCATTTCTACCCTCAAATTGCTCAAAACATATAATATAATCAAATAAGATCGTAAAATCATGAAACAAAGTGGAGCTAGATCATAGCACATTTAATTTTTTGTGCTATCACCAAGCCTCGAGAGGTATTAGCGAAGTGGATCCTTTTTCTCTTTCTATTTGTTACAACTATGGATTACCTCTCGAGCTTTTATTGAGGAAGGTGAAAACAAGTCCCTTATAAAGGGCTTCTAGCAAAACCAAATGGGTTAGGTATTATTTCTTGTTTGCATTTTTATTGATGATATATATTCTCCTTTTCTCTGAGGTTGATCATTTATTATCTTCAAAACCTCTGTTACATCATCAAATCCTTCGAGACAGTCTTTGACCTCAAGGTTAACTTATAGAAATTGGTTTGTGCCCAGTGTCAATGTCAATGCTAACTAGATTCGCTAAGCTGAAATCTAAAGTTAAATATGGAGCTTCCAATACACATCTCTCCCCTTGATATATCTGAGCATGCCCCTTGGTAGAAAAATGAGATCTAAGAAGTTATGGGATCCCATCCTTGAGAAGGTTGAGAAAAACCTTGACTCTTAGCAGCATACACACATATCAAAAAGGGTAGACTCACCTTATTTGAAATCAATGCTTACAAACCTCCCCTACATACTATCTATTAGTATATAAGGCTTTAAGCTCAATTTGTAAGTCTACTGAGAAATTTTCTTTGGGAAGGACCTATGAAGAATGGGGGCTCTCACCTTGTGAGGTGAGATTACATGATTCTTCCTAAAGACAAAGAGGGCCTCAGCATCGACCTTAAAGTTACTAATGATGCTCTTCTTTGCAAATGGATTTGGAGATATCTTACTGAACTTGATAGTCTCTGGAAATTGATGATTAACTCGAAATATAACGTTGGCTCTCCTGGTATTTGGTGCCTTTTTCATAAAGGATTAAACATAAGTAACAAGTATTAGCTACACTCTCCCCATATTGCTCTCAGTCCATTCTGATGTACTCTTCGAAAAAATGATAGTGAATCGGCTGAACATATCTTTATACAATACCTTTATGCAAAGTGTATCTGAACAACTCTTTACATTACCTCGTCGCGTCCTCTATGTACCTTTCTCTATGTACCTTTCTCTTTGGATGATGTTATGTTGCAATTCGCCTAGAAGGAGTGATGATTAGCCTTAACGCCTTGTATCTCACGTAGTGTGTTAGTATCTCGCCTAGTCAGAATCCCATCTTTGGTCAGCTCACATAATGTTTAAATCGCAAAGTGAACACCTCACCAATTGATCAAAACATTAACAATTCAACTCACATACTGATCGAGTCGTTTGATGGTCAAGTCTCCTGCCTTGATTGGTCAAAATTCCTAATGGTAAAACACCTGAACAAATCGCCCGATGAAAATGCAAAATGCAAACTACAAAAACAGAAACTGGTTAGAAGATGGTGAGTCGCAGATCTCGTTCTCTTTAAGACGTTTCTGCTATTTTATGCAAAAAACAATTTTGATTGCCCTGTTGTCCTCATAATAAAATTAGTCTTGTTCTTTGATTAGTTTTGCACTGGAACTAATCGAATTCACAACCCTAAAAAAGGCACACTCTAATGCTCGAAATACTCAAAAGGAATTTTTGGAAGAGAACAAAATTGTTATGTGCAAGTTCAGAAGTGGGAAGAGACTCCAACGGTAAAAAATTATTTGCAAAAGAAAAACCGATTTAATAAAAGCAATTTATTTTGAAACGGTTTCTGTTTTGGAAAGTTTAATTTTACAAAAAGAAAACGTTTATAATATAAAGAAAATGAGCATTTTTAAAAATAGCAAAATAAATTAAAATATTTACAAGCTATAGCAAAATTTTGGATTTTATCACTATAGCATATCAATGACTATCAGGAATAGAATTTGCTATAGGTTGTAAAGTAAAATTTGCTATTTTTAAAAATTTTCCATAAGAAAATGGTTTAGCAAAAATATATTATTATTTTATCTCTCCTTGCCTCGCCCAACCAATGGCAAACGTGTGGAGATATAGCATACCTACATTTGTCTATCTCCGCACCCCTCCCAAAACTTGGGTGCTCTAAGAGAAAATTACAAAATCAAATTTGTGTATAGACTCAAAGCTACTCTCTTTGCAAAAACATTTGTAGTAGAAAATGAACGATTATTATTCAAGGAAAGAAGGCGAGAGATGATAAAAGTGTTAAGAATATCTTGACCTAGCTAGTTGCGATAATCTTACGTGCACCTACTTGACCCACATACGCTAACCTATTGTTGTTTCCTTTCGAACCTCTCTTGTTCTTGTCGATGATAAATGTTTGTTTTTTTAATTTACAATCTAAGAAACGTGTTTTCGAAAAATACAAAATATAAACACATTGAAATTATTTGGTGGCACATCACATAAAAATAGGGTTATTTTAACATCTAAGTCTAATAATTAAGATTGAAGTGGATCTTGTGATGTCCCAATTTATCTCTTTTATATGTAAAAAATATCTTAATAATAATAATTATTATTAGGAAAATGATTAAAAATGACAAACAGCTAAAAATATTTACAAAATGTAGCAAAATATCATATTCTATCAACGATAAACACTAACAGAAGTCTATCAATATCTATCAAATGTAGTGATAGACCTTGATAGAAGTCTATCGTTGATAGAATTTGAAATTAAGTTTACTATATTTTGTAAATATTTTGATTCATTACGCTATATTTAAAAATGCACCTTGTTATTATTATAATTTAGACAAGATTAATTTTATTTCATGTGAAATCACTTGTAATTTTGAAAATTCATCAAAACAAGTAAGAGTATTACACAAACATAAAAACTAATAATGGTGAACGGTAGCTTGTCTCTAATTTTAACGAATGAAATTCAACCGACCTATAATGTACTATCAAACCATGTAATTGAAAATGTTAATTTATTTTGAAAACATAAACACAAAGGATTGACAACGACTATATAAGACTATAATAATCACCTCTTGCTATAGTAAATGCTATTCAGAACTATCCAATTAGCTACTACAAATAATATTTCAAAACTAGCTAGTTTTACTATTTGCTATAGTTTTTACTATTGATTCATCATTTTTTTATTATTTGCTACAATGTTTACTATTTTCTTATCAAATTAAAATAATTTACACACCAAACACATATAACTAAAACTAAAATAATATATACACCTCAAACACAACCTATTATAATCAAACTATATAATAAATCACTTCTCGTTCCAAGAATACACCTTCAAATAAATTGTAGAACATTTCATGTATACTATAAAAACAAAAGTGGAAAATACTCAAACCCAAACAAAAAAAAAAAAGAAGAAAGATATGTCTATGCTTTTCTAACTTAATTAGTCATGAAATGTCACAAGAACAAATTTGTTAAAATATGTTTTCAAATTTAGGGACCAAACAAATAGGAAGCCTAGAAAAAAACCTAAAAGTAGAGATGTGGACTAGCTTTTCCTTGAATGGTCTGTTTGGAAATTGAGTTGTGATGTCGTTTTATTCAAAAGTCATGTAATAGAAGAAGAAGAGAAATTATAATGTCTCACAAGAAAGCTATCTTTGTCCAATGAGAGAAGTTGTGAGATTCAAAAGGGCACAACATCATGTGATTATGCCTTGTTTATATGAAATATTGGTCATTATTCAACAAGTTGAGTTATTCATCTTTAATTTTGTCGTTCAAGCCATGGACAATTTCCCATCTTTCCCTCTTGGGAACCAATGTGACTCAAATTGATGTGTCTTTTTTTCCCCCATAATTTGGTTGCGATAAGAATATATGAATATCAAGTGAATCGAGTCATTGTTGTGTTATGCTCATATAGTAAATAAAATACCAAACGAGTTTTCAACCAGTTAAAATTAATTACACGACAAATATAATTATTGGTTCGGGGAAAGTAACAACCTTTTTAATATATGATTCATTTATATTTATAGAAGACTTAGCAATGATTTTGTTCTAGTATAATATCATTGACAACTTCATTGTCTATTTTTTTTCTTCCTTTTTCATTCTTAGTACAATCATCTCTGCTTTCTAGATATTTTAGAAATCAACAACTACATCAAAAAAGAAATAAACAATTATTTTTCTTTATCACGCCTAAAAAATCAATGCATCGATGAATTTCTAGATTTATATACTGACCAGAAGTAGGATTAGGATGTGTTTCTCACACACGAAGAGCCTACTTTACTATATTTTCACTTGATCATAGTACTTACCATATTAATATGATACAAACAATCCATAGTTTATGGAGTCGTGTGCCCAAAAACCTAGAAGTAACGTTCCAAACACAAGATTTGAACCAAATTTGAAATTCGAATTTTCGACATTATTCCTTTGCATCCCCTGTAACTTGGCAACGTCATCCTTACTTGTCTTAAAGGCTTTATTAGAGTGAAAGTTCTTCCCACAAACCAACACGAGTCCTCACTCATATGCATCTTAGAAAAATTTTCAAAAGGTCACCCACCATAGAATTGTTTCAAGCTAAGCATGCTTAATTTTAGACTTCTTATGATCAAGCCATTGAAAAGTAAGGTGCACATTGTAGGTATACATAGTAACTTTTAATTCTTTTGTCTTAATCTTAGTTTCATGTCCTTGAGATCTCTTTCATTCAGATGTGATATTAGTTCATTCGTATCTCCTTCTAAACTCAAGGCGTTATATTAGGTAATCTAAATTGGACCATCCATAAAATATAGTAATAATAATAGTGGACTAGCAGTCATAAGAATATAAGCGGAAAAAAATAACAAAAGAAACAACAAAACAGGAAACACAAAAATTAACCTATAAAAACTTCAAATAAAAAAAAAATCATAAAGACAAGAAATTTTCTACAACGTGAAAAATTATTACAATTACATATAGAAATCTTTTCTCATTTCCAATTACAAGAGAACTCTATCATGCATTATCAATTATAATATATATGTATAGAAATATCATATTTAATTTCTATCCTCTGAAATTTTATCAGGAGCATTTTTAAAATAGTAAAATAAATTAAAATATTTATAAACTATAACAAAATTTTGGATTCTATCACATAGTCTTCTATCACTATAGCATATCAATGACTATCAGTGATAAAATTGGCTATAGGTAAATTTGTTATTTTTGAAAATTTCCCTTATTATTATATGGAGTTTTTTAAAAAATAGAACAAAGCGACAAAATATTTACAACGTATAGAACAATTTCGAAAACGAAAAAAGCCTACAATGGAAAATTTCAAAAATGTTCTGTGATTAATTGCCATTCAATGCGTAATATATTTGGGAAATGATTGCTTAGATTTTACTATTCATCCCTATAACATCGTTTAGATTTGGGTGTTTTTTTTCAAGATTTTTTTGGGTACACGATCATTTAGATTTGGCACACGATCGTTTAATTTAATCGTTAAATTTGGTTGTTTAAATCTTTGTAGCCAAATCTAAATGATTTTTTTCAAGATTTTTTTGTACACGATCATTTAGATTTGATCGTTTAAATTAGAGTAACCAAATCTCAAAGAATTTTTTAAAGATTTTTTGGTACACGGTCGTTTAGATTTGGTACACGATCGTTTATATTTGGAACACAATCGTTTAGATTTGGTTATTTTTGTACACGATCATTTAAATTTGGCAATCTAATATCTGAAAGACTTTTTTTGACGATTTTTTATATTTGACACACGATGTTGAACCAAATAACAGTTTGAAAAAAATTACCGAAGAAAGAAAAAGACAATAGAAAGAAAAAAAATTACAAAAGAAGAGAAAAAGACGATGTGAAGGAAAGGAAAAACTGCAGAAAAAAATATAAAAAGAAAGAACAATTGAAAATATTTCAAAAAATTGCAGAAGAAGAAAAAAATACGATGAAAAGAAAAAATATTGCAGAAAAGGAAAGGAAAAAATATCGCATAAGAGAAAGAAAAAAAAAATTAGACGATGATAAGAAAAGGTAAATCCAATTTTTTTAAAAAGAAAAGTAAATTTTATGAACTTTTTGAATTTGTGACATATTGTAAATAAATATTTTTCGTGTTTCTTCCATCTAGGAAAGTTAACCTTATTATATTTGTTTAATTTGATTGGAAAAGTAAAGGTTAATTATGTGTTAGCCACACATACATACATATACATATATCCTAGCCGACATAACAAATTTGTTGGTATTTGAATTAAATGAACCTAAGCTAATAAATATGTAATTTAATTCAATAAAATCTTGAAAAGTTGTCTTTGATTTACAACTAACCTAATTTATGATTTTTTTCCCAAAAAGCATTAATGGTGTTTGTCTCTTAAACGAATTTAACTAACTAATATTAAATAAAAAGAATACTTATGCACAATTCTAAATTCGGATCCAATTCTTCATAAGACTCATAAATTTTGGCAAGGGAATTTAGTTTTCTTTTTCTTTTGCTTTTATTATGCTCTTATGTTATATTTATTTTTTAATACAACAACTCCAAGTACTGCCTCGAAAATGGAAAATTAGGCTAAGAATTACTGAATTAAGTTTATTATGTAAATATAAAGTTAATTTTTATAAATATAATAAAATATAAAAATACTTTCAATCCGGATAACAAAATCAAAAAGTCTAATGATATTTTCATAAATTCTAGGTATGTTTTTTAATATTGCGAATGATTTTTCACTTCATTTTCTACTTATTCTTTGCTATTTATTCATCGTCTCTTCTTCATATATTATTATTTATTATTCTTCTTCATATTCGTGATTGCTTCATTTTCCTCTTCTAGAATTTTTCCTTCTTCGTCATTTCTATTTTTTTCTTTCTTTTTTCACTTCTTCAAATTCCCATTTTGATAAACGATCTTCATCATCTCTCATATATTTCCTCTTCTAGATCTAAACGATCTTGGTTCAAGATCATGTACTAAATATAAAAGATTTTGGTACTTGATCTTGAACAAAAATTGTTTAGATTTTGGTAAACAAACGTGTACCAAGTCTAAACGATATTTGTACAAAATCTTGTACTAAATATAAATGATCTTAGTACACGTTCGTTTAGATCTTAGTACGTGATTGTGTACGAATATCTAAACGATCTTGATTCACGATCATGTAACAAGATCGTTTACCAAGAACGTTTAGAATTGGTAAAAGATCATGTACCAAGGTCGTGAACCACTATATCTAAATGATCATGTATCATTTTTTACACGATCGCGTATCATGATCGTTTAAAAGAAAAATTTACATCGCGTGTGTTGTCAGTGTTAATACTACCTACATGGTCGTGTATCATTTTCTACACGATCGCATATCATGATTGTTAAGGAGAAGAATTTACACGAGCGCATGTTGGTAGTGTTAATACTACTTACATGATCGTGTATCATTTCCTACATGATCGAATATCATGATTGTTTAGAAGAAGAAATACACGCGCGTGCGATCGATTAATCGAGTGTTGATTGGGGCATTTTTGACATTTTCATTGTAGGCCTGTGAGAGTTTTCTGTTTTCAAAATTATTTTATACAATTTAAATATTTTGTTGATTTGTTATATTTTTTAAAACCCCCCAATATTTAATGTCCATTAATTTTATAATGAATTTTTCAATAGGTTAACTTTCATAAATAGAATAAACAGATAAAATATTTACGGCCCGTGTCACAAATTGGAAATGCATATGGAATTTACCATTTTTAAAAAAAAAATCTAGGTTTGCCCTTACTTATCATTGTCTTTTTTCTCTTATCTTCTGAAAGCGATCTTTTTACTTTTCCTCTTCTGTGATATTTATTCTTTTCATCGTCTTTTTCTCTTTTTCTGCAATTTTTTAAAAATATTTTAATTTGCTCTTCCTTTTCATATTTTTTCTTCTGCAATTTTTCTTTTCCTTCTCATCGTTTTTTTCTCTTCTTCTGTAATTTTTTTCTTTTCATTTTCATCGTTTTTTCTTTCTTTGATAATTTTTTTAATACTTTTTTCAAACGGTTATTTAGTTTAAGATCATGAAAAAAATCGTTGGGATATTGGATTGCTAAATGTAAATGATCGTGAACAAAAATAGTCAAATCTAAATGATCGTGTACCAAAAAGTTTTGAAAAAAAATCGTTGAGATTTTGCTACCCTAATTTAAACAATCAAATCTAAATGATCGTGTGCTTAAATGTAAACGATCGTGTACAAAAAAATCTTGAAAAAAATCGTTCAGATTTGGATAGCTAAATCTAAACGATCAAATCTAAAATATCGTTTCTCAAATAAATTATGAGCTCTGGATGCCAATTAATCACGGGGCATTTTTTAAATTTTCCATTCTGAGACTGTGAGCTTTTTTCGTTTTCGAAATTTCTTTATACGATGCAAATATTTTGTCACTTTTTTCTATTTTTGAAAAGACCCATTTTCAATAGGAGCATTTTTAAAAATAGCAAAATAAATTAAAATATTTACAAGCTATAGCAAAATTTTTTATTCTATCACTGATAGTCTTTTATCACTATAGTATATAAATGACTATCGATGATAGAATTTGTTATAGATTGTAAATATTTTGTGAAATCTACTATTTTTAAAAATTTCCTTTTTAATATTTGATATTATTTTGCAATCATCCCTTTTCATTTTCTTTTCTAAATTTATCTTTCAATAATTACATAAATATTTTAGAATGTATATCTCAATGTTGCCTTACCTATATAGAAAATGATGTGTAGCAGAAAATGTTGATTTGTTATAATCTAATTAAGTAACAATCAAAATTTCATTAACTAATTATAATCATTTTTATCAATGCTAAGAAACTTTAATATCGATACGATATTATGATCATATGGATGTCGGTATTTTGAAACTTAATCCATGTTAGCAGTTGTCTTAAAAGAGTGCGTCCCACTTTTGCTTCCGTACACTCATATAATTCCATGCAATGCCTTAAATTAGTCCCCATTCCTGTCGGTTGCCTTTTCCCTCAATTCATTCAACTTCATGTCCATCTTTTTATTTAATTTATATTGAGAGTCATTAATGTTTTTGTTGCATCCTCTTTTCAATTCATTAGGACTTCTTTTATATTAAGAATAATGGTAAATATAGCAATTAGATTTAAAATAATTAAATATGTTATAAGATATGTCAAAGTTTATCAATAATAGATTGGGTTGCAAATATTGATTTATTACTGATAAATCATAAAAGTTTATCAGCGATGAAAGTCTATCACTAACAGACTTGATTATATTTGTAACTTTTTAAAAATGTTGTTATATATTTAATTATTATTTTAAAAGTTACTATCCATTATAAATTATAATTTTTTTTATCTTATATCAAACTCGGATGCACGAGTATAATTTAACTAGCGTAAATTTGTATATCAAATTTGAGATTTGATTCTCTCTTGTCTCACACTGAATGAAAAAAAAATCCCTTAAATTATCACTCACATTTTTCCTATTTCTTTTTAAGATTTCTTTCAACCATATGATCTAATCATTCATTTCTTTTCTGCAAAAGAAACAAAAAATTGTTATTCAAGGTAGTTGTGAGCTTTGATGGTGCATTTTGTTCAAATTACGATAAGTTGCATGATCCTAACAATAATTATATTGATTGAGATATTTATCTTCAATCAAAACGTTATAATTAAGAAAAGAAAAAAAGCACAGTTAAACAAGAGTTTAGAAGATCTAAGAGAAAATCTGTGAGGAGTCTAAGAAAGTAAAGAAGATCCATGAGGTGAGTCTAAAAGGGGATAAGAGAACTAAGAGAACCCAAGGGAGCCTACAAAAACTCAACGAATTTATAGGGAGAGCCTAGTGAAATTTAGAGGAACACTGGAGGAGTCTAGGGGAGCTTAGAGAACCCCATGGAGAGAGCTTGGAGGGATCATAAAAAACCTATAGGAGACCTAGTGGAGCCCTAGAATCTCTACAAGAGAGAGCTTAAAAGAGCTAAGATCAAGTATCTATGAGGAGAGAGAAGGAATTTAAAGAATCCATGAGCGAACTTAATAGAGCTCAAAGAACCCATGAGGAGTCTAGAAGAGGTTAGAGGACCCATGAAAAGAGCCGAGTGAAGCTCAAAGAACTCATGGAGAGGCAACTATATGAGATTTCAGAGAACATATAAGGAACCTAGGAGAGCTTATAGGACCCATGGTGAGAGTCTAGACGGACCTCAGAGAACAAATGAAGAAATTACCTAGTAAAGCCATAAGACATGGAGATCAACCCACGACAGGCCTTACAACGATTGAGTTTGAAATTGCTCAAATTCACGAGTTAATGTGTTAACTACATCCACAAGTTATAGAAAGAACAATTTTGTTACAGTGTAGTTATTTGAACCCGAGGTTCATAATCGTAAATAAATCATAGTTAATATAGATAAATATGTCAAACACAAATTCTACTCAAAATTTGGTGAAAAGATATATCGTCCTCTTGTGCCATAAAGAATCCAAAATGCTCGAAGAAGTTGTTCCCTAGTTGTCTCTACATGTTCATTCATATACCAACACCTTATATCAAAAGCCTCCAAAAATGAAGTAGTATAGAAGGGTCACACTGTCTATTTTTTTTTTCATTCTTTTGCTCAAAACCAAAGAGGAAGGGAACATTATAGTTATTTTCATATTACATATAAAAAACACACACAACAACCACATTATTATATATGTGATAATAATTATTACAAAACATTACATTGCACATCACAATTTAAATAACAGTAGAGTCAAGTTGGTGCTGAGATATACTCTTCATATTACTCTTTTCTATAATTATATTTTTTATTTCATGCATGTGAAAGAAAATTAAAAATAATGATTAAATACATATCACACACACACATATATATATATATTCTTTTGTAAATTATTCTAAATAAAGTAAGTTTTGAGTGAGCTTGATTTTTATTTAGTTTGAAGTTTTTAAAATTTTACATTTTTAGTTTTTAAATTTTGATTTTTTTACTCAATTTAGGTTCCTAGGTTTTAAGATTTATATGCTTTTAACTTTCATTTTTCACTAAATTCTCACTTTCAATTTTGACATACATTAAAATGAATTGATAGACATTAACCTATATATGTTTGAATGTTTGAATGTTTGTTTTGTTTATATATATATAAAGTCGATGAATCTCTATTTAAAGTCTAATTCTGATTTACTCAACAAAAGATTAAAAATACTTTTTAAACAAACTATATCAAAATCCTATGCATAGCAATTATTAGTTTCAATAATAACTAAAAACAAAAATTATATATAGAGACAAAATTCCAAGGTCTAAATATAAGGAAAATTCTCGAGAAATTTCCCAAATAAAAATTCTCTCTCAAATTTTAGCTTTTTAATATTGCAAAAAATTATGGTTCTTAAGAAGACATTAGCATTTTCATGCAATAATCTTCTTCAGCTATTGGCCTTCATCTTTTTCTTTTTTCTTCTCATCACAACCACAGGTATTGCTTGTTGTTATTGCTTGTTTATTTCCCTCTTCAATTATTTTTGAGGAATTGAACAGTAACTTATTGTTATTGCTTGTTGTACGTTTTAGGTTCTTCAGCAAGAAGGAGTTTAGTAGAAGGGAGGAGTCGAAATGATGACGATCCTTACGTCAAAAACCATAGCGGAGTGATTGGAAATGACTTGGTGACGATGGACTATACTCCGGCGAGGAAGAACCATCCAATCCATAACTAGCAAAAATTACTAATAATTATTGGTAATAATGTTTTTATAGTATGTTTGTTTGGAATTTGAATCCGAAGAAATTATATATGTTTTCTTCTTTGTATTTTCGTTTATTTATAGAGAAAGTTAAAGTAAAAACCTAAGCTCGAATGCTAAACATCTATCTATATATGATATGAAATGATATTTTCTACCGTTTACGTAGTTTAATTTATTTGATATTCTCTATCTAACTTCTATTTATTTGAATTTATATATATATATATATTTGAAATAGGAAATGAAAGTATATGATCATTTGATACCTCTCTTCATATTACAAATTAATAATTTTCATAAAATGTACGTATACATTTGTAGAAGACGATCCAAAAATATAATGACATGCAATTTTTTATAGTGATCGGTTCTATTTGCCAAAATAATTAAGTCACAAGCATGATCAATCAAACAATTTTTACTAATTTTTCTTTTCTTTTCTTTTTTGCATGATATTGTAACTTAGTAATTTAGGTTAAAGTAAGGTTCTTATTTTTAAAATCAGAACCAAAATTTTAAATAAGAAAGCTTCTACGTATCGTACATTCTAAAGGAGGCTATTTATGCAATTTAATAATGTAAGAAATAACCATTAGTCTTGTATTTCTATAATTAATTTGATCTTGGACAGTTTCATGCAATCTCCTAGTCCTAACAATGTGTGTTATGTCTCTAGGCTCTTAGTTACATATATATTTAAAAACAAAAATAGCAAATAATTACTAAAATAATGGAACCCTTTGAATCAAGCCAACAAACTAAGGTGTTCTCCAAAGGATGAATTCTATCATTTTTCAGAGTGAATTTCACTCCAAAAACGCAAGCAACCACAAGTAGGGTTGAGCTAAAGGAACTCATACGTTAGAGGAATGACTTTTGTTCTCGAAGAGATCATATTATGAATTTTTGTGGGTTTTCTTCGTATTCAATCCAAGGGGATTGTTCATTCTTGTGGATTATTTCAAGGAGGTTGACTGATGGCCAAAATTCATGGCTTGAACAACTATAATAGATTTTGGAGCTGCAATACGAAGACAGACTGCAAAATCGAAAAGAATTGAACTATTGTAAAGCACTTTGGTTCGGTCTAGGCATGATGTGGGCACAACGAGAGTATTTATGTGTTGGTTTGGGTTAGGTTCAAGCACTTTTGAGACTCAACCCAATTCTTTAGATTGTATATTTCTTTAACTCAAATAAACTTTGTTGAATATAATAATGAACCTCAACCCAACCCAAACATAAAGTACTTGGCCGGTTTGGTATAGTCAAGTCATTTAATTAATTAATTTGTTGTTCTAAAATTAAATAAATTATTTAATATATTGAATTAAAATTGACAACTCAATCTCAATTTAATCTATATATTATGAAAATTATTTAATTTTCAAAGTCTAAAAAATTGTTTTTAGGAGTTGTTGGATCATATAAGATCATTAAATTAAATTAAGATAAAATATAAGAAAATTATTATAAATAACAAAACTGTTAAAAATATTTATAAAATATAGCAAAGTTTTAAATTCTATCGATAATAGAAACTGATTGACTTCTATTATTTTCTATCAATGTTACTCATATCGATATTGATAGAAGTCTATCAATAAAATATTTGAAATTTTATTATATTTTATAAATATTTTGATTTATTTTGCTATACTTGAATAAATGTCCCATAAATATATCTATATATAATAGCATCATAAAAAAGAACATACATTTTAAAATTAATAATAAGTTCGAGTTGTTTTTTATAAACCCCACATGTACCAACCCAACCCATAAGATTTTCATTCTTTTAATCCAATTCAAGAATTGATAACCCAACCCAATCTGTACGGATTAGGTTGGGTTGATCGAGTTTTTGGGTTATCAGATATTTTGAACACTCCTAGCGTTTGTTCATTTTAGAGCCATTTTATGGTCAAAACATCACATGAAGTAATTTTTTTTTTTTTTTTGAGAAAAAATGGTAAAATAGATGTTAGAAACATGCCCATTTTGAACATTTAATTTATCAGTAATATTGAAGTTTTTAGAAGACTACCAACTAAAAAGTGAAAATGATTTTGTGTGATTGTAGCAATTTTTGACCGATGGTTCTTTTTTGTCATTGGTTTTTCTTTAAGGTGAGAGTTTTCTGATCATGTTAGTTCTTTTGTTTCCAGTTTTGTTGCTTCCTCTCTTAATTTCTCTATTAATTTTTTTGTTTATTTCATGCGTTAGAAGTGTGAGGTTTTTTCCAACAATATTAAGGTGGCTATTCCAAGCTTAAGGGGGCTTGGGCTGTTGTTTAATTAAGTAAGCATTCTTTTACCTTACTTGTTCCAAAAAAAAATTTGTAGGTATTTTTCGATGTGTTTGATTTAAGAAAAAAATGTTAAATAGGTCTAAAAACAATGTCCGGTTAGTAGAGATCAAGACCCTATGAAATAGTTAATTTGGAATTCAATGTGTAAGATTCAGGAAGAACACACAACTGTGATTAGAAACATACATTGTGTATTGAATACATGCCTCATTTGTAAAATAAAAAACGACACCTTAAATGTTTTCACCATAGTATAGTTAAGTTTGTGGGAAAGAAAATGGTTAAAAAATGAAAGTACTTTTGGTACATAAAACGTAAAACAAGATTTAAGTGCATGTTTAGATAGACTTGTGTTTAAAAAAGTGTTTATAAAGTACACCTAAAAATTCAATTAATTCAATTCAAACGTATCCTTAAGAACATAAATATCGATTTGTTTCGACAGACAAATAATTGAACTAACCATGGAGAAGAATATGTGAGGGACCTGCAGGAATTCCAACTTGTTGGAGACGAATGAGGTGTAAAGGAGAGAAAAATAATAGACATAGAGACATGATATACACAAAGTAAGAAGGTGGGCTTACAAATTGATGAATGAGAAAATGAAACTAAAAATTATTGGGATTTTGGGTAAATGCTAAGCCTCACATTTAAAAAAAAATATTTCTATTCATTGATTTTTAACTCAGCATAGTAAACCAATCTTAATTTCTATAATATTTTATCACGAAGAAAAAGAAAAGATGTCACTCGTTAAAATATCATTTTGGTTGGTATTTCAATGTTAATTTTCATCGAAATTTGTTAAACAATAATGATAATAATAATTTGCGAGAAATGCCTTTTTGTTATGGGAGAGTTTTGGCCGTTGTTCTATTTTGTATTTTGGTCTTGTCGATACACTTTTAGTTCTTGTTTTGAGTTTAACTTCAATATAAGTCATAACCATACATTTCAAAAGGTTACAATTTTTTTTCGAGATTTTAATTTTCTTCTAATTTGATTCTTAAGTTTCAAGATTACACTTTTAACCATTCACATTAAGATTTTAACGTTGATGTGTATTAATTAATTAAAAATATTTAAAGAATTATAATTAATCAACTCAATTAATTTTTCATCTCTATTATAATCTTTATTATATTAAAAGTGGCTTAAAAGGAGAATCATTTTTGGATGATTCTATACCGGCCAAATTCTAAATTTACAATATCAACCAAATTTAATTGATTTTTTTTTAATGATTATTAACTTAATATAAAAATATAATTATCATTAATCAATTATAATCTTTTCAAATTCTCACCTTAGCTTCATGCACAACTTATTATTTAATAAATCAAGATGTTAGAATATGAAAAGCTATCTATTTATTTCTATAATTTAATTTTCAAAATTTATAAATATATTTTAATGATAGATTTCAAATGGTTTTGTAACTTTTATCTTCTATAAAGAACTCTTTTCAATCTTTTTTATAAACATTTGAATTTTCTCTTCTACATAGTTTTGTTTTCTTGGTCTTTTTACTAACTATGTTTTGTTTTGTTTCGTTTACATTGATATATACTTTTGTGTTACAATTGTAATAGATGTTTGAATTTTCTCTTATACTTAAGTTTGTTTTCTTGATCTTTTTATTCACTATATGTTTTGTTTTGTCTATTACTTCGTTTATATTGATGTATACTTTTGTTTTGCAATTGCAATAGGGTCAATACTTTGGAATTTAAAGGAATACTTGAAGAACACATGTATGGAGTACAAAATTGACACAATGTCAATTGAGAAATACAAACCCAAGAATTCTGAGTTCTTTTTATAGCAATAAGTGTTTTGATTTAGCTAGTATTTTGAGTTAAGTGTACAAAGATTCTTTCTTATGATGTATTTAGCTTCTTTTAAATAATAATCACAATAAACGCTAATGAACTTTTCTAAGTTGTACGAATTCATAAATTTTTAATTTGTAGTACATTATTATCAGCAGTACATGATTATAATATGTAATTTTTCGAGAAAATAACAATCTTATTTTTACTTTCTTACCATCTTAAAATGTTTTAGGTAGGTAATTAGTATCTAACATTTTTATAAAAAAGTTGATAAGTTGTTTATGAACATTTGTGATTATAGATCTATTGTTAATTCAAAATTTGAAACGAATGAGTTTGGAAGTCTCTTTATCCTAAAAAAAATTAAGATAATGGTTACGAATATTTTTTTTTTTTTATAAATATTGTTGATTTCTCCTTTCAAATTTCATCAACCATATACCAAAAAAAAGTAACATATCTATGGTGACATTTGCATTTTCTATAAATAGTGATATGCATTTGGTAAGTAAATCAATTTTCCATTTCTATGCTAATTTGATTCATTTGTAGTATATATGTCAATCCTTGAATTTTTTAAGGGGAGAATAAAAAATCATGTGTTAGATGAATTTTAGATTTATCATAGTTTATTTAAATGATTGTTACTAATACATCGTGGCAAGTTTGTAGATTTGATGGTGAACATGAATTTGTATTATGTCAATCATTGATTTTTTAAAATAAAAAACCATGTAAGCAAATGTTAGATTTACCATAGTTTATTTAATTTTATTTAAACCGTTATATGGTTACTAATACATTGTGATAAATTTGCAAGTTAGATGATTAACATTATTCTAATAGAAGATTTGGAACATTTTCAAAATACTTGAAATTTCAAAGGAAGTTGAAAGATATAAAACAAAACTGAAGAAGTTTTAGAGGTGTTGAAAATAGTTGTAATTAAAACGACAACATACGTTTCATATTTATAATTTATTGTTTATAATTTAACAAATTAAGTTACGTAAAATGTTATAACAATACAATACTTTTTCCTCCCTCTTTTACCCTATTAATAATCAACACATATATACAAAATCCAAACTTTAGTTTAAAAAACTTGTAGAGTTTTTGACATTCTGATGATCATTGTTGATTTTACAACATTGTAAGTTAGACTTTGTGCGATTTATTAATTTAATTTTATAGAGTATTTTCTCACTCTTTTACTCTATTAATAATCAATACTTATATACAAAATCCAAACTTTAGTTTAAAAAATTTATAGAGTTTTATCAATTTTGATTCTAACTATTGATTTCACAACATTATAAGTTAAACTTAAATTTGAGATAGTGCGATTTATTAATTTAATTTTATTAGTTTTTGTAGTTTTCAAGGCTGCTAAATTTTACAATGACTATTAACAAAGACTCAAGGGCAAACAATACTATATGTTGAAATTTATCTTCTTACTTAGACAATAATTATAGGTAGCATTTGCACTTTATATAGAGTGATCTCAATAAAAACAACAAAACATTTGTTAAATTCAAAGGTTGAAAATTTATCAAAAAAACAAAAAACAAAAAACAAAACAAAAAGATGTACATAATGAGGTTACTTATTTTGTAAGACTAAGTGAGTTCATCTCAATCATTCGCTTCCTTCTTTGAGATTGAAAGTTTATCCTCTATCTCAGTATTAAAAATATGTATTAGATTAATAAACTAATATTTTCTTTAATTATCGTATTATGTTTCTTTACAATTGTTGAACGTTCCTCAGTTCAATATTATTTTCTATATATATATATAATTTCGAAAAAAAGAAAATATAGATAATTTCAAAAGAAAGAAAGGTCTTGACATGTGCAACACTCGTCATTGGCAAACTAAGGTAATTTTAAAATGTTGGGTTGGGTGATTAAAAAAACTCCTCTAACGTTTGGTTTTCCAATAATTAAATATATTTATTAACTTGTTATTTACGTTTAACCTACATTTCTCACAAAAACACATACACACATTTTTTATATCGTTATTTGCATCAACTTCGAATTAACTCCACTATAATAAATACGAGCTCAATAACTTTTAACTCAACCAAACACATTCTTAGTGAGTATTTAGTAAAGAAATCAAGGTTAAAAGTGTCAATCTGGAAATTTATTATGACATATTAAATCGACCATAATCAACTCGTAGGTAAATTGATAGAAAAACGGATAGAATTTAAACTAAAATATAAAAATCAAAATGATATTTTGAACCCAATCATTTCTGTTAGGGGTGTAATCGGGTTAGTTTGGGAGACATTCTCAACCCAACCCATATTTTTGGGTTATATGGGTTGGCAACTCGAATAATCCGAATTTAGTTTCCAACCCAAGCCAACCAGTAAAATATGAGTTGGGTTGGGTTGTCGAGTTATTTTTTAATATTTTTTTTAGGGTTTAGGGAAACGGAGGTGGACGACGCGATTGTGAGGGAGAAGACCGAAGAGGGAGAGACCAAAGAGAGAGAAGACCGAAGAGGGAGAGAGGAGAACGAAGAGGGAGAAGACTGGCCGTCGGAAACAGAGGTGGACGACGCGATTGTGAGAAAGAAGACCGAAGACTGAGGTGAGACGGAAGAAAAGAATTGATAGTGAAGAAGGGTGAGCGCGCGCGACAGGAGGAAGACCTAATTTTTATATTTTATTTTATTAAATATATATTTTTTATATTTAATTCGGGTTTGGTTGGGTTGAATCAAAATTTTCAACCCTCCAACCCGAGACCTAACCCAATCCGAAAAAGTCTAATTTTTTTCATGCAACTCAACCCTTACAATATGTGTATTCAGATTTAACCTATATTCTTATACATATATTTTCTATAAAAAGAAAAAAAAAATTCAATAAACGTGGAGTTTGAAAAGTTTTCCAACAACCCCCGTGATCTTTAAGCGAATAGAGTACAATGATTCCAAACAAGACCAACCATAATTGGCCATTTGGGAAAGTAGAGCCGCCTTCAACACCGCCGCGCATCTGTTGCTATTGCCATTCATTCATCTCTCTCTCGCATTTCATTCTCCAGAGCAATTACAATCCGTTGGTTCTTAACTTCTTACTCAATCGTTTTTTCTTTTTAGCTCAGTATGCACACCAATTTACTAGCTTTTTCTTATCAATTTCCCCCAATTTTGTACTTTTTGAGGCTACCACATTTCTTAAATTGCATGATTTCATGTTTTTCTTTTCTGGGTTTTAGCATTTAACTGCCAAACAGTGCAGTGTTTAAGTTTATGGGGTTATTTATAGTAATTTAAATGTGAAGATTTTTGCCTTTTTTGTTTGAATTTTGTTAGCTTGTTGTACTTTTGAAGTTAATGGTTTATACAACTCTCTCTCTGTTCTCCTACTCTCTCCCTAATTCATTGTAATTGCGGTAAATTGGACTCTTAACTCTGGAAGTTCATAATGTTATGTTTGTAATTCGAGGTATAGAGATAGTTTTGGATTGAAGGACAGTTTGGGTCAACTCTATATGCAATTTTAAAGTAATTTTCCCCCTAATTTAGTACCGAATGTTGAAGATTTAAGATTGGGATTTAGGATTGGACCGAGGTTTTCATTTGCTCAAAGATAATTATTTTGTTGTTGGCAATCAGTTGAGGTAAGTAACTCAATTATTGGAGTGGCTTGGAAGTAGCTTGGTGTAGAAAAATGACAAAGGCAGAATTGTAATTATGCATTAATGGCAAGTGAGTTCCAAACTAAGAGAGAGGGGAAAGTGAGGGGGCAGCCGAAAAGCACACTATGAGAGAGGGTGAGGCTACCGTAAAGCACACAAAACAGAGAGAGAGGCAGCGCTCCGTTGACGGCGTTGGCGGTGAGTTCCAAACTGTTATCCAGTTGACAGGTTCCAGCGTTCGACGGAGAGGACGACTTCAGCGGCTTTCTTCCGGCGTCCTTGCGGCAGTCTTGACCGTGGTTTAGCAGTGGGTTTAACCGTGAGTTTTGAGCCGTTAGAGGTTGGTTTAGCCATGGGTTCTTATTCAGTTGTGCAGTGTTTGTTCTAGTGGGTCTTCGGTCAGAGGAGGCGGTTTCCGGTGTGTTTTGGGTCTCGATATCAGGTCTCTCAGTTTCTTGGTGTTTGGTCGACAATAAAGTCAAGTTCGGTGGTAAAATTACAGAGTGCATATTACGTTGTTGATATCTGTAATTTATATCTTGATTGATTTTGTTCTTGATAAATTCCCTCCAAGCTAGTGGATGTAGACCGAATTGGTTGAATCACTATATATCTTCGTTTACTCTTTTATCTATCTTTGTCCATCTAGCTATTGCGTTCTAGTTGGTTTGGCATTGTGTTCTTTGGTCTAGTGCAGAAATTATACCAAGTGGCTTGGAGCTTGGTATAGTCATAACAAGTGGTAACAGAACTTGGTGTGTTATTCCCAACAAGTGGTTTCAGAGTCATGCCTCTAACTTAACCAACCATGCTAGTATGATCCTTAGGTGTCGAACAAAGATGTAGTAGAGCCTTGAAAGCCTCAAAAGGAGGTCATGATGAGATCCGTGGTTGACTCTATTAGATGGGCAGAGTGCTCCGAGAAAAAGGAGATAGCTCAGATAGAGTGGGTAGACTCTATCAGATGGGCAGGGTGCTCTGAGAAGAGGAGTTAGCTCAGATAGAGCTTGGCTTTTTGAGGGGAGGATCGTGGTAATTTGTTCGAGTAGAGGATTGTAAGGTGGGGACTTGTTCGAGGGGAGGATTGTGAATCCGACCAAAGTCCAACGTCGGTTAGATAAGGAGTAGATCTTGGGTATATAAGTGAGGACAAGTATCTCCAAAAGCAAAGCCACGAGGATGTATACCCAAAGTGGACAATATCATAGAGATATTTGGGAGGTTTGTTGTCCTAACACTTGGGAACTATTTGATGATGTTTTCTAGGCTTTGCCAAATAAATTTTATATGATATGTGTCGTGATTGAAAATATCTCCTTATGTGATGACGGATTAGAAATTTATGAGTTATGTTCATGAATCATTTGATGTCTTGACTTGACCCGAATGTTATGTGGCTTTTGTGAGACTTCATGGACGTGCATGTTGCATAAAAGTTAGAAATTTAGAGACGACTTCCTTTCCTTCTTGAAAATGATGCAGGTCGATGTTATGAAGTTTGATTGCACCTGTAGCGACTTGATTGCAAGTGTAAGAAT
>CM046893.1:895517-994521 GCA_025688845.1 Cucumis hystrix | reverse complement strand
TTAATGTGCTTGTCATGAATTTAGAGACGACTTTCCTCCAATATGGTACTTAATCATCTTGGAGAATTACACCCCAAAAGCCAACTATTGGAGTGGTCAGTGGAAAAGCCAAACCACTTAAGTACCAAATTGGTCATCCCATTCTAACCAATGTGGGACAAAGGCATCCCATACATCCTCAATTCCTAACAGTCTAATAGCTTTAAATTCAATTCCTCCATTCTGGTTTTGAAAGTGCATGTAGACCTAATTGGCCGAACCACTATATATTTGTGTCATTTGTTCTTTTTCGCTTTGTGTTTCTGCTGGCTTTTGCGTTCTGGGTTTGGAGTGCAGAAATTTCTAACAATTTTTAATATTTTTTACTCTTCCAGCTTGATTAATCAACTGCCGTCATGGACAACAAAGAAACGAAGAGAAATGCGCCACTAGTATGTCTTCCTATAATGGCTGTTATTATTAACTTTTTGCAGTTTCTCAAATAGGTCATTATTATGAAGTTTGATTATGCATGTAGCGACTTGATTGCATATGTAAGAATCTGTTTCATTTTCATCTTCCTTCCTTTTTCCAGCTTGATTCATCAACTACTGCCCTTTTGGATCTGGAAAATCAAGAAATAAAGAGAAATTCATCACTGGTATGTGTTCCCATAATGGCTGATTCGGCTGATTTAATGATTGCTGATGCATGTAAGGCGAAAACTAGTGGTGCGGATCTTGTGGAGATTCGATTGGATAGTTTGAAGATTTTCAACCCACAAACAGACCTGGGGACTCTTGTAAAAGAATGTCCATTGCCTACTTTATTTACTTACAGGTTTCCTCTGGAATCTATCTTTGATCAAACTGTACTCGTTAATCTCAAGTCTCCATAAGTTGCCCAAAGCAATAGTAGACTAGGGCTTCTGACTAGAACCCTTAATCCTATTGCCTGAGATACACTCAAAAGGATGAGGTTTATTCTCTCACAATAGTCCTCCGCCCCTGCCAGAGAATTGGGCTCCATGTGAAAATGCCCTAACGATTTCACTAAATGAGTCTCATTCTGTAATTTTTTATACATGTTTCTTATAGAGTACTTCTTGTTTTAAAATTTTAATATTTTTTTAGCTCAAGTGTGTAGTTTAATTAATTAGTTAGTGTTTTCTAGACCTAAGTGGGAAGGTGGCCAGTATGATGGTGATGAAAATGAACGTCTTGAGGTACTTCGATTAGTCATGGAGTTGGGAGCTGATTATGTTGATGTGGAACTTCAGGTTAATTTCCTACTACTAAAATCTATATATTTCTTTTAATGCAACCGCCACGTGGTTCATACTTGTTTGGCTAAATTATGCTTGTGTTCTAATTGAAAGCAATTTAAGCAGTTCCAACAATCTGGGATAAAAAGGGAGAACTGTTCTTTGTTGAACTTTTTTCGTGATTTCTTTCAAAGAACTCGGACAATTTTGTTCTTCTAGATATATAGTCTCACTGTCAATTTTGACTAATTATCTACTTTAGTGAAAGAACATGGACATTATAAACCTTCACCGGGATCAATTATTGTGATTGTAGAATATATTTCTAGCTTTGAATGGAAATTTGAGTGGAAGTTCAAAGGAATTGGTCTCACAGCTGTATAGTGCTAAGTAGGCGCTTGAAGACCTTTGACACATATGGTGGATTGCATGTTTGGAGGCAGAGATGCTTAATATGTCGATCTTGAGGGAAACGTCAAATTGGGTATTCCAAGCAGGGATGTGCTGTCTATGTGATCCCAAGTTGACAGATGCTTCATGGGTGAATGGTTGTTCTAGGAGTCTTTTCAACTATAACTGTTGATTAAGTAATTAGGTTGAAGATAGCTCATGTAATATCTTGATCTTAAGAGCGTCAAATGCTTGTGGGGTTTGAAAGAAAAATTTGAATCCAATACCTTGTTGGAAGAAGCTTTTTCAAATCTTTGATATATATCAAGATGAATGCAGTGATGGTACATCTTCAGGGGTTTCACGTTCATGTTTGGCTTAGGTAGAAAACTGTATTTAGGGTATAGGTTTAGGAAGTTTAGCGATTAAGAAGATTATGTTTGTAGAGCAGGTTCAAATAACTTGAAAACCAATTGCAGATTTAGAAAATCTTGGGTTAGTGGTTAGATCTTAGATTAGTTTAAATTTGTCATTTAATTATTTGAATATAGTTAAATTTGAAATAAAATATTTTCATATTTTTCAATTATAACCAAATTCAAAATTAAAATTGTATTGGGGATTGAATTATGTTGTAAAATTCTTTTGCAAAGGAGTGTCAAGAAATTTTCTTGGACTTCGTTACGGTTTTTCACTTGTACCTATTGCACCTTATTCAAGGAATTCTGTAAGGATGATTTGATGTAAATCCTTACCAATTAAGAATCTTGACTGCAATCTTCTTGGCTTGACATTCAGCTAAGTCAAAGTTAATTGTGAAATCTTCATTTCTATCATTTAGAGTTCTCTTGGCCTATGTGTTATAAATATCTCTGATCTTTTCTTCTCTGGGTTCTATACACGATTTTTTTCTCCATTGATACTGATAGTGTTTCCTTTTCTTCACAAGCTATTTCGATAACATAGTTTTCTATAAATTGTTGAGAGTATCTTTTATCTTTCCTTCTCTGATTTTTATACATTGTTTTCTTAGATGGTGAAGGAGTAGTTTTGTTTTCCACTCTCTTATTATAGGTTGCTCGTGAATTCATTGATTCCATTCGTGGAAAGAAGCCAGAAAAGTGCAAAGTTATTGTTTCTTCTCACAATTATCAAGAAACTCCATCTCTAGATGATCTTGGTAAGCTTGTTGCAAGAATTCAAGAAAGTGGAGCTGATATTGTGAAGATTGCAACGACTGCTCGGGATATAACCGATGTATCCCGAATTTTTCACATAATTGTGCATTCACCAGTAAGCACCATATCCTTGAGTTTAATGCATTGAATGCCAAATCATGTCATTCCTATTTGTTTACATGGTGAAAGTTACACTATGCTGATAGCTTTTCTTATATCCTATCAACTAGAAGTCAAGGGTTTGCAAATTATGTGGCCATGTTCTTCTAAAAGGAAGTAATGTAGCAGTTAAGTAACCTAAGTTGGAAACTTCATTTTCTTGGTGATCTAGTTGAATTCCTGTCATTCTTACCTCCTAAGACTCGTATTTTAGACAACAATTGTTGCAGTATGTAAACATTGAAAGTATTTGTTATTTAGCTTTAGGTAAGAACTATATATTTTTTGAGAGCACAAACTAGCCAGTCTTGTACTATCAAACTGACTTTTACACTTTCAGAAGCCATATTTATAGGATAAGTTCCTTGTATGTTTTTAAGGTAATGTTCACTATAGCATGTTTGAATTCAGGTTCCATTAATAGGGCTTGTAATGGGGGAAAGGGGCTTGATTTCACGGATACTTTGTGCCAAATTTGGTGGGTATCTTACTTTTGCTACCCTCGAGGCCGGAATTGTTTCAGCTCCTGGGCAACCAACAATTCAAGACCTTTTAACATTATACAATTTCAGACAGATAGGGCCTGATACAAAAGTCTATGGAATTATTGGAAAGCCAGTGGGCCACAGCAAATCTCCCATGTTATTCAATAAGGCATTCAAGTCAATACGTTTCAATGGGGTTTATGTGCATTACTTGGTGGATGACATAGTAAACTTTCTCCAAACTTACTCATCCTCGGACTTCGCTGGATTCAGGTTCAATGATATATGTAAATTTGGAATTAAATCTTCTCATGTCCTGTTTCAGTGAAAAAAAATTAAATTTTTTTATTGCCTCTCCTATTCAATGCAGTAAACTCTTAGCATCTTATTCCATGCAGTTTTTATAAATTTATCCAGTATGAATTTGTTTTCTAATAATTGAAATGCAGCTGTACCATTCCCCATAAAGAGGCTGCAGCAAAGTTCTGTGATGAGGTTGATCCAGTGGCAAAGGTAATTGAGTCATTATGATGATGCAGAAAATGAAATTATCTTGCTTCATTGGTTTTGCTGGAGAAATCGGAGTTTGGCTGGGTGTCTATTTTCTCTAGTTATGTGTGTAACTGGTGTACGTTTTGTTCAATGCATTAGTCAATTGGTGCTGTAAATTGCATTGTAAGAAGACATGATGGGAAATTTTGCGGTTATAACACAGATTATGTCGGTGCCATTTCTGCTATTGAGGAAAAGCTACAAGGTGTGTATAGTTTGCTTCACCATCTTCTCAAGTTTCATGTACAGTGATTTTTCCCCATTTTTTGATAAATTTTTCATTTTACAGGTGACTACACTAGCAGCCCTCTATCTGGCTCACCTTTGTTCGGCAGGCTATTCGTGGTCATTGGTGCTGGTGGTGCTGGCAAGGCACTTGCTTATGGTGCGAAAGAGAAAGGAGCTAAAGTTATGATCGCCAATCGTACATATGGTTAGCATATATCTTTCATACTGTTGAAAATAGCATGTCTCTCTTGATAATCACTTGTTCCTTAGCCGTAATGTCATTTCTTCTAAAAGTTTTCTAGAAATTATTTTTCTGTTTCATGGACCTCCTTGTAATATTTCTCAAGATATCCAGTTATTGGCATAATTTAGAGGCTTTTTTTAGCAAGTTCTTATTTAACCAAAAGCCTGTCAGAGGTAGAGGTTTAAAACTTGGTTAGGGTGAGATTGGAATGACCACAGAGATAAGTACAAGTTTCTTCGATGAATTGATGCTCCTAAAAACATTTGCAATATTTTTTAATATACCTTGACTTTTCGACATAACTTTTAATTATGTAACCATATGTTGGGAAAATTTTGAAATATGTTTTTAATAGGTTAGGGTTTTCTTTGCCTTTCTAGAAGCCATCTTACTTGAGCAAGTTCAGATGCCTTTTGACAACCTCTTCTTGAACAATATACGAGGGAGATTTTGGGTATATGTTTTATGCTAGTTGGGTAGTTGGGCTATACTCGTGTTTTTGAAGTATCTTTTATCAACATTTTCTGAAGAAAGCTAATTAAATACCATCTAAAAGCACTGTAAATGATTTTATCTGTTTTTGAGATTTCTGAAAAGATTCAAAAAAGTGATTAAAAGCACATTTTACTACTATTTAAACTTTAGCCAAGCAGTCTTAAAGGCATGCCAAACACTCCTGTGTAATTTTGAGATTGAGTCTTTTGAAGAACATTTCACGTCTTGGTTTCTGGTAGTTTTGAAACCATCAATATCAGTTTATCAATTTTATGATGTTCATTGTACTAATTACTATTGTTCTTTTTGTACACTCCCCTGTTGCAAATTTTGACATTTTCCCACCTTGTGCTTCAAGAACGAGCAAAAGAACTCGCAGAAACCGTTGGAGGGGATGCAATCACTCTTGCTGATTTGAATAATTTCCATCCGGAGGATAATATGATTCTGGCAAACACAACATCCATAGGAATGCAGCCAAAAGTTGAGGAAACACCAATTGCTAAGGTTTGTGACCACCAACGATGCGTTTGTGTATTTCTTATAGATTTCTATTTATTCTACTGGAAGCATGGTTTACTAAAAGGTTGTAGGCTAGGCGCTTAGATTATTTATTCAGCCTGTTAATGTATTTTCTTGATTTCTCTAATTACAACCGGATGATCTTTACTAGTATCTATCCGAACAGTAAGAAATGACCTATAGCATAGGGTGGTTACTGGTTTGTGTTAGTAATGCAAATGAGAAGATCAACTTGTATCTGACTGAACTGAAAGCACTGTTTTCGAGATGACTCAAGATGTGCCCTTGAGGCAAGGTAGAGCTGGCCTTGGGCTATTGTGCCTTGGACAGGACCTTCAACTAGGCGCTTGCTTGACCACGCCTTTTGTCGCCACGTTGCACCTTCACCGTATCTTCTTTTAATTTTGTTAATATTTCATAACAAGTGAGAAAGAGAAGAGTCGAGAGGAGAAAATGATAATACAAAAAGAAGCGTCGGATGGCTAGGAAGAAAAAGAAATGAAGAAGAATGAGAAAGAAGGTACAGAAGAGAAGTAGAAGAAAAAGAAGAAAAGCAAAAAGTAACAGTACTAAGAAGTAAGAAGAGTCAGGAAGATTGAAGGGAAAAAAGAAGAAAAGTCTGAAGTTATGAAAGTACCATTTTTTAATTAATATTTTAATCTTTATGCTGTGTGTTGGGCGTGCACTATTAAACTGTCTTTTTGTTGTGTGAGAACGAATAGGATGATTCAAACCATAGACCTCTTGATTACAAACACATCCATGTGCTAGTTGAACTAGGTCATTTTGACATGTTGGGCAAAGTACTCAACGAAAGACGATTGTATTGATTAATAATCTAAGCTTTAGTTAATTTCTTCTTGTTGGTTTTGCAGGATGCTCTACGATATTATTCCCTGGTGTTTGATGCTGTTTACACCCCAGTGATGACGAGACTCTTGAAGGATGCTGAAGCATCTGGAGCCAAGATCGTCACTGGTTTGGAGATGTTTGTTGGACAGGCATATGAACAATACGAGAGGTTCACCGGGATGCCTGGTAAGTTTCAAAAATCTTTTTGATCTTAGATATTCTTTCTAATAAAACACAATCTCTTTATAAACTAAAATCTTGTTTTGGTTATTGAACTTCTGAAACTTATTGTTTAGATTTGAACTTGAGCATGTATTGAAGTCAAATTAGGTTTGTTTATGGTTGAGATGAGTATTGAAGTAACAATTATGACTAAAATGATTAACCTTTTTCAAAGTTCAAAGACTTAGAATACACATTTTCAAAGTTTCAAACCAACAATGTCCATATATAATGAACCCTTGAAATTGAAACATTGAAGTGAGGAAAAAAAAGTAAAAGTTCATATATGAGATTTCAACTTTATTATTATCACTATTGTTATTCAATTTATTTCTACAATATATTTATATTTGTATGTTACTGTTACTTGCAGCACCAAAAGAACTCTTCAGGAAGATAATGGGAATTGACTCCAAATTATAGGCTGATGTGTAGTGTTGGCTGATTTTATTTTCTTGGTCTTCACTAATGCAAACTCTGAGTTCAATAAGGGAGGATTTGTTTTCTTGGGGCAACAATACATACAAATTAGATCCTCCTCTTGATGGTTCACATTTATGGTAAAATGTATTGATGTTGATTTGCACTTCCACAAGTTTATTTTTGTTGTAATTTTATGGAATTAGATGTAATAAATTTTTTTAAAAAATAATCTTTGTATGGAATAATGATTAAATTTCAAGAATTGATCATCCTTCTTGATCTTTGTATTAGAGATAAGTTCTATGGTTCACTACTATCAGCTTAACCATCAAAATTTGTTGGGTTTTAGTTTAAATCTAAAATTCTCACAGTTATACGAATTATGGCCGGTTGGCCGTCAACTTAAGTTGGTGTAAACAATTTCTAACTATTTTAACTTCATTTTTTTTCTCTTAATCGACTTTTAACTCAAAAACAAATTTAGGTATAATTAGCTTAACTTGCTGGAAGATCTACCTTTGTTTTTGGTCAAAATCTACCTTTGTTTTTGGTCATTTTTCTTTGATTTTGAAGGGGTACCATTGATCATTGGGATAGTAGTAAATAAAGAAATTAAATTAAAAATATTAACATACCTAGCAACGTTTATTTGCAAAATTTGTAAAAGACTATCAATAACAGTTATATTATATTTGCATTTTTATTAAAATATTACTATAATTTTTACTTTCTTGGTTTGAATTTTATGTATATTTTAATAGATTGTTCGTGAGAGAGAAAAAACGAAAAGAAAGGAAAAACAAAGAACGTGATAAGATCTAAACAGCTTGTACCCAAAAAATTTGAGTTTTGTCAGCTTTTGTACATTTTACTGGGAATGTTGAAGTTTTATTTTTAGAAAATCCATTTTTAAAGAATGGATTAATTTAGGCAAAATTTTACTGCTTTTACCTTGTTATATATATATATATATAGCATTAATTTAAAGAAATGGTTTGGAAAAGAAACAAAAAAGGCCCACCCATATGAAGATCACCATCTCACCCACGTGATTTTTTAAACACTTTTTAAAGTAAAATTTCTCTCTGTTTCTCTATTCTCTCCTTTTTTGTGTAGATATCGACGATGATGGTATGGTAGCCCCCACTAGTTCTGCATTTTTGCCCATCCTTCATTTAATATCCTAATTCCTCCATTCATTCATTCATTCATTCATCCTCCAAAATTCCCTCAAATATCATCTATCATAATTCACCCACCCCTCATCCCAATCTCATCCCCCCTACCAAAGGTTCCAAATTTCTATTTTTTAACCACCTAAAATGGTTTAAAAGTTAAGAATGAATTATTTATCCAATCATATCTAATCTAAACTTTAGGAGTAGTGAAAAAATAATTTTATTATTGTCTCATGAGAGGAAAGTGATCTCTTTTCTTACTATAAATATAAATATCGTTATAACTCTATGAGAAATCTTAATCAAGAATATAAGATGTTAAACTTAAACTTAAACTTTCAACTTCTTCTGATATTGGCATCTATGAAATTTTTCTTTGGTTTTGTAGGTTCTCTCTTTCCTAACTTAAACTTTCAACAAGGGTAAGATGCTTTTTCCCTTTTCCAACATTTAGTATCAACAAATGTTGACAAAAATATAGAGGTCTTAATTTTACGAAAGTTTCGATAGATATTTATGAAATTTTTTAAAAAATAAATTAAATTAGTACATAAAAACTTTATGGTTTTTAAATAATCAATTAGCTAACATGTTTATTATTTCTATTAGATTTACACTACTAACATTTTTGTTTTTTTTTTCTTCGTAGAATTTTTTCTACTTTTAATGAAAATGTTGATTCATCTTTCATGTCGATGAAAAATCCATAATATAAAAATTATATCGATGGAAATATCAACTACTGTTGAGAAAAATTTAATACTATGATCCTAGAAAAAAATATGTTGTTAGCTCGATTGTCTATAATTGACATGTAGTTCTCCTCTTGATCAAATTGGAATCTTCAAATCCTCACATTCATGCATTTATTTGAACTAAAAACAAACTTCATGAAAATATATAAAAAAAAAAAAAGAGAAAAATCATTGTATATTTTATAAAACAAATTTAGTAATGTATGTTTTAATCTCTAAATGTTTAGATATTTAAAAGTTCCAATTTAATTAGTCTCTTATGTTTTAAAATTTTCCTATTTCGTCTTTCTCTAGATGAATGTTTATATTAGCTAAAAAAAAAAATAATTTAGAGGGAAGAAATTAATTTTTAAAAAATTCAAATTTTCTTCATTTGGGTGATCCACATTTTGTTTTCCTCCATATTTTTTATAATTTCACTTAGTAATATATCAACTAAATTTATCAAACCCTAATTTTGTTCTTACCTACATAGTGTATTTACGAAAAGATTCGAATATCTGATCAATAGATCAGGTGAATATTATTTTTATAGTATAGACCGTTAGGGTTAAGAGAAGTTGATGGATAAAAACTCTCCACATATAAGGTATTCAAGTTGATGTACTAGATCCATGAATATTGGCCACTTGAATGAGAAATTTGTATGTGTTGTTGATGCTAAGTCTTTGAAATAGGTGTTTTGGTTTGGCCTACAAATCTTGTATGCCTCAAAGTTGTTCCCTTCTTTCCCACACACCTTAGGCCATTGCACATGAAGACATTTATATAAAAAACCAAACATATTTATTATTGTTATTATTATTATTGCAACAAAACCCTTCTCTATTTTTTTTTCCTTTTTTTAAATAAAATTTTTCTATTCATTAACTAACTCAATGAAATTAGAGTTAGGTTTATGCAATGTTGAATCATAAACTCTTTCCAAACATGTGTGTGTTTTAGAGAACAACAAACAAGGCATTTGGGGTTTCAATAATTTTTCTAGTTAGGTCACTAATTGATGGAGGTTGATGAAAAAAAAAATATATTAATTGAAGTTATTATTATTTGATTAAACATATGAAAGATATTAAATCATTTGATTTGGTTTTAATTAGTAGTACTATGACTTCAAGGTTTAACATAACCACATATATCTATGTATATCTATCCTTATTCAATTCTAGAAATTATTATTTTGTTGGTTAACATTTCGAACTCATTTGACAAATTGTTTTTTGGATAACCATTGTGCTTTCAATTTTAATTTGTACTTGTTAAAAGATAAGCCTTCTTGATTAACTAATTTATTATTATTATTATTATTTTTGTGTTTTATTCTTTCTCAATTTTGAAAACAAAAATAATATGCATTGGTTTTCAATTTCTTCCAAGATTTTTAGAAGGTTTTTCTTTTTAACATTTTTAAATATAGTAAAAAAAATTATAAAATATAATAAAACCTATCCAATTGAGAGACTCAAAAGTTTGTTTAATTAAGTTTTTTTTTTCTTTTTTATATTTTGTAAATAATTTCATTCAATTCACGAAATTTATTGAGATTACAAGAGAGTATATTTGTGGTCATTTTCTCACTATTTTAATCTTCCACCTTATTCGGTTTATTTTCTAAATGAATTAACTTTACATTACATTTTATGATTTCATTAGTGGTTGATCATTTTTTTAATTGAAAAATAGCAATCAAACATAAAATATTAGTAAATATAACACAATACAAAATAAATAAATAAATAAATAAATAAATAAATATATATATATATATATAACAAAAATTAGATTCAACTCTGACCATATCGTTTATAGAAATCAATAATTGATAGAGTTTATCACTAATAAATTTTGTTCTATTTGTAATTGTTTGCTATATTAAAATATTGGTCTTAAGAATGCTATCTAACTACCTTAATTAATTTTTTGAAACTCTCTCTCTTATAAAATCATTTTTATCTTTAGTATTTCATTTACTTTTATGAGTTTAAGTTTTTTTTTTTAAACTAGTAGCAAAGATTCTAGAAAAGGAATTATGATACTGTATATGTATGATGAACGAGAATCAAGGAAAAAAGGGCTGAAATAGACTAATAAGTTAGAAGGAAGAAAGAGGAATAAGAGTTTAGGGGTAGAGAAATCTTCACAAATAGAAAAAAATGTTAAACTAATAATAATAATTAAAAAAAGATAGACTTCTATCAACCTCTATCAATAATAGACATGATATCAGTTTCTACTAACCTCTATCTAGCTCACTGATAGAGTCGAATCATTTTTTTTATATTTAAAAAATTCTTTTAGAGATTGTTTGGTTTAAGATTTTATAGATATTGGAGAAAAAAAGATGTTTGAGAATTGAATACCTGAGAATAAGATGTCTTGAAATTAAAGATAACAGTGTTTGGTTGTGCATGGAAAATGCTACTAGAAATGCTATCAAAATTTTAAGGACAAAAATTATATTTGAATTTAATTTATGAAATTAGGCAAAAAAAAACAAAAAGTCTTATGTAAATTTAATAGATTGTTTAATTAAACAATATATTGATAAAAATTAATTAATTTGGAATCACTAATAATTTTAACTTATAAACACTTAGAAATTGAAATTTGAGTAATTAATAATTAATTTTTTTAAAGAAGTCGATAATTAAAATTAACCCATTATTGATATATTTAATGAACGTAATATTATTATAATCTAATACTTAATGATGTTTATAATTGATTAAGTTTATCGTTAGTAACTTCAATTTTATAAGTAATATAAGAAAATATATTTTAATACAATACATTATATATAAAAAAAAAAAAAAAAAAAAAAGAGATGGGAGTATGATATATCGAAGATTACTATTTTTTTTAATCAATATTATATGTTTTAAATGAATGAAGTACTATAAATTAAAACTAATCTCAAGACATAATTACTTGATTATTAAAAAAAACAACAAAGTACTAAATTATTATTATTGAAAAATGAATTTTTATACTAACTAAATTTAATTACGTAACGCTCCATGCTCAAGATTTAGAATTCAAATTTGTGACATTTTCCTACATCTTCTACGATCTGGCAATATCATTTTTATTTGTTTTAAAGGCTTATTAAAGTGAAAGTTGTCTCCACAAATCATGGAGTTCCTATGATCGAGCTACAGAAAAAAAAAAGTGCATCTTGTTGGTATAGATAATAACTTTTAATTTTTTTAAGTTTTTCTTAACCTTACTTTCATGTCCTCATGATACCTCTCATCTAAATGTGATTTCAATTCATTTTTGTCTTCCTCCTAAACTTATGTGTTACAAATTAATCTTAGTTTAGCAATTAAATATAGTTAATATATTGTTAGCTAATTAATTAATACTTTGGGTAAGGAAATAGTTGTATTCATTTGATCATTTTTTATTGGGTAAAGAAATAGTCATATTTATTTAATAATTTTTTATTGTAAAATAAGTTGGTAAATATTTTAATAGATTATTACTCATATATTAAAATAAATATTTTATATTATTTTTTTAAAGTTAGTATTAATTAATTAATTGTATTTCAAATGAAATTATATACAAAATAAAAAAATAGATAGAGATGGAAAAAAGAAAACCCACCATTTTGGAAAGAATAAAAAACACTTGTAAAAAACACTTGTTATTGCCATGTAAAAATTTGAAAACTGTGAAACAACTATGCGTTTTAAATATCTGTGCCCATCCCCATTTAGAAATCCTACAAACCAAACGACCTATATATATATATATATAGTTTCTAAACTTTAACTTCCCATTTGGTTAAATATGAGAAGTTTTTAGGGCAAATTTTGAATAGAAATACTATTATTAACATTCACATGCCCCTGAACGGTAAATTTATATATTTTAAAAGAAAATCAACCTGCACAACAAAAGAAGAAGAAAACACTGGTGTGGTATCTAATACTAGATCTTTGATGGTTAAGTCAATATTCATAGTTAACTGGTCAGAGCAAGCTAGAGATGGGAAGACTTAATTAACTGTCTTTGGACCTATAAATATGGAGTGAATCTCAAGGTTCCTAATATGAAAAAAGTAAAAAGGGGTCGACCATGGGGTTAAGAAGAAAGTGGTCCACAGGAAATGTGCTCTATTGTAAAGGGAAGAGATCAACGGTCTCGACCATGTTGGTCGTCGCCTGGCTCAAAGTGGTCTTGACCTCGAGATGAGCATATTAGGTTGAAGTTTGTCATTTCTTCAGATCTCTTCCTCCCTTGATTTATTTTTTGCACTTCTTTGGCTCTCACATAACTACAGTTATTCTAATTTACCTTTAATGTTTTTCTCTTTCGATCGAGCTTGTGACTCTTAGTCCAAAATGACCCATAACAAAAGAAACAACGTACATACCATGTGGGACCCTTGATCTAAAATGTGTCATTTGGTATATAGTTTAGAAGTGTGTAATTATATTTTAGCAAGCTAGATATCCATCACAACTTAATTCTTTCCTTGTTTTTTTCTTTTTTCTTTTTTTTTTTGCCATTATTATACTCATTAGATGCTAAATGAGGGTTTTTATCAACATTAATAGTCTAATTTGGCTGGTTTTAAACACTCCACATTCTCAAAAGCTCAAAAGCCTCAAAACCCTAAATTTCAATTACAATTACAATTACAAAAGGCTTATGTCTCCAACCACAAAAGCCCATCACTTTCATTACAAGACACTCACAAAACATTGACATGGACTCTCAACACCATAACTTTTGTTCTCCATGGAATAATACAAATTTCATGCTGCTCCACATGTGCCTTTGCACATAGCTCCCAATCAATTTTTTTTTCTTTTCAAACTCTATAAAAGAAACCCCTCAACTTCACCACCTTCTTCACATACAAAAAACAAAGCTTCCTTTTTGTCATCACGATAACAAAATCAAACACAAAAGATCCTTCCAAATGGCTATGCTTCCATGCAAACGCATTCTTATACTCTTCGTCCTCATCTTCGTCCTTCTTTGTTGTTTCTCAAACACAGCTATAGGTATAGACTTTTCTATCTAATGATGTCTTTTCTTTTTCTCTTCATTTTTATGTTTTAGGTTATGGGTTAAACAAAAAAACACATGTTAACTAATTGATTACGACAATTCATATTTGTTTATTTATTTCTTCTCCCTAGTTTTGTTTTGAGTTTAAAAATTAGGTCATACTATCAAATTTTGAGTTATGATCATAAACTGAAATATATTTTACCTTATAGAAGATGAGAATTTTTAATTTTCTTCATGGTACAATATTTTGATCAATTATACATGCATGTATAAGGTTCATGGTATATATAATTTATTTTTTGATGTATTTTGGAAGGTTTGTGCCAAACATAGATACATTCAAACATGACAACATATATGTTTCTTGATGATTATTTTGTAAGTTTAATGAGACTATGGAAGTATCTCTTACCAAACGAGAAATATATATATTATATACAAATACATTTGTTTAAGAAATTAAAATATTGACTTATTTTTATAATCTACTTTTATAAATAGTATTTCAAAAAGAAGTTTTTCTAACCAGAAAAAGAAAACAAAAAGAACAAGAAATTAAAGTTGTTTCTAGACATATTTTTAATGTTCTTTTGAATGAAGAATTTCGAATGACTTCCAAGTATGTCTCTTATTGCAAGAAAGAGAATAGTTTTTAAAAAAATTTGTTTTGAAAAAAAAAACTTACTAAAATGATCGGATTTCAAATATTTTATAAGATTTAAGGTAGAATAGTTTCAAAGAAAATATTGTGTTTTTCGTTTCTTTTCCAGTTAACGTTAGAATTTAGAAGCAAAAAATTTAAATACATTTATTCCAAATCTTTTCCATTCTAAACGGGATAACTCCGAGCTAAACATATTTCAAAACCACAGGAAAAGAAAACCTATATGTACAGTTGAATAAGTTCAATTCTATACCAAAACCATAAAATAAAAAACTCATTCTACAAAGTTTTCCTCGGTCTCTCTTTGGCAACCCAAATTTTATGTACAAATTGAAGTTGGACTGAGATTGTTACTGATGGGATTTACTTAATTATTGATTTGTTTGGGATTGCAGCTGCAAGAAGTGTGGGAGTTGCTGTGATGAAAAATGAGAGTCAAAATGAGAAAGTAATTAACATCAATGATGATGCTTATAAAGTTCATAATAATGATGAAGAACATTATTTCTCAAGCACTGATGATTTGGGTGCAATGGATTATACTCCAGCCTCCAAGAAGCCTCCGATTCACAACTAGAGATTTTATTTAATTTGTATACGAACACTCAAAATTATTCCAAAAACACTTTTGTTTCATTACTATTAATTTGTATGATATTTTACATCTATATCTTTCTCTCACTCTCTCTCTCTCTCTTTAATTTTTTTTGATAACTAATATTATGAATGTTTTGAGTAATGAATTATACAGAAATGGAAGATAGGAGCAAAACATGAAACAATAGGGGTTTCATACATGTGCAACTGTTTCAATCTTGTCTTTTTATTTTTCTTTTTCTTTTATTATTATTATTTTATTTTTTTTGCTTTGAAATTAGATTGATTTTTCATGGAAGATTAATTATCTCGACCAAGAATAGTTTCTAAGGGCCCGTTTGTGTTTGTTTATGTTATCCATCTCGTTGCTTCTTTCTTGTTTCCTCTCGTTTTTTTTAAGTTAAAAACATAAATATGGTTGATAACTATCTCGGTTTTTTACTGATTTAAAAAATTAATAAAAATGAACTTTTTATAATTTATTCTTGTGGAAAGTTTTTATATTTTTTTCTTGTTTCGTGTTTTTTAGATCGAAATATTGTATTATACATAATTTAATAAATTATATACAACATGAGTTAAAACATGGAGCGCTTGCAAACATAGCAATTTTTTTTTTATCATAATAGAGTCTATGTTATTACATTTTTTAAATTGCAAAAGTAGCAAATTTAAAAATCGATAACCGTCTGATAGCCGTCTAATATCACTAATTACTTGCATATTTGTCATATTCGCAATATGTAAAAAAGATGTGTCATCGCCTACTTTTTTTCTAAATGTTTTTGTCATCTGATGTAATTTCCCTTAAAACAATGGACATTTTTAAATATAACAATATGAACTAAAATATTTACAGAAATATAACAAAATTTTAGATTATACCAATGATTGACATTGATTGACACTAGTTTGACTTCTATTAATGTCTATCAATGATACAAGGAAAATTGCATAGGATAGCATTTTGAGAATATGATATAACAATTATAGCACATTGTTTTAGAATTTTGCAAATATGGCAAAATTTTCTCTTCTCCATCTTAAATTTGTTATTATTCCTAAACTACCCTTTAATCTTATTTCTCTTCCTCTTTTTAATGTCCTACTCATTATTTATTTATTCTCCCACTTTTTAAGGCCTTAATTATTTGTTTATTCTTATACTAGAAAAATTATTTTATTATTTCTATCTTAATCTTAATTTTAAAATATCAATAGTACAATAATTGCAATATGAAATATAATATAATGGTTGTTAATCGGAGTAATTAACTTCATTTGTGGCTTTTTTTTTTTACTTTCTTCGATGTGTATTTTGAGTTGAATTTGATTCCAAATGATTTTGTTTTATTTTTAACATTAATTTTTTGGTTTTACTTTGTCTCAGTTTCGTATATCAGTGTTGTGATAAGTATATGTATTAGTTGGTTAATATACTTACTACGTGATTTTCTTTTTTTCAAATTTTATGTAGTTCATTAGAGTATTATTAAGTATATGAATGATATAACTCAGTGTATCATTATCAAGTATATCAACAATATATTGTTAAAGGATATAAGTAAAGTGAATCATTATCAAGTATATGAATCAAGTTTATAAGTGTATATATCAATAGTATATCAAGTGTATAAGTAGGACTTCAAGCATATCAAGTGCATTCAATCAATCAATTGTATAAGTGAAGAATACTAAATGTATCTGCATGTATCAGGTGTATCAAACATATATTAGTAATGTTTCAGGTATGTATTATATATCAAAAGGTATCAAGTGTATCAATCAAATGTATCGGGTGTATCAAGAAGTATCAGGTGTATCAAGGGGTGTATTAGGTATATCAGACGTGTATAAGGTGTATCAGACATGTATTAGTAACGATGGTATTTGTGACATTTTACCTCTTGATGTGTGGGCTGGCTTCGTTTTTGCCATTTTTGCAAATAATAAAATGTGTGTGCTATGGACTTAGTTATTATAACTTATTTTGCCATTTTTGCAAGTGCCCCATGATACAATTTGAAAATTTGCTATATTTTATAAACAATTTCATTTTTTACAATTTCCCTAAAATCATTAAGAATGGTTTTTTTTAACAAATATATAAAATTGATTTACTTGAAGTGTAAATATTTTGTCAAATGTTCACTTTTTAAAAATTTCTCTAAAATCATTATAAAAAGAGTTTATTTATATTTAATATAATTTCAATATAATAAAAAAAAAGAATATAATGCATTTTTTATCTCCGTCCATGAAATTTCAAAACAAACTCTTAAGAAAAGTATCCATTTCTATCACTAATAAAGTACAATAATGACTTCTACTTTCAACATTATTTATCTGGTTGTTTAATAAATGTAGAAAATTTTATTGTAACGTTTAAATAGTTTGACTCCTTTTTCTATATTTAAATAGTTCCTTTTTATTTATCTCTTAAAAAATGCATGTGCTTTTCATTACTTAATTATCATACACAAATATATTCTGAATAAGACAAAGAGAAATAAAAAAGAGAGAGAATAAAAATATTTTTCTTTTGTGAATTATTGATTAACATCAATATCTTATTGATTTTATCAATCTATATCAGAATTGTTTAAAATCTTTTAGAAACATTTTTGATAACTTAGGAACAAGCACCACGGCAAGAATTAGGGGTTTTGCCAACGCAGTCACACATCGCCAGAAAGTCATTGTGCATCGACGAAGGCTACCACGATGCAGAATGCACGTCGACAAGCGTACATTCCATGACACGAGTACATCCAAATTAATTGGTGAGAGAAAAAACTGCTATAAAATAATGACAATATTAGAGCTAATATAGCAATCTATGTTTCTAAAATAACTGACTCTTTGTTATAAAAGATTAGGATAAAAATTATAATTACAAACTATAGAGAAAAACCGGGAGTTATTTAAGTAAGAATTTGAGAGGGAGACACCTATCTTCATATAATCTCTTATCGAACCATATATAAATGAAATCCTTATACCAATTCAAGAGCGTCGTCGCTGCTGCATCCTTTGGCTTTCTGGACTGATGTAGAGTTGCTTAATTAACGTTGTTTTTCAAGTTCATTCGACAATGTTGTCATAACACTTCAAGGTAATGTCGTGATGCTTTACGATTGTATATTGTAGCATCGAGCCCAACATTTTGTGGCATTGCACTCATGATATATCATGCTGGGGTATCGTTTTCTTTTTGGTCATGGCATTGATCTCACTTACTTGAATTAAAATTTATCCTACTCTCAAATATTAAGCTAACTTGTTACTTCAATTTCCGGCAACGACTTCAAAAACTGAATTTAATTTGCATATATAAGTGCTCATGTTAAGTTACTATAATATAGTAAAATAGTCTTAAGATCAGATCCAATACCGTTATCAGAAGATCAAACTCACATATTAATTTAGCTACTCTAGAATTTTTCCGACTTTGTTTAAAGATTGAAAATGAGATTCATGATGATTAGCAAATTAATAAAAACTAAAAAGACACAAAAAGATCAATGTTGAAGGATATAAAAGAGTGTCATCTAATCCAAGTGTATCGTTGGCATTTTTTAAATCTCAAAACTAAACTTCAGATTATTGTCTTTCAACAACAAATTAAATCAAGTTAAGAAGTATGACATTAGGGAAAGTCATAAATCGATTTTTATTGTTCACTAACTATATTTTGTCATGATAGCTTAACAATGATTCATTGTTATAGAGACCTAGTCTTTGAAACATAGATATACTTCAAATGAGGCAAAGAACTCATATCAAATACGTATTAGATATCAATACTTTTCAAATATGTATTTGACACGCTATTTGGCGTATATATACTTTTATGCTGACCTTTTTCTAAAGAAAAAAAAATCAGCAACCAAAGCAACCTATTTAAAATGTTCATTCCCTCATCTAAAACTAAAAAATAAATATAAAATAACATAAAAGACAAGATTGTCATCATCACATTTGAGTCCTCACAAAATCGCATTAAATGCTAACCTTTTTGCATATCTTCACCAACTTAACAAAGTAGTTCTTCCTTTATCTTCATACTTTTCTTCTAATCTTATTCTTTTTCTTGATCAATTTGTGTGTCTTTTATATTGCATTCTTTTGATTTGTTTACTTCAATATTTTTTATGTTGCTTTTTTGTATCGTACTTCAGTTTTTGTATCGTACTTCTTACAATTGTAATTAATTTGACATTTGGTGGTTTTTCTTGGACTTGTGAAATTACATTTATTATTTTTATGTTACATTTACTTATATCCTAAAACTTTTTAAGAAAAAAAATGTATTTTTTCAAACGTATCAATATCATAGTTTTTTAGAAATTGACATAGGGTTGTATCCTATCGTATTTGTATTCCGTATATGTATCTATGTATCTAAGTTTGTGGTCCTAGTTAGACATACAGTTTATATTGAATTGAACATTTAACTTGGCATCTATTGATGATCAATATAAAAGAAACATGATAAATGTCAAAAAGTGCTTTATTTAACCATGTATTTTGTTATTTTTCTTTAAGTAAAGTGACACTTTACCATGATATACATTGACCCCAAAATGACTTCAATTGAGTAGAATAAACAAACGTCTTTAAATTGTCTTAAGTTACACTACTACAAAAATTGGTTTACTTGACGTTAATACAGTGTGAAGTAAACGTATACTTGATGTTTTTAAAATCGTCAAATAATCGACTGTCAAGTATAGTCACATTACTTGACACTAAAAAACCATCAAGTATACGTTACTTGACACTGTATTAACGTCAAGTAATCTATCACACTTGACGTTTATTACATGTCAAGTTAAGATCGTATACATGACGCCTTTTATGTGTTAAGTAAAGTTGTATACTTGACACTATTTACATGTCAAATAAGATAAGATACTTGACACTATTTACGCATCAAGTAAAATTGTATAGTTGACACTATTTATCCGTCAAGTAAAATAGTATATTTGATTCAAGTAAGACAATATATTTGATTCAAGTAAGATAGTATATTTGATATGTATCTAACATCATGTATACCATTTATTAATATATTAAATATACAAAATTTTTCATTTCTTGTTTCCTGGATTACGTACATTTGTTTCAATAAAACATATTCATCAACAAAATAAACTCTCCAACTAGTAGTTACACAACAAAAAAATGACAAATAATTTAGAGATTCAGCCTACTCTGCTCGTACTTTATCCAATTCAAGTCGTGAGTACGAATTTCTCGTATCAATCTATAAAACATAAAAAGTCAAGTAAGCACTTTGTTAAAAATAAAATTAGTCCTATTATACTATTTATAATGTTTCAAACTGATTGCATACAAGATTGAATGAGAAAAAAAAAATTGAGCACCTAAGAAAAGCCTAGAATCTGGGAAGTAAATCTCACATACTTGAGATTATTACCAACTAGTATTCCTAAGTTGATATTTTCAGAAACATGCCATAATCCACCATCAATACTTGAATAAATCAATATAATAAATGGAACAATGGGTTTTAGGTGTATAGAGAGTATGCTTATACTAACTACTAAAAATGTGCCACATGCTAGAAAAATCTTAGAAGAACCCACCGCTAAAACATAACACACACAATTGAAACTCACCTGAAAACCGCTCTAACCTACAACTAAAGGAGCCCTTATTCTAACCTACACTAAAAGGAGCACCAAACAAGTTAAGAACTTGTTGGAAGTTGCCTCCGAAGCTCGACACCTTATGTATTGCGTCAAGAGTAGTTACCCTTCGTAATTTTGATTTTAGATTATGTAATTCTTTGATGCCATGCAGTGTGTGGCATCGGGAGCATGCCCTAAGTCCTGGGGTCGTCAGTAATTCGTTGGGAGAAGCAATATCTCCTACCGCATTATATGTATCGATGTCCTTTTTAACCGTCGAAAGATCCTCTTTTTATTTTAGCATATAAGGGGTTGGAAGACACTCTTGAATCATCCTCCTTCACTCCTAGAAAAAGATTATATTTCACAAGTTTTCACATCCATAAATTCTTCAAGAACAAAAGACTTTCAAAACTGAGGTTCCTCTAAAAAAATGATAGTTCTAGCAGGTCATCACTACCGGTGAGAGCGTGGGTGTAGAGTGTGGCTTCTCAAAGTTGAATCTATCCATAAGGGAGCTTTCGAGAGTGAGGTTTTGACTCAAATTAAGTCTTGTAGTTTACTGTTTTATCAACACACTTGTCCATTTTATTATGTGATTTTCACTTATTTTCTTTCTATTCTTTCAAAGTTGACATTGTAACTCAATGAGACTTTTGTATTAGTGGACAGTATTTCTCAACTCTCTCTCTCTCTTTTTTTTTTTTTAAAGTTGAAAACCACAAATGTTTTTAGACCAAAAACTTTTGACTAACCTAGTCGACATCAAAAGTATTGGTTGTTTTATCATTGTCAACGGTCTTTTAAATAATTAAAAAAGACACCATATGAGAAGTAAGATTCCGTTTTGTTTGTTTAATTACTTTTATATAATATATATACTAAAATACTATTTTTTAACAAATGTAAAACGGTTTTGTCCTAACCATATTGATTCGACCACGTCATTAAAGTTTTTTTTTTTTTTTTTGAAAAAGATACCTAGGATCAGTAGCTGCACTTTCATAGCACCCTCATCATTCCTGCTTCGTTAATATAGAAAGTATCAATACAAGTGAAGTAAGGGACAAAGAAAAGATAGGATACAAAAGGGCTAGAGTCAAGCCTGAGACATCAAATTAAAACTAGAAAGCATTTAGGTTTATAGAAATAGTACTAGCACTCTAGTTGACGAATATATAGCGGAGATCTACTGGCCCAAGAGTCTCGAAAGAGCACATATGTCTTCCCATAAATCAAAGTGACCATAACACAAATGAAATGGTGTTGAATTTTGATGCATGATACCCTTTTTGTTGTTTTGTTTGATGGAGCAAAGTTCATAACAAAGGGACAATGTAACGCACTTTGATGATTGTTTTTCCAAACAATGAGATTTTCCAATTTGGCACATATCACCCTGGTGGTTGGACAGGAGATGAAGATGTGATCAAGCTCTTCGGAATTCTTTTAGCATAAATAACACCAAATTGAATTGAGCTGAAGAGTAGGGATCTTTCTTTGAAGAACGTCAGCCGTGTTTATGCAACTATGTAAGAGAGACCAAATGAAGAATCTTCATCTTTTAGGAATTTTTTATTTCCATAGCTGTTTAAAAATATCAGCATTGATATTTGTCTCATGCAACAAATGGCTTTTTTCATAGAGGCTATGGTGAACTTACCATCAGTGTTCAATTTCCATGTAGGAACATCGTGACCTCTGTTGTCACTAGGAGGGATGAAAGATTGTTTAATTTCCTCCCACTGTTGATAATTCAAACTGCGTAAAGGTTTTCTAGATTGACTGTCCCAATATGAGTAGTTAATATGCTGCAGACATCTTTCACAGAACCATGTTGAATAGTAGAGACAACAAATAATCTTGGTCTGTAAGAGAATAAAGGGCTCAACTCACTCAGTTGCCTTTTCAAAAGGAAAGATATTCCCCATTGTTGACTTGTCATTTAATTGTGTATTGAACCAGTCAACCCTTTTGATATTTAATATTTCTTCAAGGAACTTTCATAGAGTTGTATTGGACCACGTCGCTAGAGTTAGCACAAGAAACTCTCCCACAGGGCGCTTTGGAGTGCTCCACTAAAATACTCCTTTTGATTCGACCACGTAGCTAGAGGGGCACTCATATCAATTGTGATGCCAAGTATACTACACGTTGACATTTAAGTTATTACATTAAGGTTCCATTTGTTTCACAGAATTCTTTATGAGATTTCAGATAGACATTTAATATTCTGGTTAGTTCTATATAATTTTTACTTTTTAAAACTCGGAATATTGTTATCCATGAAACTTTAAAACCCATCTAACAATGGTTTTTAAATACTTTGTAAAATTGTGGAACTTTTATATGTCGAGAATATGTACAAAAATATAGCTTAATTAATTTATAAATTAAAATATATTATCTTTTAATTAGTTATTAAATATAAATATTAGTACATTTTGAATTAGTTCATTTTGACTAATCTTTTTACCGCTAATATTTTATACTATGTTAACTATTTAATATAAATTATTGTCGTTAATTATTCTTTTATTTTATTAACTAAATAACTAATGAACATAAACAATAAATTATTTTAAGTTAAATTTAATTCCTTTCTACAATATAGTAAACTAATTAATTAATTTTATTTTTTACCAGTTGAATTAAACACAAATATTTAACTTTCAGACATCAACTGTCATGCATGTCCAAACAAAGACATAAATTATTCTTAACATTTAAAACTCAGATATTCAAATCCTAGATATTCAATATCTATATCAATGAAACAATATCTGCAATCCAAAAGGTCTCCAAATATTAAACTCAACTAAACATCAAGAAAACTGTTATTACCTTTTGAGGCATGCAATTGCAACTCTCAAGTAGGATGTGTGCAATATCAACGACATTAAAATAGGTGTGTCTCTTGAAGTTGCAGAGCATGCACCCATGAGGAGCTCGGATCGATCATTTTCTTTTCGGTGAAACAACATGAGCTCAACTAGTCGACACTTAAAAGTCAAAAACTACTTGACCTTTTCTTTTAGGACGTGTACTGGACTCTAATGCAGACTTCATAATCCTTTTAGGCTTGAGCCACATTTGAGCTAACTCTCAATCAAATTAATTCATATCTACGAAGTAAGTAGATTTAAACCTCCAACATTGTCAACGAGAAACAAATATATAAGTGTCATTTAATACTTTTAACTATATTCATTCCAACTTTACTTATTTTCTATATAGACGAATCGTATTACACTATGCTCTATATATATTAATAATTTGAATGTTAAACTAATTACTGTATCATCTATAATATTGTGTTGTCTTAAATACTGATATATAATTAGTTTGACATTTTGACAACTTGTATATATATTTTGTATAAATGTGGAAGCTAAGATGATTTTATGGTTGATGACTAAAATTTCGCCGTCACCGCCACCGCCGTCGGTGTTGGATTTGAGACGACCGACGTGCTGCTGCATTAAGTTTGATCCAACTTTTGTTTCTTATGATATTAATTCAGAGTTGTTTACTTCATATGTAGAAAACAAAAGTTGGGTCACACACCCAAAAGTATGTTTATAAATCTTTGACTATATTGCTTTCTTTTTGTCTAATTCGTAGTTGGATGAAAGTCAGACTATTTCGTTTTTCTTTTCTTTTCTTTTTTTCGAAAATTACTTTTAGTGTTTTCTCTCTAAATTTTATTTTTAGTTTTCGAGTTTGTAGAATAGACTTGTTTGGTTGATGAGTTTTATTAAAATGCATCTTTTTTTAGTTATGAATTTTTAAAAATAGGTTTAAAATATTCAAATACTTTTTTTTTATTTTTTTAAAAATATAATTATATGATATTTAAAGAGACTTTTTTTAATATAGTAAAAAAAAATTAACTATTTACAAAAATATAGCAAAACCTATCAAATTCTCTATATTTTATTTAAGTTTTTTTATTTTATTTTATTTTATAAACACTACAAAAAAAAATGAACTACCTTGACATTTAAAAATTTTCATAAGAATTTTTCATATTTAAAATTAGAAAAAAATAGTTTTAGAAAGAAAATGATTTTTAGAAATTAGTCTTCTGATTTAAAAATATCATATAATTATTAAAAACAAAAGTATAGAGTTATTTGAAATATTTCTAAAACCTGTTTTTAAAAGACTACTAAAAAGATACAATTTGAAAATTTAAGAACCAAATGAGAATTTTTATAAAAATAGAGACCAAAAAGTTACATTTTGAAAAGTCATTAATTAAAAACATATATTCTTCAAAATTTGAGAACTAAAAAAGTCATTTTTTTTCTTTTTTGAAAAAATTGCACAAACAATGGTTGAATCATGGAGTTAGTTACAAACATGTACATATATCTATGAACTATTGTAGTATAAGATGTATGTCTTGACTAATTCATATCATTTAAAAATTAATTTGGTTTATGTTTGAAATTATCATTCTTAATACTAATTTAAGTAACTTTATCTATGCTTTTTCACCATATTTCTAATTCTCAAGCTTTCCTAAATTCTTGGTGATGCAAACCATCATCACCAATAAGAGAGAAAAAGAGAGATAGGTTTTCAACTTTTCCTCTATTGGAATATCCTTTTCCCATTCCTATATCTCACAAAATATATATTTTATTTTAAACCCATCAATTCATAATCTAAATGAATTTAGGGATTTAATTAAAATGGACACTACCACCCATTTTATCAAAGTGACATGTTTCATGCCCTATTACCTTAGCTTCCTCTTTTGATCTTATAGGAAATTAATTTAGCTAGGCTGCCTAACTCATTCCATTACTAAATTAGTGCAACTCACATCTCATGCCCTCGACCTAACCACATTATTTAGTATTTATGTTAAAACTACAAATTGTTAGAGTGAAAATTATCCTTATATACTAAGCATGTTGAAAAATCACAAGTCTTTACAAGATGTTTTTGTTCTTATTCACATGCTTTTTAGAAAAATCTCCACGAGATCATGATCTACCCGAACATATTAGATTGCTTCAAGATATAAGCATGTTGAAAAAAATTTGGAGTTTCTACAATTGTACCATAAAAAAAATATACATCTCGTTGATATAGATACTAATTATTTTAATAATTGTTTTCGATGGGCAGGCCTAATTAGGAAAATATGAATTTTTTTAGACATAGATATAGATTTTTTTTGTCATGTGTAAATCTCTTAAGGCTCTGATTCGACCTATGTTCTCATCCACTAATTTACATAAGTATTTTTTTAGGGAAAATTGTATTATTTATTAATTTATGAAACAGTCAAATATATATATATATATATATATATTAACATAATATAACAAATTCAAATATGTCAACCAGTTTGTCACATTCTCTCCCATTGCATTCTCTCTTTTCTTCTTCTTGTCAAGAAAGAACAAAAAATTAAAATATTTATTTTTCTTCTCATCAAGTTCTGATCTCTTTATCTGTGTGTTTTTGGATGTGAATTTCTTTTTGTTAATTTAGAGATCGCCTTTTCATATTGTGAACATATGAAAACATTTATTTTAATTTGTGCAATTTGTTGTTGATGCTTTTAATGCTTTGGTCAAGTGTTAATTATTGTTATCTTCATTAAAATTTTACTTAAGAGAATGAAATATGGATTAAACCATGGGTTGCATGACTCTAGCTAGTAAAATAACTTGCACATTGAATAATCTTTGTTTTACTAGAGGTCGTTAAAAACTTTTTGTAATATATGCCTTATTAATATATAGTTATGAAAAGAGGTGGAGAGGTTTGACGCTAAAAATTATTAGAAGATTAGCTAAGCTTGGTGGAGGACTTTAGGGTCTTAGTTAGTAATTTCCTTAGTCTTATAAATGATGAGTTATCTCGATAAAAATAAAAAATAAAAAGTGACAACGACATTTGTAATGCTAGGATTGGACCAGGATTATTATTCGAAATTTAGATTCGACAATTGAAGGCCCTGACAAACATTTGCCTGCATCCATTACGACCTGTGTGTAAGGAACTCGTGTTAACTTGTGGAGACAACTTTTTCTCTAATAAGTCTTTAAGACAAGCAAGGATGACATTGTCAGATTGTAGGGGATGTAAGAAAATAATGTTTGGGCCTTCAGTTGTCAGATCATGTACCTGGCCGTTACAACGTTACTTAATTAAATAAACTATATTCATGTTATTAGTGTTACTCGAGAACTCAATTACACTCTATTAAATCTTTGATATCATATATTTGTGGGTTTTATCGAATATAAACAAAATAGAATGAATTTAAGAAAACAAATTGAACCAAAGCAATCAATTGGAATGAAATAATTAGATTAAAAAGTGGAAAAAAAAAGTTCAATGAATTTAGCTACTCCCTAAGTAACAAATAGGTGTGAGAGCAAATGGGGTAAACAAGAAAAACGTCACCAATTTGATGTCGATCGGTATCTTCCAAAAGGTTGTACACATTGCATTAAATAAATGAATGGACAAACTTTTGGCTTGGCTTCAACTTGTAGATCATAAAAGAGACATATGCAAGTCAAAATTCAAAATAAATAAATAAACAAGTTTGACAAAATCAATTGAATGGACTTGCTTCAATTAGGGGGATTTGTGTAGTTAATTAAATATGTATGCAAGACAAATGGAGAGAAACACTTAAAATCAACTTTAAAAAAAAAATTATTTTTAAGAGTTAAGTGGTCAATATCTCTCTAATTTGTATAATATAGATAAAAGTAATAAAATATTCTCACTGGTCCTTTACTACCTCACTTCCACGATGGTTGTTATTGGCTATTACCGTCACTGACCAACTCTAGCCACCATAACTAGCAACCAATTTTGGTTGTTGCCAACTTTGATAATCAACTTCATGACCACTTCCGATAACAACCAATTGATCTGGTTACCAATACTAACAACTAATGTCGACCAATCAACCACCTCTAACGACCTTCTCTGACAACCAACTAATTAAAGGGCTAGCTAGCTCCAACAATATAATGGCTAGATTCAAAGACTAGATTTATCGATTATTATCTCCAACGACCACACTTCAAAGAGCCAATTAGATCATCACTTTTAGAAAATGATACATTTGGGTCAGTAGATGCATCCAAGCATCCCCACCCACTAGATGGACACTCTTAGCTTTTAGCACCTTGATCATCTTCTCCGATATATATTCAATAAAGTGTTGGAGATGCACAGTTCAATATAAAAAGAGGTAGAGATAAGTTTACGGGGAGATCAACAAAAAGCATTAATATTAAGAGCAATACATGAAGAGGAGTAATTGTTGAAAAGTTTACTATTAAAAGAATACAAACCAGTGAGGTTACATATGTCTTCTCATATGTTAAGAGCCAATTAGATCATCATATGCACGAGAAAAAAAAACTTGGACAACAAAAAAAGTTTAGATAAATTTGAAACCCTTAGTTCGTAGTGTAATGATGATTATTTTACTAATATGACACTAGTAGAAACGCATTGAGAATATATGGCAAAACAAGCAAATTTGTATGTGAAAATATTTTTGATAAAGCACTTGGTCAGCATTTCTCTCTTAACCATTTTAGAGACTTTGCAAAAATAGCAAAAAAAATAATAATGATAATGATAATAGAATCTATGTCACTTACATTTCTAAAATTGTAAAAATAGCAAATTTAAAAATAGATTATCGTTATATTTATCAAATTTACAATATGCAAAAAAGAGGTGTTATAAACTGCTTTTTTTCTAAATTTTTTTGTCATCTAATGCAATTTTCCAACAATTTTTTTATAAAAAAAAAGCCTTTAAATAAAAAAAATTAGAATAACATTTTTTTGTAATCTAAATCCAAAGAAGGTTTCATTAGTTTATTATTATTTTAGTTTGCTATTAGTACCAATTTGACATTATGTTTTTGCAAATGCATTTCTCTTTTCACTTATAATCAAAATATTGAGGCAAGAATTTTAAATCTTCAATTTCGATGTTTGAATAGTTTTATATTTATGTTGGTCAATTACATTATATTTATTTCACTTGGTCAATAGGTACATATACGAACATGTATTTGAAGCCATATATATATATATATAATAATAATAATAAGTTGGGGGTTAGGTTATCAAATCAAATTAGGACTTGTCAAATAAATTAATAAATAGAAAATAAATGAAAGGAAGTTCAAAGATATTTAAACAAAATGTATAGTAATTTATACAAATGGAGAATATTGATTCAAGAATTTTGCTACGAGTCCATCGTATATACTAATGACTAATTAGGTGTGATGAGACAAGAAGTTGGACTTATGTGGTGTATTATGTCTAACATCCTCATTAGTGCTCAATTCAATGTGTTTTTGTATACTAAGCCAAGACAATATTGCATACTTACAAAAAGAACAAAACAATAAATATAGGTTGGTATTTATAAAGTTATTTATACGACGCATTGCTTAATGGTACATCACATGACAACCTCGAGATGACATTGTAATGGAATATGGATATAATTTAATGTAATCCCAAATTCAGGTTTGGATTTAGAGTTTTGTGTCCGAATTGTAATACCAAACTCATTTTTTTACCACAGTTTTCAATTCACCATGTGTTTCCATTGTTTTCACGCTTCACGATCTCGTTTTTGTTTCATCCTCGATCCTTATGTATTTCAATACCTCGTTGATTCAAATGCAGTAATTTTGATCACATTCAAACTATTCTAGACAAAAATTTGAAAGATATAAGTTTGGAAGTTTCTTAGAAGGCTTTTGACTACAACTTTTATTGTTTTGTTTGTAACCTACATGGTTGTATTTGACCACAATCCATTAGATGGCTATTGGCTAAGTTTCAATGCCTTAATTCCCCATTCCAAGTTGCAGCCTACTTGCCCTCTGCCCTTCCCATCTTCTCTTCTATGGTATTGATTTTATCACTAATCTTTTATGTATTTATATTTTACTTTAGTCTAACCTACTCTTATTTTATTATGATTTTCACACTTTCAATATATTAATTAATTTTCTTTGACATTTTTTTTTTCACTTCATTTACTTCAAAATGTTGATTTGCACATATTTGTATAAGAAGTACAAATTCTACAAACATAATGAAAAATCCTTGTTAAATTTGCAAGAATTTTGTTGATCATATTTGTTGAGTATGAAATCTCGATGATGTCTTTCTTCATTTCACCAAAATCTTAACAGAAATCTCGATAAAATGTTGATTTTGATGGATATTTTTTGAAATTTTTTTAATTAATAAATAGACTTAATTTATTATTCTTAAACAAGTCAACGACGCTAACCACACTTAACTTTAAAGTTTCTATAGCTATACTTGAATTTGTAACTTTTAATTCTTTTAAATCTTTATTAACTTTACTTTCATGTCTTCAAGAACTCTTTCATGTCCTCAAAAACTCTCTCATTCAGAGTTAATATTGGTTCATTTCATGTTTCTCTCCTACACTTAGAGTATTACAAAACCAGCTAGCACATATGCATATGTACAATCCAATAAGTCTCTCTCCTTCCTATAGATGTAGCTAACATACTATTAGTGAACTACGTAAATATATATATTAATCGATTTCGCTCCTATCATAACCATAGTATTAAATTTTCATTAATATGTCGATATCCATCAGTATTTTCACGTTTTCATGGATATATGAATATGAGGGATGAATAAATATTTTTATTACATCATTAAAAAAATCCACCAAAACATCAAAATGTCACTAAAATATAAATAGCTTTTTTTTAAGTTTTATTTTTATAAACTTTTCCAAAAATGTCAATAAGTTTTATTGATATTTATATCGAAACTTACTCATAACACATCCGGTGGTCAAAATGAAGCAATGAGTAAAAATCATAAGTTTAAAGCGATTGAAAAGAAAACGGTGGTTATTAAAAGAAAAACAAAATGTAATCTTTTTTTTCAAAGTCAAAGGCCAACTTGATGAGTTGCCTAATTATTATAAATAATTGGTTCAAACTAAATTAAAAACATACCCATTTTCTACAAGTTTTCTTTTTCAAAGTTGTGATCCGATAATATCAAGAATTGGATGTGTACTATTATTGTTAATAATCCAAAGGTGGCGAATTCTAACAGCAGAGACTTTTATTCCGACCAAAATGAATGGCTTCATCAATATTCAACTGCCTTTTCTAGGTTAAATAGAGAGGAAGAGACATCCGTCATCGTCTCCACTCTCACCCAAGTTGTCGTCGGTGATCAGGTCTCGCCTAGCGGAGGAAACGGCGGTGATGGTGTCGGTAGCAGAACTTTGTCGACTGGCTCGTCGTCTTCATCTTATAGTAATTCCCACAAGAGAGGACGTCAACAAGACCTTGTTGATGATCAACAACACTCCCTTTTAAGTTCGGTCTCGAACGCTTCTCATTATTCAGCTGCTTTCAATGGTATGTAAGAAATACTTTTTGTTCATTTATTATATGACAATTTGTAATTGGACATGTAATTATAAATAACATAGTATGTATCTTATATATAAACGTTGGAGGTTCTTTGATTTTTTTTTCTGATATGAACTGTCTAGGATCTAGATCTGAAAATCTGCATGGGTTCTGATCTAACTACTAGTCTAGGCACAGTTTAACTATACTTTTTGACTTATACACTTCAATGGTATTAAACTTTTATGAGATCCAAAATTTTCACTCCATTTAACTATTATAATTGGAAAAAATGGCCAGAATTTGAATTCAACTCAAGAAAGTTGTCCCAATGTGACAGTTTTTTTTATATAGATTAAAAAATTTACACATTTTCTAGTAACAAAAATTTGAGGTTCTTTTGTAGTTTCAAGCTTAATTATTAACAGTTCGTATTAGGTAATTGCAATTATTTGAACTTTTAAAACTTATAGTAACTGTATAACAATATGCGCAAGATCTTATCAGCTGATAGATTCCTATATTTACGATATTTGGTCTATTTGGCATATTAACCATATGTTCTATCACTAATACTTGAGAGCTAAATGTAAATTTTGTTAATTATATGTAATTTGTTTTTAGATTGTACAATATTTGCTAATACGACTCTAATTTTTGCATGCGCCGTTATATTCAAAAAGGTATGGATGTGCCTCTGTTTGTTTGTATAATCTTCTTGCAACTTATTCATTTATCTAACCACAATATGTCTCGTTTTCTTATTTTCAAGATGGAAGAAATGTGGTGGGAATATACGAATACGAGAGAGAAACAAGAAGAAACAGAGGAGGAGAAGAAGAAGGAAGAAGAAGATATAGAGGAGTGAGGCAAAGGCCATGGGGGAAATGGGCTGCTGAGATTAGAGATCCATTCCGAGCCGTCAGAGTTTGGTTGGGAACTTTTGACACTGCAGAAGCAGCTGCCGAAGCCTACGACGAGGCCGCCCTCCGCTTCCGAGGCAACAAAGCCAAGCTTAACTTCCCTGAAAATGTTAGACTCCGACCCTCCCCGGCCCCCATCACTCCCAACAACCAATACGCCAACGTTTCCGAGTCTCCGGCCATCAATCTCTATGATCAAATGTCGTTGACATCATCCATGACGTCCCCCCCATCGACCACTGCGGGGTTGGTATCTCCATCGTCGTGGAGTGGCGGTCACGGCGGGGATGGTGGTTTTTCATTGCCGCAGTGGACGCCGGAATTTAATGATCAGTACAGCTCACCTGAATAGAGCGGCTTGTACTCTTCTTCTTAATACTTTCTCATATTGCTGTCATTTTTTTTTCTCTCTTGGAAGGGAATGAATCCGAGGAATTTTTGGTAAAAAGTTGTTCAACTAAATTGTTTCTTCAAGCAAAGTGTACGAGAATAAGAAGTGACCTTTTTTTTTTTTCTTTGCTACTTCTTTCATAGCATAAAGAGAATGATCATGATACAATTTTGAAATTAATAGTTACAAGTTAATGGATGTGTATGTTCCTTTGGCTACTTCTTAATTTTCTTTAAACTTTGTAAGTTTCATATTAGATTTCATGGTTTTTGTCTTAGCTTCAATTTATGAGAGTTATGCTTTGATCTCTTGATTGGAGTACATATTTACGTCATTTGAATTATGTTCGTGGTTGTAAATGGTTTTAATCTTTTATATAGTGGTTTGAATGATCAAAGTATGGAGGTTTCGATTTTTAATGTAAAAGATTTTGAACCTAAGTGTGGGTTAGGGGCAACATCTCTCTAAAACCTCCTTAGAATTCGTATGTGATTAGACAATTTAATGACAAAATTTAACCAAATAATATATCACAACATTAAAATATTTATAAATATAGTAAATATTGACCAGTCAACTATAAATTTTTAGAATTTCAAGTTTACCCTCTAGTGCACGTGTTCTCATCAATGATAGCAACTACCATTGATAGCATATTTTTCAAGTTAAAAGTTATTCACCAATAGTTGCTATCTGTGATTTTGTTAATAGCAGCTATTAGTTATTATAGCAACTGATATAGCACATTTCTCAAATTGAAAATTCACACCGATTAAGCAATTGATAACACATTTCTCAAATTGAAAGTTATCACTAATAATAATTATTCATGTTATTTATTAATAGCACCTATATCAGTGATAGCAACTGACAACAATTATCAATTTTTATGCTAGATGTGAATTCTTTTAACTTTTATACTAATTTTTACGCTAGTATACGTAACTATTTTATTCTTGTGCTATATATTACATTATTTTTTACTTATATGCCATTTTTTGTATAGGGGTGAAGTCAAAGTTGAAGGATATTATAATTTAATCAATTAGCTTTATCCAAAGGAAGTTTGGTTCTAATCAAACAAAACAAAAGCATATAACTTTATTTGGTATAAAAATAATTTTAATTATTACAAAAGGTCTAAATGACCCTTACATTATACAAAATAAATAAATAAATAATAATTTGACCTAAAAATAGTTTCTAGCTTTGTGGTCCAAAATAATTATCCATTAATTTGCATCTTTGACTTTGATATCTCATATATTATCTATACATATGTGCTTCTTTAACAATAAATTTATTTTTTTAAAAAAAGCCTTTAATGATAAATAAAAAATTTATGAGTTAAGACTATACTTAACTTACTAATAATGGGAAATGGAGAAATAATCCATTGGAATAAGTAATGGAATCATAATTGGCTTAATATTTGTCTTTGACCAAGTTCAAATTTGTACTCAAACTTGTTATACTTAAATGTAAAAAGAAAAAACATAGATGGAATCTATCAAAGTGAATCTGGTATTAATTCAACTAATTCGTCCTACTCCTTGATAAACAAATCATCCATGAATTCTTACACCGAGAGCTTCTTTTCAATTTGTAGTTATGAGGTTGATCGAAAAACTAAAAGAGCTTACTAACTCAAGTATTAAACACACAGTCGCATAAACAATTCATTTGAAAAATGACATTCTATTTTCTCCCTTTTCTTTCTACGTTTTTGCATCTATACAATTATTAGTTATTACAAATTTCAATGTCCATGGCACAAATGGATTGGTAAAAGAAAGAGAATATGAACTTTATTTATATATAGTTGGGATTAAGACAATCAAATATAGAATTGTATTTTGAATATATCAATGTTTGAAAATTGTGTTTGTTATTATGAAATCTTTTTGCTTAGAATGTGAATAAAAATCACATAACATATTGGCCATTGCTTCTCCTCAATGATTGGTTTGCCAATAAAGAACTTTGACCATTGAATTTTGAAATACAAAATTGTTTTCAAAGACATCTTCTATTGTCCCCTTGACTTTGGAGTTCAAATTTGATGAAGCAAAATAAAATTAGAGTGCCAACCAACAACTTATTAACCAACTCTTTTTTCCCTTTTTTTTATTCTTAATGTTCATATACTTCCCTCACATAATGCTACTAGTGGAAAAAGGAAAAAGAAAAAAGATGCCAAGTTTATTTGAAGAGTGAGAATTCAAAATGTATAGTTTACTTTATATGTAGGAATGGAATCAATTAGTATGAGATGGTCAACCACTAATTTAAGATTTCTTATTTTATGTAAAGAACAATTGCTTTGCTTCCTTAAATCCCATATTAAGTCACACTACTCTTTGAATATTTATTTTAAATAATAAAAATGTTAAGAATATATCTATAACTATAGCAAAATGTCGATCAATAATAACATAAACATATGTTACTATAGACATCTATTGCTATCTACTACTTATAGACAATAAAATTTTCTTGTATTTATAAATATTTTTTTTGCTCATTTTGCTATATTTGTAAATATTCTTTTATAAAAGAATTAGATGTAATAATACAATATATTAGTACAATCTCTCTTCCGGTGCAAAAATTATTAGTAATGAAAACAAGGGAGAGACTTTTGTGAAGGAATTAAATAAAAGAAATTTTATAATGCATAACCTTTTTTACATAAAATATTGAGTATATAGCAATTTTCTAAACAATTTGCAAATATAGAAAATTTTGTATTCTTTTTTAAAATATTTCAAAATTGCCCTTTAAAAGGAAACTTCATTTCTGCACGATTTTCTCTCCTTTTCCACAATTTTCTCCTTCTCCATATTCTCCATCTTTACCGTCGTTTTCTCCCTTCTCCTCATCTCTTTTACATTTTCTATGTGATTTTCTCCTACGCTAAGTTCATTACTTCATTCTCCGCGATTTTTCTTCCATAGTTTGATATTTGTTTTCATATGTGCTTCTTCCCTAAAATTTTGACTTCGTCCAAATTTTACAATTTGATTTAATTTCATCACTGTAGGTTGGTTTTATTCAATTCAATTGGATGATTTTACTAGTATTTTTATATTAAAAAATGTGTTTAATTTCACTTATATTGGATTTCATCTGTTTGAGGCTTCATAGAAATTGAGCATATTATGAATTTTTCTATCACTTTTACATTTTTAGGTTAAAAGAATTTGAGTTTTTTTTTAAAAAAAAATATTGGTGAATACAAGTTATCACCGATAGACTATTAGTTAGATTAGTTAATACGAGCATGGTGATATTAGTCTATCATTGATAGACTTGTATCCTAGTGCATCACTAATATCCTAAGTTATCACTGATAATAGTCTATCAATGATAGACTCGTATCTTAGTCCATCATTGATAGTAGTCTATCAATGATAGACTCGTATCCTAGTCCATCGCTGATATTAGTCAATCAGTGATAGACTATATCTTCTACCAATGCTATGAGTGTAACACTAGAATGATAAACTGTATATATCTTCTTTTTTTTTTTTTTTTGCAGTAAAATTCAGAATTATGATTAATCAATGTTATAAGTGTAACACTACCTCTATTTTGCAAGCGTCGAGCAAAAGGACCACAAAAAAAATTGATTAATGGGAAGAAAAGTCATCAAATTGTAGTCATTGTCGTCGAGCTGGTCACTGATGTGACATTACGTTGTTGATAAGAATCATTCTACTTGAAGATAGAGAATGTTTTTTTGTTAGCAGTAGTTACCTCATTGTAAAGTAGTAATATGAAGTAATGTCATAATGAAGTTTAATTTATAGCTGATAGTTTCTATCAGTTATAAACTTTACTATGAAGTTTATCGTTGATAGATTCTATCAATAATAGACTTCAACATGTATATTAACAAAACTTTTTCTCAATAAAATGCACCTATTAATACTAAATTGCAATGATTCAACATGCACAATACTAATTTCTGAATGGGAACACAAAAGCACATACTTGCCATGATTATTCAACCTGTGATCCAACATTTTTCTATATTAATATGATAAAATCAACTAAATATGAAGAGTTAACGTCGCTATGAAGTATTTTTCACCATTATGGTCTATCATTAATAAACTTCAACATCAATTGAAGATAGTTAATTTGCAATATTTAACATGTGGTCCAACACTTTTCTATATCAATTGTGAATAAAATCAAATAAAATATATGAAGTCTATCATTGATATTTTCTATCATTAAATATGTGCAAAACTAATACTACAATATTCATTTACTTAATGAGAGAGTTGCAAATCAAAACTAAGGACAAATCAATCGGTCTCTCGCAATATTCTAGCCTTTTGCATTTTTCAACATTTTCTTTGATCGGTTAAGTTGTCTCTTCGGCCTAACATTTTTAACATCCCTTGTTATTTCCATCATTTTCATTTTTTTTTCTTGAACAACATGAAATGATAATGTTGAATTACAGTTTATAAACATATATTATAATGAAAACAATCTAAACATCTTCCAAGTCTATTAGTGACAGAAACATATCACTAATAGACCATAAACAATAACACACAAACTGAATAAAGATTAGCATGCCTAAAAAAAAAAAGCTAAACATCCCAACACAAACAAGTTAACATCCTCCAAAACTATCAATCAGCGAGAGAAACATATCACCGATAGACCATAAGCAACATCCCACACAAAATATACACATTAAACTAAAGTATCTACTAACATCCCTGAACATATTCCAATTATATCAATGATAGAATGTACCATTGATAGATTAAGAAACATCACGTAAATAAATGCACATAAACTAAAATATCCACCAACACACCTTACCGCAAACAAACAGATTTGCATGCCGAAAAAACAAGTTCAACATCCCAACACAAACAAGTTCAACATCCTTCAAATCTATCGTCAACAAGTGATAGAAACATATCATCGATAGACTCTAAGCAACATCACACAAAAAAATGCACTTTAAATGAGAGCTTCTACTAACTTCCAAACACAAACAAGTTAAACATATTCAAGTTGATAGAAACATCACTGATAGAACTTTAAACATCTCTCAAGTTTATCAATGATATGTAAACATATCACAAATAGACCTTAATCCTAAGCAACAACACAGAACAATCAAACAAAAAATGAAAAAATCGATTTCAAACAAATAGAAAAAGAAGAAAATCTATTTCAAACATATTACGACCAAACGAAAAACAAAAATACCGGAAGAACGTGAACTGAAGCGAAAAGCCTAAAACGAAGTCGAAAACCTGAAGAAAGAAAGTGGAAGACGATGAAGTGGAGAATGTGAAGCGAAGTCGAAAGCGAATGCACCGGCACCGCAAAACAAAACCAGAATAGGAAGAAAAGAGAAGAAAGTGGAAGATGGAGGAAAAACGTGAAGCAAAACGTGAAATTGTGTTTGAAATCAAAATAGAAAACGTAAAGTGTATTTGACTTGTTGTGGGGGCATTTTCGTCTTTTACCTTGGAATATAATTAAAATTTGCTATATTTACAATTCTTTTAAACATTTGCTATATCCTTAATTAATTTAAACTGATTTGCTATATTCCCAATCAGCCTACGATAAAAAAGGCTTTGGGTCTCAATTTAGTGAAAAGTTATGGGTCAACTAGAAGAATAGCAATTTTAAAATTGTCATTTTGAAAAATATCAAAATCTGTTTTTTCTTTCAAAAATGGCAAAGGGCAAAAAAATAAGAAAATTTAAGAATTTGAAAATTCCAATGATACCCCTACCTACATGAATTACACCCTATTTTCTCAAGTAAAATAGAAAAAAAGTCACACTTTCATAACCTTTTCTTCTTCCAATTTCAAGAATCCTTGATTGCACAAATTTTTTTTATTATACTTGAAAAAAATTAGAAAATAAACACAGAAAATCATAGTGGTTTGATGAAGTGAAGAAAATGTTGAATTTTACCTTTGAGGAAGAGTCCGTGGAAAGAAGAAAGAGGAACTTCAAGCAAATGAGGATGTTGGAGATGGGCACGTCAAGTGAGGTAGTAAAAAAACAAAACTCATAAATTTTCACAGTTTGTTAACCAAAAATGCAAAGACCAAGAGAGGAAGAAGAAGACGACGAAGAACACCAAATGGAAAGAGTCTTCCGCAAATTGAAATAGCCACACATAAAATCCGTTAGTTAAAATAGATTTTGTTTTTTTTTTAATAGTTTAAATTTAATACAAATTAAATTAGATTTATATGATATTTCATTCAAAAAATAATAAATTAACTAAGTCTATTTTGTTGAGATTTTGTTGTTTTAATAGATAATTTAAATGAACTAGATTTAAGGAAGATCTCATTAAAAAATAATAATGTAATTTTATAGATAATTTAATAGATAATCTAGTAGATAATCTGTATTATTTAATAAATAAAATTAGCTAAATCGATTTTTTTATATAATTAAGTGGGACGATTTCTTTTCTATAATTACGAGAGAAGGAAAGAAATAATACTATGACGAGTGCAAGACGAAGTAATTGATTAAAAGCTTCAGGGGTGATTGGAAGACGGGTCAAACAATCTGAAACGATCGAAAGTTTAAGTAGTTCTGAAGAGGTATTCCATTAAAAAAAAAAAAACAGTTCTTAAATTCATCCTTCTAATTGAATATGTTTATTGATACAGGAAACAAACAACCAAATGGAAGCACCATCAATTGAAAGATTGAAATTAAAAGGAATGAAAAAGAGAGAAAGATTTGAAGTAATAGGTGGTATGATTGTAACAACAAAAAAATAAAAGACGAAGGTAAACAAATTATTTATTCAATTAAATCACATTTATCACAATGAAACCAATACACTATATAGTATAATATATATACATTGTTTTACAGAGTATTAAGCAACCAGAAGAAATTAAAAGAAAGGGAAAAGAAGTTTTGGATAAAGAAAAGAAGGTACTAAAATTTCTTATTATGTTGTAATTATACCTTTTTTGACCAAAAGGCTTATATTTTCAGCATAATATAATTTAAATGCAATTATTTAAAATGCAGGATCATAATAACGAGGTTGAATATACTGAAGATAATACAGACGAGAAAGAACAAAAAGAAAGGGAAGATATTGGTGAACAGTACTCATAAAGCCACGAAGAAATTACTTCAAAACAACATAAGACACCAATTGTTGAAGAAAAAATAAAAAAGGTAGCTTATCTTTCTATTCTTTATAAAATGGATGTGTGTAAAAATTAATACAATGTTCAACCTTGAAGACAAGATCAAAGAAGACTAAACATGCTTCAGAAAAAGTTGTTAGTACTAGAGAAAGAAGTGAGGTTTGTAATACATACAATGTCTTCTATATATATTTCTTGGCTAAATAATTATAGATTAATTATTCTTTACTGCATGTATTTGTGTTGGCTTAATAAAAAACTGAATATGTTTTTATGTTGTGACTAGCTGCATAATTATATATTATTATTGAACTGCACATATTTTTTTTTGTGACTGGCTGCATAAATAGAAGAACTGCATATATTTGTGTGGTGACTAGTTGCATACCGAATTTGTTTGTGTTGTAACTGGTAGCATAATTATAGATTAATTATTCGAAGTGCATATATTTGTGTTGTGACTGGCTGCATATTCATATGTCTTTTTATTGTCTTAGGATGGATTATACCTGATGCCAATCCAAAAGCGAAATGGACCATTGAGAATAAACCTTGAAACTAAGTTAGAAGTAATTGAAAAAATCAAGGAAAAACTAGGTGATAATCTCTTAGAAAAATTTAGGGAAACACCTTTTGGACACTTCCTTGACTTTGCGATTACCAATCAATCCTCACAATTATTGATGCATCTGATACAAAAACAATGCAAACCAAAGTCTTCCAAAGAATTAAACTTCTTAATAGGAGGAAGGGTCATAAGATTTGGTCTTAGAGAATTTGCTTTAATAACGGGGCTTAATTGTGGACCTTTACCAAAGATAACCAAAGATGATATCAAGGGAGGGGGTCATATAAAAGACATGTATTTTGATGGAGAAAGCAAAATAATGAGGATGTATATCAATGTAGGGTTCAAGGTTAGTAAGACTGGGACTGATAGTGATAGGTTAAAAATGGCTCAACTATATTTTTTGGAGAGTTTCCTTTTACCTAAACAGGATAGTGTATATGTTGACATTGACCGTGTGTTGATGGTTGATGAAGAACTTTTTAGAACATATCCTTGGGGTAGGTTAGCTTTTGACCTTTTAGTTGATGCAATGCACAAAGCAACATCTAGCAAGTGTGCTACAGGCATGACATTTGGGTGGTTTTGTCTTTCCAATCCTTGTATGGGCTTATGAAGTAATCCCCACTTTGACCTCACGACAAAACAGTTTTGCAAAAAGAGTCGGAATGAAAATCCCAAGAATAATAAACTGGGCAGCTGATAGCCAACCAAAATGGACGAACTTGCAGAAGAAAGTATTTGAATCACCTGAGGTTATATCTTTTAAGTACTACAAGATAATTTTTTTTAAATAATCAACATCCTTTAAATAGTACACAATAATCTGAATTTTTTGAATGTTTGTTATCCTATAGCTTGAAATATGTCCACTTCTAGCAACAAAAGAAGAAATGACAATGCCATGGTTTGAACCATTCTTGGAAGAAGAAAAAAAATTCATCATTGAAGTGGAAGCAGAACTTCATAAAAGTATATTAGAGTCAAATGTAGTGGACCTAACAATTAATAGAGTGGGGCAGTACTCAGTTGACAATGATCTTATATTGGAAAGGCTAGAAAGAATAGAGAAAAATCAAGCGATAAATGAAATGATGAATGAAAACCAACAAGTTCTGATGAGGACTCAAGCCTTATTGAAAGAGCAAATGGAACTACTGATGGAGAAAATGAATCTAATGGTGAATAAGATGAAAAAAATAGAATGGAATGTAAAGGAACAGGTTAACGACCAACAATTTATGGTATGTAGTATAATTACATTTGAATTACATGTTCTATTACATATATTACTCAATAAAAATATTTACATACTATTGCCTTTGAAATCTAAACAGGCGGCTACTGAATTTCAAAGAAGGCTTGATAGTATAGAAGAAGAAGAAGACGTGAATGAAAAAAACCTAGATGCTAATACATTTTGTGGGGTGGACAAATTTCAACCAAAAAAATATGATGAAAATGAAGGGGATGAAAATAAACAACACCAGACAACAGCTCCTAATCTAGTCAACCAACAAATAGAACAACCTAATGAAGACAGAGAATCAAAAAGAGAGGGAGGAAGAAACACAAGCCACGAGGTAATAAAATACAACATGATCTTGTTTAAATAAATCAGTAGATGATATTTGATAATCTTATGTCATGAAATAGAATGTCGAAGATCCAGACGATATAATTGACAATGTCATAAACTCAATTAATGAGGAGGAGATATATGAAAGTTTGTCGAAACAAGCAACATCCAACACTATTGAGAATGTATGAAAATTTTCTTGATTCTAAAATATATTATTGAAGTAGTTAATGAATGTATACCTAGTAAATTTTTTTTAATTTATTGACTATTAGAATTCAATCGTTGAAAAAGTAAAATATGAAGCTGGTGGACTTCACCAATTGAGCGGCAATGAACTGAACAAATCAAAGAAAATGGTCAACAGAAAATTGAGTATGGTTGACACTAGCTTGAAATCAACGCAAATCATCCTACGACATGTAAGTCTAAATAATTTAAAGCATAATTATAAGTTTTTTTATGCACTTCACATCATTTAAAACTTGTACTAAGAATTTTTTTTTATTTTTTAACAGTTAGGTACAACTGTAGAAGAAATAGAGAGTATGAGAAAACAAAAGGAACAACTTGAAGCTAACAAATCAGAACAATTACGGAAAGTACCTAACACATCAATGGGAGGTATATGAATCGATGCGTTGAGGGGGAAGATGCCCAAAGAATTGAAAGAAAATGTAGACATGAGTGCACCATCGTTTGATCTTCATTTGAGTCAAGCATAAAGGGATGTGAAGTTTGTTTGAAATTGAAAACATTGATTTATTACTCCTCTAGAAACTGCATTAGTGTTTTATTTCTTCATCATATCACATAACTTGTTTCTTTTTTCTTTTTTTTTTGTAGTTTTTTTGGAAATGGATATAGTGATTTGGTAATACATACTCTTGAAATCATGTTAGTTAGTAGTTTATTTGTCAAACAAATATTGATGAAAATTATAATTTAATTAATGTTATTTAGTGAAATGAACATTTTTATCTTTAAAACCTTTGAATCCAATTAATGCAAAAAAAATAAAAAATAAAAAATAATTCCTTTGAACCATTGGTATCAATTAATGGTATATCTCTAATTAAACTTTCATGTATATACACAATGTTATCTTTGTACTAAAAATTAATTTGAGATTAATAACAAATTAGGCATAAAAAAATAAAAATGAAACAACCATTATTATCCAAAAGTACACAAAAGTAAACACACATAAACATTATTTCACGATAATTACAGTGTAACTATTATCACAAATATATAATCAACATAATAAAATCCATAAGAAAACATTTTCATAAGTACTTAATAAATGTTTCAAACGAATAACAATAGTTGAAAGTGACCAAAAAAGGTACTTAAGAAATGTTCCAGACGAATAACAATAGCTAAAAGTGGAAAAAAAAACTTAAATAAATGTTCCAAACAAATAACAATAGTTTGAATTGCAAAAAAAACAATAACAATAAAAATAATCAAACTCAACAAGGTATTGAATTTGTACATGCTCTTGAATTGTGACCACTACCCCCACAACGAGAACATCGTATTGTCTTCTTATTCTCTAAGAAAGATTTGATCCTCTTTTTTCTTGGTCTTCCAGATGGACGTTTCACTTGAAGAGGACGTATAGGGTCATCATTCGAACTATATAGATTGGAAATTTGTTGCACATTACCATTCGGTCGGGTCTCCTTGCTATATAATAAAGTTGAATTGGAAACGTGATAAAAATTATGTGTGTATGATTCCAATCCAAGGCTTCAAAAAGATAAGGCACTGCAAGCATGAGAGCATGGTATATCATCAAGATCCCAACGACGACAGGAACAATTTCGAGTGAGAATGTTGACCAAATATTGTTTGGTACCATTATGGACTTCAACTCATGTTGGTTAATGAGATGTCTCTGTAATGAAAATACAAAAAATTTAAACCAGTGAGATATAAGTATGATAAATTAGTTAAGTATATAAACAACTAGTAAACCACTCACATCCATTGACCTACTATCCCTTAATGTCTCTCGTATCACACCTTCTGCATAAGAGGTTAATTCTGAACGTTGAAAACTAGAATTACTACGACGTTCATAAAACCATCGTTGAATCAAACTTCGAATAAATTCAAGAAGGCCAATAACAGGTAGTTCATGCGCATCCTTAAGAACATTGTTCAAACTTTCAGATATATTCGTCGTCATCAAATTGTACCTTTTTTTTGTACAAAATGCCCTACACCACTTATGTTTGTCTAATCCTTCTAATTCAATTCTTATGAAAGGTGAAATATCATCCAACTGCCTCATGTAATATTCATACTCAATAGTTGTATAGGCCCTAAGCACAACTATAGAACGGTCCTTCAATTGGAGTTGACTTGTAAGTTTTTTTAAGATTCTTAAATATATGAAAACAACACAACCCATGTTCAACTGAATTGTAGACAACACTTTATAGCCTTTGGAATACTCCTATGACCATCAGACACAATTACAAGATCACTATGCTCACCAAATGCAACCTTTAAATTTTGGAAAAACCAACACCATGAATCATCATTCTCTGAATCAACTATACCAAATGCAAGGGGAACAATTTTTGAGTTGCCATCCAATGTGCATGCAACTAGTATAGTACCACAAAATTTTTTCTTCAATGTTGCACCATCAACTGAAATGATCGAAAAACAATACTCCCATGCATGAATTGAAGCGGCAAGAGCCATAAAATAGTATTTGAATGTGCCATCGTCATTTACATCTTGTGTTGTATATGTACCTAAATAAAAAAGTAACAATATGTATATATAAATATGATTCAGTGACACTATAATTATAAAGTAAGACCTACATGTGTTAATAAAAATATGATATACTTTTTAAATTTAATTTAATGATACTGTAATTATAAAGTAAAACATACCTGGATTATTTTCAATCAACGCATTGGAGAATGCAGGCAACAATGCATATGATGACTCTGGAGACCCACGCACTGAGTTTAATGCAAGCTCACGTGCTCTCCAAGCTTTATCATAACTAACATCAACCCCATGTTTTTTTTTCATAAAGCTTATTACATCTAAGGGATGACATGGAATTGTAGAATTCATATTGAATAAAGTCTTCACACACTCAGATACTATCCACGAAGTTGCCTGTCTATGAGAATTCTTTACAACGTCGATAGCACATTCATGAACATTGAAAAACTTTCGAACAATCCATAAATAACTCTTTTTATAAATAGAAGATCTAAGAAACCAATGACAAGAAGTGTCTTTGCAAGAAAGTTCAAGAGAAGTTTGATTGGAGCGGACAGTCCTAAACTCAAAATTATGTTGAATAGCAAACAAATAAACAGCTTTCTTCAAGGCATTTTTGCTGCTAAAAATTGAACCTTCTTTTATGCGAAGTCTACAGCACATGAATCCAAATCTACTAAATCAACAACATTAGATGTGCAATTGGAAGTTCTTGATGGGGACCCCGAAATAGTAAAATTTGATGCACAAGATGGGACATGGTCGACAACAACAGAAACAGGATCAGAAGAGGAATCCAAAATGAGAGACAATAACCATAACACATCCTTGTCTTCAACAATAGTAATGACATTAGGATTGTTCCAACCATCACGATACAATGTAATTCGAGAAATTAAATATTCAGAAGATGAAAAAAGATTGGATTGAATTAGATTAACAAGGTGGTTGAAAGACGTGTTCAATGGGACACTTCACCCAAATGGAAGTTATGATAACGATTGTTTTCATCCCGTCTACCATTGAACAAGACTCTTAATAGTTTAGGGTTCATGACCGGCAATTAGTTTATTGGAGAGGATGAATACATGTTGATTTCAAATTTCAAAAATAAAAGAAGCTAGCTCTAATATGGAAACTATTTTTAATTTGCTATTTTTAAAACATTATGTAGCTTTTTCCAAGGATTAAGATTAAATTTGAGATTCCTCTAAATTTCATTAACGTTATTTGATAATTATTAAAGGGTAAGGTTAAAACGTTATCTTTAAAAACAAAATGAATCGTTGAGATTCTCTCAATTTTAAAATAATTAATGATTAATAATTAATCTTATTTTAATATAAAATAGAAAATAAGTTAGATTCTCAAATTTTGAAAAATAATATCTTTTTGTTAATTTGAAAAAATAATTAATAATTTTGTTAATTTGAAAAGCCTTTTAACGTTATTTTGAACTTTAATTAAGGGTTAAGATTAAAGAGATTCTCCCAAGTTTTTATGGCACGTTATTTGCTACTAATCAAGGGTTAATGTTATTTTAAATAATTAATAATTGAATTATCTTGATATTCAAACAATTATTGTTATTTTGAGATAATCTAGCTAAGTTAATCTAAAAAAATAATTAATGATATTTTGTTATTTTGAAATTTAAGTAAGGATTATGATTAAAACTTTATGTTGAGAATCTCAACTAATTTTCATTGGACGTTAATCAATTTTAAAAAATAATAATTTTTTTGTTAATCAAGTAAAAAAAATCAATAATTTTTATATAATTTGAAACGTAATTAAAAATAATATATAAATTTTATATAATTTGAAATGTTATTTTGAAATTCAAATTAAATAGAATGAAAGGTTGCTAAAAAGTTATATGATTAGTTGAGTCCCGAGATATTAGGAAGAAGTTATGATATAAATTGTTATATCTTTAGAAGGGGAAAACAATTAAAGGCTCATGATATTTTATAATCCAAATTAATTACGACGAAATAATTACAGTTGAGAAATATGGATATTTTGGTATTTTGTAAAATACCATGCTGAAAATCAAACGAAAAAATGGTTTTGCCATTTTTTTAAAATGACCTTTAAAAACGTTGCTATATCTCTTATTATTCCGGGCATGGGTAAAATCCAAAAGAAAGTTCAAAGAAACTTTTTCTTTTTAGAATTTGAGCAAAAATTTAAATGCCAGACGCCTAGAAAAAAAAATTGAAAAATAGGGCAAATAAATGATACTATAATTGACTGATAAACTCTAAGAGAAGTGTTTATCACTTACATAAGTATGATATCATTTAGTAGAATCTAAAATTTAGCTAATATTTAATGTGTATATTCCGCATTTTGTTGTTTATAATAATTTTTCTAAATAAATGGTAGGAAAACAAACAAGATTATTAAAAACTAAAAAAGAATCATTAACAAATGGGAAAAAAGAAACGTCCAACACAAAAATTATCCCAAACACAACCAAATTTGAAATAGGCATAAACGCCTAAACTGGATAAAATGGTAGCTGGATGAATGTAGGAAACAAATCCCTAAGAACTGAGACTACCCAAGGCAAGTTAATGCTGACGATACAAGAATAAGAAAAGGTCGGTTCCGATTTTTAGTCGGTATTATACAACAAATCTTTTACTTCCAACTCTAATAACAAGTTTTGTTCCTTACCAACAAAACAATCCACATTGGACGAATTCTTCATGGATCTGTTTGGCAGAATAGCCGATGATGCCAAATTCTGGTCGAACTGCACCAAACATTCATAAACATAAAAAATTGTGAAATTCTCGATTCGGTTCGGTTTAAACATCCCAGCTACTTTAATCCGAGGTGTGTAAATTAAAAAAGAACCCGTGTGCAGGTAAATGAAAATAAAGAACCAGTCGATGAGATCGCATCAAATTTGCATCACCTCTCAATTAAATTCAGTAAGTTCAAATTGTAACAAATTTTAAACTTCATGTAAAGTTCTTGAAGATCAAGTTGTACAAATTTGAAACTACAACTAAATTGTCAAAATACTAACATTCATGAACTAAATTGTTTCTTCAATATATTCTAAATATGAGAAGAGTGAGCAATATACCAATGACTCGTGTTTCCCTCTCAAACTTTTAGAGCAGCTTTGTGAACCATGGTCTCCTTGTGTATTTGGTGACAGCTCTTTTCAACAAGATCCAGCAGTTTCTCCAAGTTCATTGCCCATGAATTGAGAATGTCATTGCTGTCTTTCGATGTCTGGAAGCTGACAATCCCCATCGGCCTGTCGATCTTCGCCACTAAAGCTTTGGAAACGACCATTTCGGAGAGATGCTTCTCTGCTTCCTGAATTAAAGAAAATGCACGATATTAACAAAATGGATCGAGAGAGATAAAACTAAGAGATAAACATTTAACAATTTGTAAGCATATCAACAAACCTGAAGGTTGAGACACAGAAGCTCTGCAAGTCTGTTCAATTTAATCCTCGAGTAATATTTCGACACAACGAGAATATTCTAAATAACAAGAAAAAACACGTTGAATTACAATGACCACATGTACAAAGCTAAATGAAGTAAAAAGTATAGTGAAGGGAATATATAATACATGCTCGATTATCCTTTGTTTAAGATCTTCTGCAGCCTTCTCAACCAAAGAGCCACCTAACAAATTCTTCTCATTCTCAAACTCATCCTTGTAATCATTCCATAAAGCTGTCCATTGGATGACCTCCATAGTAACTAGCTGTTTCAACAACAATCTATGACAAAGATGACGAAAGAAGAGTATCAACAAGCAGCAGAAAAGCAAAACGGGATAGAATACTGAACAGTGTCAAAGTTTCAAAGCACTGACAAGAGAGTTTAAACCAGAACCTCAAGTAGTTCAGCATTTATATATTTTTGTCAATAGAAATAAGCACTCCATGAAATAAGACATACCTGAAATTTGGAATCTCTGAAAGGTTTTTATCTTCCAAGATGGAATTAAGAAGGCTCGACTGCATGGGATCATGTGGTGATAGAACTAGGTACCAACATATTTTCCTCAGGACCTACAGTGATAAAATTAGACAAGTGCAAGAAAAACTAGTAGTAGTTTTAGCTAAATGGGAAAAGGGCTTAACTGGTATCCAGTGAGCCGAGTTTTCCTTGACAGACGGAATGTCATATATTGATTTGTAGCAGCGACAAATTTCAAGGTAATCCTTCTGGTGGGAATAATACCTACAATGGATGATGAACAGATCGGTTAAATGATTTCATTGCAAAAGAAAGCATATATGAAAACATGCAGTAGGCTTCGTAGTCAATTTCTAGACATTCCCCCACTCATGAATGTTTTAGGTATATTCAAGCATACTAATAGCCGCCAGCAGGACTTTTTTGTGGGCATTTTTAATGCCCTTATATGTTCTTTCATTTCCCTCCATCCCCAATGTCTTAAATCGGCACATGTGGCCTAAATTTCAGAGAGAAAAAAGTCTCCAATCTAGCAAAATGGGACCTAAACTTTAAGGACCTAACAAATAATTACAAAAGGAACTCGTGACTGAGACCCAAAGAGATATTAAATCTGACAAGGAACCAAAAATTCTCTCTCAATCCCTCTAAAAATTTTATTTTTCTCTCCCAAACACTCCACAACAAAGCACAGCCCTGCTGTAAAAAAACTCCCTTCCCCCAAAATGATGAATGAAGGAACTCATCAATCATATCACTAAAAGCTTTGAGTCAAGCTATCTGAAGATCAAACCGCCCAAAGTAGTTTCAAGCCGAACAAGCATATCATAATTCCAAACAAAAATCCAAATCTTCCTTCACCTAACCAAAGACGCCCAAACAAAGACGAAAATTTCCTCATGAGCCTATCCAACATATTGATTCTACCATGAATAACCTTACAGACAAAGAACTTCACTCTTTTTTGCGATTTTTACCTTCCAAAGAATCGAGAAAACACTGCCTAGAAGGAGAGTGGTTTACTAAGTAATAAAAGAATGATCTACAAGCAAAGCTCCTAGAAGGGCTAGGACTACCAATACAAACATCCCTTATGTCATATCTAAGCTTGACATCTCTAAGGCAAAAAAGGAGTCATAACTCTTTGTTGTTTGCCTATCAAACAACGTATGAAGGAATCCAAAACAAAGAGAGGAAGCGCTCCTCAAATGCATCAAAACATCAGCAACAAAACAATTAAAAAAGAAAACCACTCATTTTATTCTGTGTTCGCGTATGTGCTATTGTGGTTTATTTTTTCAAGGAAAACAACCTTTTTTAAAAGTTAGATAATAAGAAATTGATAGAAATAAGAGCTAAATGGAGTGGCAAAAAAGCATAACAAGTATCAAGCCTAAATTAAAAAAGTCAAAAATAAGAAATCATTAAATGGCAGCTCTATCCAATAATTGAGTATCAGGGATGAAGGAAAATAGAGAGAACCCTGGAGTTAAACATTACTCTAAATAAAACTTCAAACCTCACAAAACTGTCCTTAAAGTTCTCTTGTTATCAACAGATCATATACCTCAAAACAAGACACCCACCCTAGATTGGCAAAGCATCTTTCACTTACCAGGAGTAAGAAAAATACGTCACCACTTACCAAATTAAACCAGCTGCCTGGCATTTGAAAGAAGAAACCAACAAATAATCTTACTACTCCAAGCCCTCCTCCCTCTGCTTGACATTTGTATATCCTCCTACTACCCTACCAAAGCTAGTATCAATTGAGCAACAGGTTTTCCTATCACTAAAGTTTGCTCAAGAGTTCTAAAGTTATAAAACATGTCAAATCCAAGCATAGCTCAGTGGTCAAGGAATGAATTACTGTTTCAAAATCAATGGTTTCGCACAAATCTTTGGACTCAAAAAATTTATCAACAAATAGTTGTAGTTGATTGAAGTCAAAGGGTAAATTAGAGATGAGATATTGAAAAATCAAACAGTGAACAAAAATAAAACAAATTCAAAGAGGATATACGTCACAGCAGGTTCTCCTGAAATCCACTATGGCAAATATACCACATTCACAAGTTTATAAAAGCTATTACAAAAGTTTTAAACATAACTAACAAAAGAAACTAAGCTTCCATTTACCTTATCATCAATTCATAGTAAATACGCTTCAACTCCATTAACGATGGGATATCAGCTGGAGCCTCCTCAACAATATTGTCACCTTCTTTAGGTTTCTTCTTCTCCTTTGTAGGATCGGCATCAAAAACTCTTGGACTGATTTTCCTTGATAGAATCTGAGCACGAACATAATCCTGACGATCTAAACACAGACGAACCTGCAATTAAGATTTTAACATATAGTTTTGTCAAAAAAAAAAACAAACTGTGTCAGCATTCAAAACAAAGAATTTTAGGCACAGATTACTGCAAATAACCTAAAACCAGTTAAAAAGGAACATACTTGTTCAAGAATGAAGGCAATTTTTTCAGTTTTAGCCATGGCACCAAAAGTTTCCACCTGTGATTTTAATCATCAAAAACATAAATCACCGGAAATGGAAAGAAAGAAATGAGAAAATTCTGGTTGTCATCGAACTATAACACATACAGCAATTTCTTGCATCAAGTCAGCAGCTTCTGCAATAAGTCCCTGTTCTTCTTTGATTTTTGCCAATTTCTTGATTAACCGGGCTCTCTCGATTTCCACGTATATCTACAAACCAATAAACTGAAGTATAAAATTCTAAACTGGGCACAGCTGAAGAAAAAATATTTTCCTCCAAAAAATATATTCAAGCTAACAGACCACATTTACCTTTCCTGCAGACACATTGTTAAGTGTCTTGATAAGCTCTATTTTGGTCTCAATGTCCGGTGTTTCATCAATGAATTGCATTGCTTGTTGAACCATAGCAGTTACAGCCTAAACGAAAAATTAGAAACCCAGATGTAGGAAGTTTTAATCCGAAAGAAAAAGGAGTACCTGACTGGGAGGTCTCTTGAATGAAATTCAATGTACAACTTAACGAATAACTTAAAACGATACTTGAATGAAAATAGTCAAGAAACATCAGTGCACAATAGTTCAAATAAGAAATGAGAGCTGAAGACGATTCAAGCTACGACACCGAGAGCTAAAAGGCAATATAGGTCCTCCTCTCACGCGAAATGGTTAAAAGTAGTAAGTAAAAACGACCCAATTTCTTTTCTGCAAACCTGTTTGAGTTGTCCACGGCGTTTGGATAAGAGCATAATCTGGTCATTGAGAGTCCTCCAAGCTTTCGCTTCAAAGCAAAGCTGTAAAATGTCAGTGGCGGCCTTCTTGGTGCCGGCCACATCTCCAGCAAGCCGCATCTGCTTCTCGACATTGAGCAGCTGCTCTATGGCTTCCTCTAAATTACGTTCACCTTCCTGAAATTCCAAAAGATCCAACATGAAATGCGTATCATAATCGGAAGTGATGGTAACAGAAGAGGCAAAGATTCAGATCTGAAAATGAATTTAGAAGTGAAAGTATGAAAAAGTACCATTTCTTCAATTGGATTTGAAGATGAACAAAATTGATCTTCAACTTTGAAGCTTGTTAGAGACGGGGATTAGAGAGAAGTGTGAATCAAAGAAGAAGCCCTCGTCAGTGCAGAGTTAAAACCCTAAATTGAAGAAAGAGATTTCTTGTGGACAAAGAATTCCCCTTTACGAGTTTTGCAACTGCACCCCCCCTAGTTTTACAAATTTACCCTTTTGCCAAATAAATTTTAGAGAAAATTTGTATTTATACCCCTAAAACTTCGAGATTTGCATTATTGTCAATTTTAAACTTGAAACTCCGCATGTATTACAAGTCTTGGATTTGATCTGTAATACAAAATTTATTTCGTTCTCACATTTTAATATCTCATTTTTGTTTTTCTCAATTCAACTTATTCTTAATAATCGTAATTACATTCTAGACTTTCAAACAATTCCTTATTATTTTAGAAAGTAAATTTCTAGATTTTTATAAGAGAATAAATTTAAATGTTTATTTATAATTAATTTAAAAATTACTCATCTGATACTACTTTATAGTTTGATCGATTAGATAATCTATTTTGATGCATGGTCAGTTGTTAGAAAAAATTTAACCAAGAGTTTAACTAAGTTGATATACTTGTAAAAATTGATTAGTATAATAGATAGAAAGCATGAATTGTTCACTAATAAACTTGTATTAAGAATATATTCAATCACTAATAGTTGGATCTACATCATTTACCAATACTCGAAGTATAATTGACATCCCAACTTATTGCATCTTATTTATAGCCGGGAGTGTACCACTCTATTGGTCACCGTGGCCGGCTTACCAAATGAAGCGGGTAAACGAGAATTTCATCACCCGATTCCAACCAGTTGAGTTTTGTGTGTATGTTGCTGGGCTTTTGAGCGCCGCAGCTCTTGTTTCCTCCATTAGAGTTGGTAAACTGAACATTCTAGGTCTTTTATCCTGGACAAAGGGGCCAAGTTCATCAGAGAATCTTCGCCTACTTCCTGGATTGCAAAATCTTGGAAACAATTGCTTTTTTAATGTGATTTTACAGGTATTATTATTTTCAGCTGATGGGTTTTCTCTCTTTCTCCCTTTTGCTTGGAAAGTCCGAATTTTTTTTATGAATTACCTTTGTTAGCTACAGAATAGAGTTGGGTTTAGGAATTGTACTCATGTTCTTCCGAATGTGGATATTTTGTCAGGCTTTAGCTAGCTGTGTGTCTTTTCAACCTTTTCTTCAAAAGTTTGTGGAGGAATTTGAACTTCATGAGGGAATGAGGAGTGAAGCTTTACCACTTACGGTTTCTTTGGCTGCACTATTAGAAGGTATTGTCATTTTTTATTTTTTTTTTGCTTTTCATTTGAAGGGTGTTTAGGCAGGTTGGTCTCTATACTCATGCTATGCTGCTGAATTTGATATATTTAGAAGCAATTCTGTTTCTGTTTCTGCTGCTCGTGTTTCAATGTAGTTTTGGAATTTTTTTTATGCAACGTCTATCCTTGACAAGCTATTATAATTCCATATAATAGTCTAATCACTAAGTAAGGTTCTAACCACTTTGGGTTGGTCTAGTCTCAATAAGGACATATGTTAATAAAGGCCTAGAAGGCCTTAGAAGGAATGAGTTGCTGTGACTAGATTTAGTAGATTGCGAGTTTTTGTTTTCAACCAAATGCAGTGGGGTACGATCGTGACAGTTGTCATGCGAGAATAAATAAGTTGCTCTTGACACTCACGAATACTAAAATAAGATCACTTGCGAATCTTTTATGAAGTACTTTTTCTTAATCAAGAAATGAACTTTTCTTTGATAAATGGTTAAGGAACTGTAAACAGTATTCATGAAGAGCAATGTTATAATTTTTTGTGATTGAATTAGTGATAGATATTATAATTAATTTTGGAGAAGGTTCTTTGTTCCTGTCATTCGGTTATCAATAAAAAGCATTTCTACAGAGCTAGGTGAAATTTCTTTGGAAAGAGTTGTGTTGAGCCCAAGGAAAGTAATGCTTGCAATGGCTTATTACACTCCGAACTTCAGTCTAACAAGCCAGCAGGTGCGGAACACTGACAGTTGTATCTTTTTAATTGTTTTCGGAGTTCAACTGTGTTTAATGTCATATTGTGTTATCGTTGGTTTGTAGGATGCAGCAGAAGCGTTCCTTCATCTTCTTTCTTCATTGAAAGAAGAAATTTCAGATTTTAATTATCCAGCTCAGTGTTCATTGACCGATGTGATGGGTTCTAATGGTAGAATTATTACTTCCTGCAATGAGAGCCCCACTGAACTTGGAAGATGGCAAGGTCACTTCCTTGTACCATTTGATGGTATTCTTGGTAGCATCTTAACTTGTCAAAGTTGTTCTTCTCAGGTTTATTCTGACTTCATAACATTAAACTTAGAGGTCTTCTAGATCATATTCTTTTTGTTATTTCTTTATACTTGTATAAACTATTGTTTGATTCCCTTGTCTCTAAACTATTAGGGGCAATTTTTTCTGCATGTTACTGGAAGTGAAACATTTTATTAAGTTGGAAAACTTTAAATCATTGTGGATTTATCCTCTTGCATTCTCTTTTTTTTTTTCCTGTTCCAGCAGTTCATCTCTCTATGTTATTTTATTTGGTCATTTTGTTTCTTTGTTCATTAACTGACTCCTTTTCTTTTTGTAGATCTCACTGAGTTTTGAATCCTTTCACAATTTGCCTGTTTCACCAGCGCTCAGGGGTGATTCTACTATTGTATGTCTGTTTGACCATTTTACTCACCATGACTTATATCATGTTAATTATTCTTGAATAACATAGGTACATAATGTTTCTCCTGTACTTATAGACCTTTTCAAATGCAATAGTAGGTTTTTGGCTGTACGTTGCTGGATTGCTTAAAACAATTCTTTACTGCTGAAAAGGTTGAGAATTATCGTTGCAGCTATTGTTGGCATAATGCTGGGTTGAAGTATCTGTCCTCAATGGGAGCATCTGAAGTAATTCTTTTACCTAAAATTTCATTTCTTCTTTCATTCAAAGTTGTACTCCTCTTTCCTTGTTTTCCACGTGTTGTTCACTATTTATTAATTTTGTTATTTCTTTTAAACTGGCTTGACTTCTAAACTGCTGCTGACTCCTTACTATACAATAGCCTCATTTTTTAGTCTGCGTGAGAATAGTTGCTTAATATTTGATTGGTGACTGTGATGTATTATTCTTTTTAAATTCTGTAGATGGAGATTGAAGAACTTATGAAGTGTGATAGGCAAGATTCTTGCGGTTGTCAGAGACTGCTTCATTTATATAAAGTTCCATGGTCAAATAAGTTTTCGTTCACCCTAAAGCAACTCAGTATTGCTCACTGTCCAAAGGTATGCCTGCAGAACTTTTTATTTATTTATGTATATTTTTAAAGGAGGAAACGAATGGTTTCATTGATGAATGAGAGGTACAAAAGAAAGTGATGAACCCTGCCACCCAAACCACCTATGAAGCACAAACACAACACTATGTCAATGTTTGAGAATGTAGAGCCTACCACAAAGTGCTCCATTAAGAGCCCCAAAAATAAAATTTAAAATAAATTTTGTAATTTAGGAAAAGAAAAATCCTAACCTTAAAAACTCTCTCCTCTCAATTCTTACTTTTCCTCCCTCCAATTCTTCTTTCCTCCATTTCTTCCCACTTTACCTGTGATGGACTTTCTTGTTCACAGCCTTTGCCAACACTGCCCACCTGAAAGGTTTGGTTTCTTAATAATGTGTCCATGGCATGCCTACCACGTGCTTGAAATAAAAAATTATAAGCTGACATGTAATTTTGCATGCTGGACGCATGACTGGACTATGTCTTGGTGCATCCGTGGTTCATCACATATCTGGCATTAGCACTTTGTGTCCATGCTTCCTAGCCAGCCACCATAGGTTGATAACACCTCCAGTTAGCGACTAAAATGAAGACTATAAAGACAAAAGCTCAACATGCTACAAAGGGTATTTTCTAAAAGAAGAGTCATGTGAGAAAAACCTATGGTTGAAAACTTGGTCATTCTTTTCTTTCCAAAGATTCCAGAAGAATGCTATGATGATAGCCAACCAAAGAAAGCTTCCTCCTATACTTTGAAGTGTGACCCATGAGGATGGGGTTTGGAAGATGTTTGCCAAACTTTTGTATCGCATAGAAACTATACTATAACTTCTGGGATTTTAACATAGAGAAACTCGTACCAGATTGATTCCGTCAAATTTCAAGTTTTGAGCTAAGATGCCTTGTCATCATTTCTCATGTTCATCAGATTGAGAAAATTTTGAAAGGGAGGACAATTTGAGTGTCTTTATTTTAGAGTTTTATTCAGTTTTTGAAACATAGAAATAAACAAGGTTAACAAGGTTAAAGATATAGGGGCATCAGCCTAGGGGCATGTTTATATAAAATTATTGCTAAAACATTGGCTGATAGATTGAAAATTGCCCTTAATACAGTTCTGCTTCACAAGGGGCTTTATAGCAAGAAGGCAAATCTTAGAGCAATCTTGATTGCTAACAAAACCATTGAACATCACAGGCAGAGGAACAAAGAAGGGTTACTTTTAGAGTCAATTTTGAGAAGGCTTTTTACTATGCGGATTGAAACCATTCAGATAAAGTCTTTGAGAAGAAGGGCTTTAGGTTAATGGAGATCTTAGAACTGGAATTGCATTAGAACTGCAAACTTCTCAATCTTTGTTAATGGCCTAGAGGAAAGATTTTTGCTTCTAACAACTTTAGACAAGATTTTTCACATTTTCTTTTTTATCCTTACCGAAGATGATCTGAGTTGACTTGTCTTAGTAGGAGGAAATAAGGGGGTGGTAGAGGGCATTTGGGAGGGAAAGGAGTCGCTTCACTTTTTTTTTTTTTGGCGGTTGAGGCAGGAAAGTTTATTTGTTTTTCACATGTTTTTGTCAATCTTTGAAACTATTTATAGCTTTGAGATTAATAGAGATCATAGGTCTCAGCTGTTGTCCTACCAAATTAAGCTCTTGGGCGTCTTTGGATGGGTGTGAGGTGAGCCAATTCCTGTCCTCTTATCTTGAGACTTCCTTTAGGGTAATTTGTAAAGTCAGGTTTTCTGGTATCTGGTCTTAGACAAGATTTAGAAATGGTTGTCTAATTGTAGATATGCCTTTCTCTCTAAAGAAAGCTCACTCTTACCAACTTGGTTGAAGTTGAGTGGAGTTCTTAGTTACTTCTGCCTCTGTTCAAAAGAAAATCCCTAAAGCTTATATTTTAATTTAACTATTCCTTTATACCTGAGCTAATTGTACTCATCAATATTTATTGTATTTGCCAGATTCTGTGCATTCATCTAAAGCATGTTTCAACGAACATGTTTGGTGACGCATTCAAACTTCAGGTATTAATTTTCTCATTAGTGGCAACTCTTGACACCCCTAAATTAACATATTTGTTGTTGAATATGAATGATTTCATCTTCCAAACATCCTTTCATTTGTCTGGTGAGAGCTTTATGATGAAGTTGGGGAGTGCTACACAAATTTTTTTTTTCTCCATGAAAATGATGCATTGCAATCTCATTCCTTAGGGCCATATTTCTTTCCCCCTGATTTTGGACATGTCTCCATTCATGTTGACGGGAGTGGAAATAAAAGATTTAGAAGGGCAACTTGGAGGGCAACATTCATCAAATAAAAAACCGAGCCACGGTCTCGATTTCTTCAGAACACAGTTTGATGCCAGAATGCTGAAGTACATAAATGGCCTAACAGGAGAGGATGAGTTCCCTATGAATCTAACCTCAGGTGAACCCATTTGTTATGACCGATTTAAAGGTTCTGCTGAAGAAACCAGTTCATCTCAAACTAGAGGAAGCTCAGAAACCTGGGATACAAACTTTAACTCGTGCTCCAGTTCCTCGGTAGGTCTAAAGTTTCTATTGCTTTCATAACTCAAATCATTGTACTCCGATTCGATTTCGGCACTTGACTCAATTCAATCTTGGTGCTTGCGTATTCTCTTATTCTACAGGAAACTAGGACTTGCCAAATAGAACCTTCAGAAACTTGTTTGTATCGAGTCGTTTCAATCGTTCAGCATTTTGGTAAGCCAGGCGGTGGCCATTACACCGTGTATAGAAGAGTTCAAGATTACTTGCTCGGACAAGATTGCGACACACGGTCACAGGATGTCTCTACAGAATGGTTTCATGTATCAGATTCTGAAGTTCATCTCGTTTCTGAAGAAGAAGTTCTTGCAGCTGAGGCTACCATGCTTTTCTATGAGAAAATCTAGTTTGCTGGGTGCAACATATTTCGATTTCGAGTTCAGGAGATGAAATTTGAAAAATCTAGCTAACAATTGTTGTTCAAATGCAAAGTTTATATAATAAAACAAACAATACTTAGATTTGAATTAGTTATGTTACAGTGTAGAAAGCTATTGGAAAGAGTTTCATTGAGTTTATGGTTTACTTGGTAGTCTTTTGAAACTCAAAACACGAATACTTTTGAATTTATTTGAACCTCAAATCAATTCAAAAAAAGATTTTTAGAATTTTGATCTATCATACGGCCACTAATTGCTACTTAAAGACAACTTGCTTAAGGACCTTAGCTATTACATTTTTCAATAAGAAAAAAAAACCTTAGATATTACATTAGTTTATTTGCAATCAATGGGCCAAAAACCTTAAGCAGATAGGTCTGACCAAAAACCTTAACCTAATAGGTGAAGACAAGTTAATTATATGTTATCTAATGAAAACATAATTTTCAGTTAAGAAAGATATTTAGGGCCCGTTTGATAACGTTCTCGTTTTCTGTTTATTGTTTCCTGTTCCCGGTTTCTCGTTTCTTCTTTTTTTCAAACAAGAAACAGGAATGTGTTCGGTAACGGTTTCTATTTCTTGTTTCTTGAAAAATAGAAAAAAAAATAGAAAATGTGTTTGATAACTGTTTCTTGTTTTCTGATTTTCTTTGAAATTTTTATTTTATTTTATTCACATTTAATTCAATTAAACACCAAACAAAAATATATGTCCTCCATTAAACATAAAAAAAATTATCAGATCTAGATAGGAAGGTCTTCTTGTAATTTGATGGATAACAAGATAAAGATTGAGATCTGAGAGGAAGACGAAAACCCACGACGAAGAGGACTGAAACCCACAAAAAAGAGGAAGACAAAAACTCAAAGCTAAAACACAGATCTGACAAAAACCCGCAAATTCGATGAAAACCCATAGTGAAAAAATAATTCACAGATCCAGCGAAGAGGAAGGCGTCGTGTAGAGGGAAGACGATGAGGGGCGAAGAGGAAGACGATGAGAGGCGAAGAGAAAGACAACGAAGATGATGAGAGGAAGAAGAAGAGGATGGTTATTTGGAAAAGATGATGGAGATAAGACGAAGAAAAAGGAAACCACGTGGAGACTGGTTATTTAGGGAAGAAGATGGAAATAAGAGGAAGATAAAAGAAAATCACAAGAAGAAAATGAAAAAGGAAAATGAAATAGAAAAAGAATTGAAAAGAAGGAAAAGGAAACCAATAAAAAGAATTGAGAAAAAAGAAAAGGAAATCAATAAAAAAAATTGAGAAAAAAGAAAAGGAAACCAATGGAAACAATTGAAAAAAAAAAAAAAAGGAAACCAATCGAAACAATTGAGAAAAAGAAAAAAAGAAACCAATAAAAATAATTGAGAAACAGGAACGGGAGAAACTACTTTTTTTTGTTCCCAATAATTTCTTATAAAATGAGAAACGTTTCTACTTTTTTTTAGAACGAGAAACAGGGAACGTTACCAAACACCCCCGTTTCTTGAAAAATGAAAACATAAACAGGAAACCGGGAACGAGAACGTTACCAAACGGGCCCTGATTTTCTTTAATTCTCATTTATTCTTAAACTAAATCGAGCTTATAAACCCTTCATTTTAAAAGCAAACCAATTGATTCTTAATCAACAAATTAATTGGGTTTTTTTTTATGATTATAAAATTCAATTATTACAATAACCATATCATAGGAACAATAACATTTTAATTCCAAATACCCAATTTTAGTATAATGTGTTTTTTATAAATTTAAAATTTAGTCTACTAAAGTTCATTTTTATTGAAATTGATATGATATATGAGTATATTTGTACGATATTAAGGACTAAATTTAAGGAGTCGTTTGATCCACAAACTTTTTAAGTTCTTAAGTTAGTATAAAAACTCAACTTTATATAAAAACTCAACTTTATTAGTAATATATACCATTGAAATTTGTATGTTGGTGAAACTTTTCATCTTTTCTACTTTCACATCTATCGAAAAACTTCATATTTTTAAAAAAATTCAAACTTACTAATTTATCAATATATTAACTAAACTTTACAACTTCATGATCCCGTAAGTTCATTTTTGTTTTTAAAGGCACTAGATATAAAATTGGACACGACTAAAATTAAACAAAAGCTTCAAAGTATATATATGGATGAAAATGATATTTTTAACCTAATTTATTATATAATATGGTGACACATGATTTGAAGATAGACTAGCTCACTTGTAGTTAATAAATTAAACCTTTTGAGGGTATATCTAGATAAGATGTGAAGCAGATAACATGCATTAGGGTCTCACACACACACACTGTCATGGTCTTCCATTAATATACTAATGAATATGAAATATAAATATTATCCATGGGTTCTAAGTTTCTAACACCAAAGTTGAATTTGAAACATGAATTATTGAAGAAATGATAGGTAGAAAGGAAAAAGGATAACTTGAGAGTAAAGATGGAAATTATTGAATCATAACTTTGGTTCATGCAATTTTAAGTTTGTGTCAATTTGATTGAATTTTTAAAAGTATCTAAAATTATGAACTTTTTGATTTTGTGTCTAATACGTTTTAAAGAAAATGTGTACTAGATCTTTTGTATATTTTTAATTTTGTATTTGATAGATTCATATATAGATTTTAATTTTTTTTTTTGTCCAATAAACCATTGACCGTATTTGATACTTGTTAAAATTCACGAATTTATAAATGTAACAATAAATATATTAAATACCTACTGCACAATGAATTGAAAGTTAAAGAAATTTATAAAATAAGGTTTAAAGACTTATTAGATAAAAAAAAATTGAAAATGTAACATTTTAGCAACCTTTGACTCAAATTAAAAAGTTCAAAGGATAGACATGTAGTTTTAGCCTAAATGTAAATTTAAGAACCTTTGATAGGCAATATGAAAATATAAAATTGCAATCTCGTCTCGCCCCTAATCATAAATATATAAATATAGAAAAAATGGATTGTCCTAAGTACGCTCAAGTCTATCAAGGAATACTAGGAGGTGATAAAAAAAATTTGTAAATATCATATACCAATCAAGGAATAATTGTTGTGTAAGGTCTGGCATACTAGAACCTCAAGTACGTCGTAAATTACTTGATCGTATTATCAGTGTTACACGTAACCACGTGCGACTCATAGATGATGAACATTACAAAAGATCTCATATGATAACTCCAAAATGAAAGGGTAAATAATCTCCAAAGAAGAAGTCAAAAACTTCTTAATGTAATTATTTAGTGTGCTTAATTGAACTGTATACTCTAACTCTTATTAAACTTAGACATTATTGTATTATGTTAGGTTAGACATCGCACACCAATGTGAGAAACTCTCATACAAGTAGACTTGAAAAGTGAGACCAAATCAAGAAATCCAAGTTAAAGGTTAAGTCTACAAAGACACCTAACAAGCAAAAATTCACACATCAACAAGATTTATATTGCACTTATGATTGAACAATTTGGTAAAATACATTGTATATTTTAATTTCCTTACAAGAGTAAACTTTTCTTTTTCCTTTTTTGGTGAAACAAATATTAAATATATCACTATTGGATGATTAAATGTAAAGAATTAATGGTTGGATGTGTGGTTTGAATCCAAAAATGTAACCCCCACCCCACGATCATCCTCTCACACTACTCTCTCATTGAATGGATGAATGAACTCCCTCACTCCCCAATCTTAACATGCCCTTCTTCTCTTCATAACACCCATAACGTTAATAACTTAAACATCACCCTCTTTCCTCTTCCTCTTCCTCTTCCCACGTGAAAAATATCGTCTCCCTTTCCTCGCTCTCCCTATAAATTCCACTCCTCCCTCCACACTCACTACCACAAAAAAAGAACATACCTCTTCATCGTCATATAATTCCCTTTCTCACATGGAGTCTTGTTTACTTAAACCAAAAGACACCACTTCTTGGTGGGTTCTGGCTCTACCTTATTTCCTTGGCCTTGAAAACTATGCCCTCTTTCACTCCTTCCTCCTCATTCTCCTCGCTTTCTTCTCTCTCGCTCTTCTCACCTGGGTTTTCTCACCAGGTGGTACTGCTTGGAGAAATGGAAGAAACCGTCGGGGCCTACTCCCTATACCTGGCCCTCGTGGCCTTCCATTTCTTGGCAGTTTGTTCACTCTCACTCATTCCTTACCTCATCGCACTCTTGCTGCCTTAGCATCGACCCGTTGCGAGTCTAATCTTATGGCTTTCTCTCTCGGCTCCACTCCTGTTGTCGTCGCATCCGACCCTAACACCGCTAAGGAAATCTTAACCTCCCCACACTTTGCGGACCGCCCGCTTAAGCAGTCCGCGAAGAGTCTAATGTTTGGTCGAGCCATAGGGTTCGCACCGAACGGAACGTACTGGCGTATGTTAAGAAGAATTGCGTCTTCCCACCTTTTCTCTCCAAAGCGTATTGCCGCTCACGAGAGCGCTCGTCAGCGGCAATGCGCGGAAATGATTCGCAACATTCACCACGAACAAATTGTCCATGGAAGTGTGGGGTTGAGGGACCATGTTCAAGTGGCTTCATTGAAGAACGTGATGTGGAGTGTGTTTGGGAAAAGGTTGGAGGAAGGGGATATGGAATTGGAAATGGTTCGCGATTTGGTTCGTGAAGGGTTTGAGCTATTGGGTGCGTTTAATTGGTCGGATTATATGCCATGGTTGAGTTGGTTTTATGATCCGTTTCGTATTAACCAACGGTGCGCTAAACTTGTTCCTAAGGTTAATGAGTTTGTTGGTGGCGTAATTGATGAACACCGCCGTTGTAAAACCTTGTCCGATGATTCTGATTTTGTTGACGTTTTGCTTTTTCTTGATGGTGATGAAAAACTCAAGGATGATGACATGATCGCTGTTTTATGGGTAAGTTTATCACATCATCTTTTTATTAAAACAAAACTATATAGATACTATTTTTTCCATTTTGGTCCATCTTCCTCTATATATTTTTTCGTAAATTTTTGCTTTTGGCTTTTGAAGGAAATGATTTTTAGGGGTACGGATACGACAGCGCTACTAACGGAATGGGTTATGGCGGAGTTAGTTTTACATGGCGAAATACAAGAAGAAGTTAGGAAGGAATTGGAAAGAGTAGTGGGGGGTGGTGAGGAAAGCAACATCACAGACGCTGAGGTGGCGAAACTACCATACTTACAGGCGGTGGTGAAGGAAACTCTACGGCTACACCCACCGGGTCCACTGCTATCGTGGGCCCGTCTCTCTTCGTCGGATGTCCAGCTCAGCAACGGCATGCTTATCCCTCAGAACACAACCGCCATGGTCAATATGTGGGCCATCACCCACGATCCCCACGTATGGGAACAACCACACGTGTTCAACCCCGCCAGGTTCCTCAATGCCGACGTGGACATCCGTGGAAGCGACCTCCGCCTTGCTCCCTTCGGGGCAGGCCGGAGGGTCTGCCCGGGTAAAAACCTCGGCCTTGTCACCGTCACTTTATGGGTCGCTAAGTTGGTTCATCACTTTAAATGGGCCCCCGACCCGGACCACCCCGTGGATCTAACCGAACTTCTTAAGCTCTCTTCTGAGATGAAGAATCCTCTGCGTGCAGTCGTACGGGAAATACGTGGTCTTTAGTTTATTTATTATCATTATTATTATTATTTTTAATGTGTTCTTGTTTTTGCCTAAATTGGCTTTTGGATTTGAAGTAATTATGGAAGTCAGTCTAATTTCTTATTAATATAGTTTTGTTATTTATGTTTTAATTAGTTGTTTTTCTTTTTCTTTTTTAATTTAGTGTAAAAGGGTATGTTTGTGAAATTAAGAAAGAAAAAAAAAGATCATTTTTGAACTTGTCTTGTAAGGAGTCTTTTTGTATTTATTTTCAATTATGGTACAACCATCCTTCCTTTCGTCTCTATTTTGTTTAACTTTTGCTGTTTTTTTCTTCCAACATCGAGATTCAAATTATAAATATTTTCGTTGCAATTCTTAAAAAATTTTGTTCCTTCAAAATAATTGTGAAGTCTATAATAAAGGATCTATAAATATGAATGAGAAATGGGATTTTGACTTTTATTTACTATAATTCATATCAACATCTGAGAGAGATGTAGCTCTATGAACTTTGTAATAATAATAATAATAATAATTTGCATGATATAAATAACTTATATCTTCTTTACTAAGACACTAATGCAAACATTAATTATCTTTTTATATTTTATTGCGATTTTTTTTGTCTTATTGAATGTACAATTATTTTAGATCACACTTGAAAATATAATTGTTGAACAATTTTTTCTTAATTCGTGTTAGTGATTAGACAGAACTGTATGTATGTAGCATTATTATTGTGACTAGTGTATTGTAAAGTTGTTTAACGTTCATAATTATTGAGTCGTCATATATATGCACAGATAATTTGGTTTTTATGTAAAGATTGTTATTCGTTCACAATAACTGTTGAATCTACGTGTCAACCGATAAAGAACAAAATAATATAGTTTATCAAACCATAATTAAATGAAAATAGGGTTCTTACCTTTTTGTCCCTTTGAGTTCGAGAAGTAGTTGAAACTCCCATGCATCTCTTCTTGAAGTGTCTAGTGCTAAGGTGTGCTTTGGCCTAGCTAGCTTGTTTCTTTATCTTGATGTTTGGTTTAGTCATTTTGGCAGGAAATTTTTGGTTGACCATTCATCATTTCAACGTAATTATTATTTGTTTTGAAGATCTGTAAGAATAATTAAAGTTGTCTTCACAAATCAATATTAGTTATTTTGACATGTTTTATTCTCATTCACTTGCATTCTATAAAAAGTTTCAAGAAGTCATTCAATGTATAGGATTACTCCAAACAAAGCATGCTTAAATTTGCAGTTTTTATAATTGAGTTATCGAAAAAAAATGTACATACACCTTGATAAAATAATTTTTCATAACTTTCAATTCTTTGAAGTATGTTTTTATTATACTTTCATATTCTCAAGATATCTCTCTCAGTCAGAGGTAATATCAGTTCATCCATATACTTTCCTAATCTCGAGGTGTTACACACCTAGTGTAGATAAGTTGATGTAAAAAGCGACAAATATAAATAAAAAATATTACAATGTTATTTTATATAAAATAAAAAATTTAAAAATTTATTATTTAATTATTAGGTTAATTTTCATAAATATAATAAACCAGCCAAATATTTATGACTCATATTATAACAAAATGAAAAAGTCATTGAGCTGACCATTTTTTAAAAAATATTTCAAGTTTTCCATTACTTTTCATCGTCTTTCTTCTTTTTTCTACAATTTTTTAAATATTTTTGTTCGCTCTTCTTTCCATCTTGTCTTTTTCTATTTTTCTGTAATTATTCTTTTTTTTAAACTCTAGCCAAATCTAAACTAAAAATAGCCAAATCTAACTCTCGTCTAAAAAATAATTTAGATTTGGTACCAAAAGTATACCAAAGAATCTTGAAAAAATATCGTTTGCCAAATATATTATGTGTGTTTGGTGCCACAAAATATTTTTAGTATGACGAGCTATTTTTAATATTTTTCACCGTGGATATGTGAACATTTTTTATTTTCAAAATTGTTCTATTAAATATTTGGGCTCCATAAATATTAACTATTTTTAGTTAATCCATTGTAAAGGTGAGAATTAAACTACATTAACTTTTAAAATAATAATTTGTCGCTTATCTAATTGAGTTATGTGTAGACACAATGGCTTACCTGTCAAATCATCTCAACTCTATTTTTATTTATGACGTAATTTATTTTTTTAATTAATACTCTAATTTGAATTTTATTTTCAAATTTAGTTAAACTCAATGTTCTTTTATTAATTAATTTATTCATTTATAGGAAATGATGTCAGATTGATGTTAAATATATTTTATTTTAAGTAAGACATCCATTTGATGGAAAGACCTTAATGTTTGAAGTCATTGAATTTCGATTTGATAAGGTTTAGGGTTACTTTTAATGAAATAAATATAAAAAGCACAAGTATTAAAATAATAAATTAAGATATTTAAGAAACAAATAAAAAATCTTAGAAAAATATATATTTGAGTACATTTCAATATTTTTCCAAGAAAACAAGGATTTTTTAAAATATAAATTTTTCTTTCAAAAATAGAAAAATTTATAATTTATTTACTATAGAAAAAAATCATTAAAAACAAAATTCATTTAAAAAGTTTTCCTTTTACTTATTTATTTATTTATCTGGCCATGACCATCATTTTTATTTGAAGAGGACAATTAAAATATTTATGAAATATAAAAAATAGATATAAATATTTATAAATATTTTGATTTATATTTTTGGTTAGTGTAGTTGAAGATGAATTTTTATTTTTTTTTAAGAAACTATGTGATATTCTTAATTTAATACTATATTAGTATATTATATTAAAGCAAAGCATGAACGGTGCTTCAACTTATTTTAATTTACAAAACGTTTAGCTCATGATTGCAATATGGTTAGCTCAAATATATAAGAAAAAGTCATTATAATTTATTTATAAATTAGGGCAAGTTGATTCCAACGTATGTGCTTTCAACTCATCAAAAGATTAATATAATCTGAATTCTTCAACCTAGGGATGTTCACAGTTTGGTTCAGTTCGATTTCAACCTAAATTGCACTAAATTACAAAAGGCAAAAAAATCTCATACAAAATCGAATCGAACCGTACATTTGTGTTAAACCGAATCAAAACTGAACCACATATGCGGTTCGGTTTAAATCCTAGAGAATCTTAAGCCACCAAAGCATCAAGTTCAATAAAATCTGCTTTTCTATTTTCAATCTCGGACCACCAGAGCACCGAGTTCTATAAAATTTTCGTTTTATTTTAGATATCAGTGGATCTCGTGTCAACATATTTAACCGAGTTTTAGAAACAACATTTATGAACATTTCTTTAAATTTATTTATTTTTATGTTTTTAAAATGGAGCGGTTCGATTCGGTTTTAGAATCGGTTTAAAATATTAAATCGAACCAAACCGCATAAGAAGTGGTTTCAACATAACACAAACTACACCGAATTGCATGCAACAGATTTCGTTTTAATTTTAATTCGGTTCGATTTAGTTTGTCAAATCGGTTCAGTTTTCAAATATTTTATGAACACCCCCACTCCAACCTATATGTAAGGAAACAAACCAACAAATTGGATAATTAAATTTGTATTGTAATTTGATAATTCTATTGATTAAAGTTATTAATTAAATTCGTTAGGTCTATAAATTATGTTGCAACGTTTCATTTCTAGAATATATCCTGATGCTTCAAGTAAAGCATCTAGAATTCTAGCCTCTCTTGACACCCTCAGTTTGTGTGTCAGGAGAGACCCTAATTTTCGAAGCTGTAAAATAGCGTCGGAAGATTCAAAATTTATTGTAGTGAACCAAGAAGAAAGAGTAAGGTAAGTAAATAATTATCTTTCCTAGTTATGATACTGTATAAGTATGGAATAACTTACACGTTATGAAGGACATTATTTACATTGAGAAACGTTGGCATATGACATTATGCTAAAGTCTATTAATTGTGTATGCTTTATGTTATGTGTTCCTTCGGGACCACTGTTTATGATATGATTTGTATTATTTGTTAGCACTCCAACCAAAAGGTCTTGGTAGGGGATTATATTTGTATACTCATCCTTTTTTATTTCAGGTTCAAAAGCATATTGGCAAAGGAAGATCCGTGATCGTCTCATTTGAGATTAGAGGATTATGTTTCCGCTCATATTTGTTTTCAAATGATTTTAAATGTTTTGATAGAATACTTTAATTTAATTTTATTGTTATTCTTTTCTAATATAACTTTCTAGGGGCCCGAACAAAAGTTCTGTTTACTTATTTATTAATTAATTTTTTTTTCTTTTGTGTCGTCAAAATGTTTGATTTTAATTTTACAATTTTGAAGGTCGCTACAATATATATACTTATATATCACAATTTATTTATGATAGATCACAATATTTAGAGTGTCTATCATGATTTTTCGATTTTAATTTTACAATTTTGAGGATCATTACTATATATATATATATATAGTTATATATAGTTATAGTTATATAGCATAGTTTATTTGTGATAGATCACAATATTTATAGTGTTTATCATGATACAAAAACGGTCTATTGCAATCATTGAAGATAGACTATGATATTTTACTATATTTTAGAAATATTTTAATTTATTTTATTATATATAAAATATCTTAAAACATTCAAAACATAACAAGGAAAGAGAAAGAAGCATAAGAAGATTCCAAGATTTAAAACAAATATTAAATCAAGTAATTAGTATGATGTTATTTAAATTTATATAGTCATTGATACGTAATCAAATATTTATATGATTGAGCAAATTGTTAGTTATTGGTGTTGAATCAAATCTCGATTTTTTTTTTTTAAAAAAAAAAAATTACTTTGAATTTCTATTATATATTCTAATATTATATAATAACACGACATTCACTTCTTATACTAAACAATGAATTACCTTTCAAAATAAATATATAAACAAAAATTATTATTGGCCCCTTTATTTATTGCTACATTTATTTATTTTTTTCATCAACCAAATCAGACAAGATGCAGCTTTTTCTTTCCATTATTTGGCAAATAAAGATCGAGATATTATTCTCAATAAAATAAAAGAAAATAAGAGCTTTTAGAAAAATATAACAACCCAACAAAATATTCAATAATTTTAAAAGAAAAAAAGCTCATACATCCATAATCTAAAATACCAAAATTACCTCATTCAACATACGATAAAACGGCCACACATGTGATACACGATCGCGTAGATTTTGATACCTTGAGATTAAAGAATTCTTGATTGTATCTCGGACCTTAGTGGTACCGAAATTGCTTGAAATGAAATAATTCTGCCCTTTATTTTATTCAATAGATCTCAGACATACATTGTCCATTCTCGAGATGGAAGATTTCTTTATCTTTAGTTATTCAATTTGGAGTCTTAATTGCACCATAAAATGGTCCAGAATTAATAAATAACGAGAACATATTTGAAATTTTTGAAAAAAATGTTAGCCCATCGTGAACTTTTCTTATTTTGTTATGCGAGCCCTAAATATTTTAAATTTTTGTTACATTTATAATTTACACAGCCATTCTATATTTGTTTCAAAAAAATTAAAAAAAAAAAAAGATACAACACAACCCTAAAAAGATTTGTAAAAGCCCACATGAGTTTAGCTCAACTGGCACCTGTATGTACCTTTAGACAAAGATGTCCCAGATTCAAATTCTCACCCCGCATTTATTACAATACCTTACAAGAAAAAAAAGACTTTGTAAAATTTGTTATGCCAACATAAATTTCGTTATTTAGTGGATGATATTAAAATTTCAAATACTAAATTGATTTTTTTAATCAAATCTTTTTGAATTTGATTAATGTGATTTTTGAAATAAAGATAAATTGAAGTGGTTAAAAATGATATAATCTTTATAGTTAAACTAAAATATTTCTACGAAAATTTACGTAAGTATAACAAAACACAACAAAGTTTACGGCCGCCATAGCACAATAAAAAAGTTCATGAAGTTGCCTATTTTTTTAAATATTTCAGGTTTGCTCCTTCCTTTCTTCTACAATTTTTATTTTCTTTTCCTTCACATCCTCTTTTTCTCCTCTTCGCAATTTTTCTTTTATTTTTGTGATCTATTTTTTTATTTTTTCAAACTGTTATTTGCTTGTTCAAGATCGTGATATTGGAAAAAAATATATTAGGTAGCCAAATCTAAATGATAGTATAAAAAATAGTCAAATCTAACAACCGCATAACAATTTTTTTAAAAAAAAAAATTGTTTTTTTTTAAAATCATTTAGATTCCAGACCTAAACGACTGTGTATGGCTAAATGATCGTGTACGAATGAATGTTGAGAAAAAAACGCTAAACGTTCAAATTTAAACGATTGTGTAGCACAACAATCTTGAAAAAAAAATCATCTAGATTTGTCACCTAAATCCACACAATCGTATAACCAAATCTAAACGATCTTGGCTTCAAGATAGCTAACCAAATATATTTCGCTAACCAAATATATTACGCTTGAGTGCCAATTAATCGAATGTTGACGAGTTCATTTTTGATATTTTCTATTGTGAGCCCGTGAGATTTTTTTATTTTCAAAATTATTCGGTAAATTTTTTGTCGTTTTGATATAATTTTTTAAAAACCTCATATATTTAAATGTATCTATATAATAACCAAATTTGAAAAGAATAATCTAAATTATTTGATAAAATGAATTTTTTTATATGAAAAGAATTATATCACATGTATCAAAATCTTTATAATCAAAATAAAGAAATCATTATATTAATATAACCATACCAAATCTATGATTTAGTCACAATTATTAGATTAAAATAAAACAATCTTTATCACTTAACGTGAATCAGAATTAGATAAAATAATATTTTTTAAGATTTAAAGACAAAATAAGAAGTATGACGATCAGTGTAAATCCTTTTAAATAGTATAGACAAAGGACTTTAATTTGATTAAACTATATACTAAATCTAAAAAATAACCATAAATGATATCACAAACTATAACATTAAAGTTTCGAATTAAATTAAAATCATGCTTAAAAATTTTAAGGTTAAACATATATTTGTTTGAGATTGTCGTTGGTTCTATAATAATTGATTTTGGGAAGGCGTGCTTTTAGAAAAATCAGATGTCATATAAAGCATATAATAAAAAAAGATTGGAAAGTTCAAACAAAAATATAATGATGGAAATAGATATGTTTATTTTAATTATTTAGGTTTTGTTCGGTTTTGTAATCATTTTAATGTTTTTGTTTTATTTTTCTAAATTCTCATTATTACGTTTTTATTTATTAAAAAATAAAACTATACATATATGTTTGGTAACTGATATTGTTTTCCGTTTTTTTTGTTTTGATAGCTCGTTTTTTTTTTTTTTTTTTTTTTATTTTCAAATTTTCTTCATATAGTTTTTAAAACAAGTTTTTTTGTTTAAAAAGGAAAAAAGAAAATCAGTTTCAAAACACCTATTTTTTAAAAATTAATTTTCAAATACAAAAAATAGTAAACAAATGAGTTATCAAACATACCTCTACGTTGACATTTATTATATCAAATTGCTATGGATTGTTTATTTTAAAAGAATTAAAAACTTGATTTTATTGTAAAACAAAAAATTACAATTAAACTACATCTTGTTATTCCTTAAATATATGACAAGACGAAAATCTCAAAAGATTTAAAAAGTAATTGTAAATAAATCACTAAAAAATCGTTAATACGTACCAAATATAATTTTAATATACACTTTCAATGCAACGCAATCTTATAAATAACTTCAAAACTTCAGAATAAATATTCAAAGGAGAATTTTTAAAAATAGTACATTTTACAAAATATTTACAACCTATAACAAATTCTATCACTTATAGCCATTGATATGCTATAGTGATAGAAGACTATCAATGATAGAATCCAAAATTTTACAATAACTTGTAAATATTTTAATTTATTTTGCTATTTTTAAAAATGTCTCATATTCAAATATAGATTTTCAAACTTAACTAAACAACTTTTCACTCAAAACACATATTTATTAGCTCTACGGGACCTCATAGTGCATCCTAACAAAAGTGTATACAATGCAAAAGAAAGTGAAATAACACATAGTATAAAATTGAAAATTAAATCACGAGTCTATAGTAAGAGAGAGAGACTCTTGGAAGAGTGTGAAGAGTTGTTATATAATCATGTGTTGCAACCTAAGATGAAAACAAAAACCAATATTGATGAGACCAACATACTTTAAAAATAAAGTACATTAAAAAAAAAAAAGAAAAAAAAAGCAAGGTCCACAATATTAGGGTTTAAGAGGAAAAGAAAAGCTCCCATGTTTGCACCTTTACTTTATTCCACACTTTTTTTTTAGCTTAACTTTCTTTCTTCCCAAGTACCAATTAGTACCAATTAGGTTAAATTATGCAAAAACACGACTTTTAAGGTTTGGGATCGATGGTTTCAATTTATCATGAATAGAGTCTCGTTTGGTCCGATCAACAAGTTAAGGTTTAGGGTAACACCGCCTTTTGAAGTCCAAGTTTCATTTGTTTATTTGTAATCTTTGCGATATTTATGTTTTTTTACTTTAGGATTTAAAAAAAGTGCATTATATGAACTCTGTAAATGTACGGATTTATCTACTTTAATTATTAGTTTGTATTCTTAATTATTCTCTTTCTATCCTTGGAGGTAGTTATTGCGCGCTATTAATGAACTATGTAAATTCTTGGATGGTTTCAATCTACTATCATATGGTTTTTTTTTTTGCTTTCTTTATTTTTCGATTCCACAACACAAAAAAAAGATAATGCTTATGGATTATTTCCAAAAGTTAAATTAAATTAATTTTGAACTTTAATATTATTCGACACTTTCATAAACTTTTCAAAATGAAAAAAAGGTATGTGTGACAATAATGGCAAGTAAATTAGCTAGTGCAGGTGTGCTAAAGTTATGAGGCAGAATTGAACTCTACCACTTATACTGTGGGTATTATTAGTGTCAACACAAATCCATCTCTTATAAAGAAAAATTTATCAAAAAATTTATTTTAAGATAAATATAAAGTCTTTTTTTAATATTTGTGAGTGTCGTCCGGACTAGCTTACGACACCTTAACTAATTCCATGGGACATGACCTCTTAACTTTTTTACCACTAAATCAATCAATGAAAGTTAAGATAAATATAAAGTTGAAAGTAAAAAATTAAAACTTTTGAAAATTCATGATGTTATATATATACTTTTCATCAATAATTATTTGTACTTAGAAGTTTCGTTAATACAAAATTTTAAGTGAAATATTTAACTTTATAAACATTTTACGAGTGGATAATCTCTAAATCGCAAATTGTATTTAACTTTTTAAAACTTTTAATTTTACATTCAATAAATAATGAAATTTTGGGTATGCCAGTGCATTGCACTGGATTTTCATCAGAATTCAGCAGTTAAGCGTGCTTGGATGAAAGTAGTACTAAGTTGGATGACCACTTTGGAAGTCTTCGTGTTGCCTTTCTTTAAAAAAAATAAATAATGAAAATTTAAAAGTACAATAAATTAGAAAGAAAAAAAACTTGGGTTCAATTGGGATGCATCCATCTCTTGTACATCGAATGATATATTATTGTCACGTGACGATTTGAATTTTTTAAAAAATATATTCTTTTAAAAGAATTTATATTTATGTGGCCAAAAAGTTAGGAGCATAATAATTAAGTGCAACCTAAACTGCATCTAATCATTGTTCATAAATTTATAAACCAGTTCTTGATTGAGTACCAATTTCTTTGGTATGTTTTTAATTTAATTATTCTACATTATTTAAGAAATAAATTTAAATTAAAAGTTTTCAGTCAACATAAGATTTAATGTTATATTGAACAAATATCTTAAACATTTATCAAAATTTTATTTTATTAGTGAGTTTCAAATATACCAGTGAGTTAGCAACTCTTATTTATTTTTGAAAAATTTTTACTTTATTAAAATTAAATGATGTTTTGAGATATAGTAAATGAATCAAAGATATCAATATCTAAAATTATAAAATTTTATTATGTTTATAAATATTTTCAGCAAATTTTGTCATACTTCAAAATAATTTCAAAATAATTTTTATAAAATTAACAATACTACGAAGAAGTGGTTTACACTATTTCTAGTCAAAATTAGTAGTCAATTGGGCAAAAATTAAATTTAGAGTTCAAATTTGACAATATTGAAAGTTTAGAGTTGAAATCTATAAATGTAAGGGATTCCGTGATCATTATATATATATTATTACTTAACTAAAAGTAGTAAAACTAAATCTTAAAGGAAGACAAAAATAGCAAAGATAAATATTGAATATATATTTTGAAGTTGATAAGGGTGAAGTAAATAGATTCGATTGATCCTTATGAACAACAACTCATCTTTCCAACACCTGAGCATCAGAAACATCCAACAAAATTTTGAACTCATCAGTACTATCTTTAATTTTGTCCACTTTTTGTTTCTTTTTTCTTTTTGCGATGTGACCTTTGCTTTCACCCCAAGAATTTTTTTGTTTTGTTTTGTTTTTTTTTTTTTTTTTTTTTTTCATTTCTCATCATTTTTCTTTGGCCTTATCACTTTCTTATATGGAGTTCTCTGAGATCAACCCATATGACAGTGACAGTAAAAGAGTGAAAAAGAAATTGTAACATAAACAAACACACCACCTTCAATCAATCTCCCAATTTCTATTATTCTTTTAACAACTTTTTTTTTTTTTTTTTAATTTTATTTTTCTTATCTTTATACATTATATATTGATATTATAAAATAAGAGAGATGGTCAACAAGCATTGGCTGTCAGTAAGAGGGAGGGATTGGTCAAAGAACCCAGAGAGATTCTCAACCATTGGCAGTATCAAAATTACAAATTATAGAAACAGGGGGCAAAAATTATGAATTTAAAATAAAATGAAGAAAGCCACCGTTGATTATTGAAGTTAAAATATTATTTTAGTTTGAGGTTGGTTCGATTTTCATTTTTATTTTAAGGTAAGAGAACAAGAACAAAAGCAAGTCTACACCTCAATATCAACTCATCTCGAAGAGAGTGAGGATTCAATCTCAAAAAGCATTTTTTCTTATCATAAAATAATTGAGAAAAAAGTCAAAGCTATTGAAGCGTAAGTGATTTTGTTTTTCTCTCAAGAAATATGATAAAAGCGAATAATATTAACATAGATTTTTATAACTAAAATATCCTTAACAAACACATTGATCTCACTATGAAAAATACTCCTTTATAAAGAGTTTGATAACCTTCAAAGCATCACAATCAACCTCTACAAGAGGATAACGGCGAGCCCATTCCCAGTCAATAGCTTTGACACTCTCCAACATCGCCTCAACTTCAAGTTGATCGAGTCACGCTGATTGTAAGGAAGACTCCTCATTTGTAAAAGTTTGTTCAAAATTTTAGTCCTTGTATTTTCAAATATCAAGATAGATAAACAATATTAATAAAAATAAGAGTTAATTTTTAAATATAAAAAAATAAACTAAAATATTTAATTGATAGACATTCATCATCTATCACTAAAATAGACACTTCAACTTATGGTGATCTAAACCATATTTCTCGACAATGGTTTGCTAAGTTTGCTTATATGTCTCATTGTCTTTTAGTTTTTGGCAATCCGAAGTCGATGATTCCTCGCACGTATGAGGTACTAGTTCAAAAAATGATAGTCTTTTAGTTATAGACAATAAAACTTTGATATATTTACCAACATTTTCAGTAATTTTATTATTTAAATAATTACTTTATAATAATAATAATAATAATATTAATGATGAAAAGTATAATATGCAAATATGTTTTCAAAATCTAAAACGAAAACGTTATTACTAATGTAAAAAGAAAAGATTTGTGAAAAATGAACCATGAATTAACAAAGCAATGAAATGTTTAGGATTGATTGAAAATAGAGACTAAAATTGAATATAATTTTTAAAAAATAGGGAGTAATTAAGATGATATTTTATATATTAATATGATCAAAGTCTTGTTATTAGATGGTGTATGTACTAAACTGTTGATGACATTAATGCATGGGCAACAATATCCCCTAAACTGCGGCTGATGCCACTTTGCAAATCTTGGTACGGTATTTGTATGGTACAAATTATTGTACCAAAAAGAAAGAATTGACATTGATTTATACTTTATTGCTATTACCCTTTCATTCTTTTGAACACATTCAATAGTTATCTTCTTTGTATTCGAATATCTTTTTTCTTTCAACAAATTAAATATCAGATTCGTGTATATTTAACCTATTTGATCCACTATATATGTATTTAACCAATTTAATGTTTATGTGAATGATTTCTATTATAACATATAAAAGAGTGTCACTTTATTTAATATTAGAAAAGTGTGTTCTAATTTGAAAAGTTAAGAAGCATTGTAAGAGTTTTTAAATATATTGTTTAGTGAGGATTTGAAGTTCTAATTTATTGGTTGAGAACAATAAACTTTTTCTTTTTCATTTTTTATTAATTAAGCTATGATAATTTATGTGAAATAAGGAGTAATAATGCTAAATAATTACAAAATTTTATAACCTATTAAATTCCTAAATTTTACTTTGATAAATATTTTATGGATTATTTTGGTAGTGATAGAAGATGAGAGCAAAGAAATAAGAGAGTAATTTTAATTGATATACTTGTAGAAAAATGAACATGATAAGATAGACTAGAGCTAGGGGAATGGAAACTAGGAAAGTATACATATATATTCATTAGTTTTTTTATTAAATTATAAAAAATATGCCCGACTTTGCATTTTGTACAAAAAAAAAAAAAAAATATCCAACTTTCAATAGTTTAAAATACCCTCAAACTTAAAAAAAATGGTTAAAACTTACCTTAGTTTTGAATAAAACCGTTAAAGTTTTGTTTTAAAATATCTTTGAACTATTGAAAAATAAAAAAATAAAAATACTATTATCATAATTAGTATTTAAACTGAAACCGTTGAGGATATTTTATAATATTTTTTTCTAAAATTTGAAGATACTTTCAAAAATTTAAGAGTATTTAATACAAAATGAAAAGTTAAGAGGCATTTACTACATTTAAGCCTTGGTTTTTTCTATTGATCTTTTATTTTTTCCTTCCTTGTTAGGAACTTCTCCAGTATATTGAATAGTTACTCTTTATGCATAGGAGATTGATGTTACTCAAATTGAACTTATGTTTTAGTTTTATTTGGGTTGATTGAAAAATGTTTATATTTAATAATCGTTTGTTTTTTGAGTTGTTAATGCTTATGATCTTTGGATCAAAAGCTTAGTTGTTCTTTTGGATTTAAAAGTTTGCCTCGATAAAACATAATCTTTATAGATTATGACTAAAGGTTGTTTTTGACATAGAATGATTAGGACTTTGTTTTACTGATCTTAAAGGAATTTGCTGATAATGCTCAACATTTTACTAAACATTAGAGAAAATTGTGGGCTGTTTTGTGTATTTTTGCATGGGATTGATCGGTCAATTGAGCTTGTGAAAGTCAGTTCTTACCTTTAAATTATAGGATTATGGACATGCATGAACAAATTCATTAACTTTTGTGTAACTAAGAGAGTAGTTCAATTGGTGAAGTTAGTTCCTTGGTTCCCTCTCCCTTTAGGTTAAAATTAAAGTTGACATGGTACGCCTTATGATATTGCATAAATTATCCAACATAATTAATCAGATATAGTACTGCATGTGTGTGGCTAGGAACTGATTTTATAACAATATGCAAATCTTGAGTTTGAGTCTTAGATTTTGATGCCAAATTTTAGTTAAGAGAAAACATACCTAACTTTCATTCATGATAACAATGTTAAATCTATAATAGGTAAGGAAAAAAAACCTGTCGAACAAAGAAAAAAAAAAGATTTAATGTCTAAGTTAGTAAGAGAACTTTAGGGTATAAAATAAATACAAACTTTTTAGTTACCTTCTTAGTACTCTTACGACATGTTTATAGAGTTTTCTGTTTGATGTTTTTTTTCTCCCAATAATCTTTTTTCAGAATGGAAATCCCATATTCCTTATTGAGTTAGGATTTTTTTTAGAATTTCTTTGAGACTAATTAATCTCAACTTGGGGCTGGGCGCTAAGTAGCGCAATGTGAGCTTTAATTCTTTGGACTTGACCTCAACTTAAACTAGGGTTGAGCAAGGCTGCGAGGTCTTTCCTTAGGATTAAATTCATTGTTATCAGTTGATTTTACATTTAGGGAGTTCAACTAACATTACCAGATTGGTTGATTAGGCTTTAAATTTTATAACTCAATTTATGTGATAAATCAATAAACTAATCCTAAATAGTCAAATGGTCTTTCAATCAAGGAAGGTAATTTCAAGCTATCTCTCTCTGTCTCACTCCTTATTGTTTATACACTACTCATTTTCAGTGGTCATGTATTAGTATATTGTAATTGTATTTGACCAATTGAAAGTCCCGACAACTGTATGTATCATTTTATAAAGTAAAAAAAAAACTTTATTTTATTATTGTAACACTGAGTTCAAGAAGTGAAATGAATGCAACTATATCATATATATATATATATATATAAACGAAATGAATCTTGAGGATATATATGAAATTAAAGCGGACAATGACCCAATCAATGGAACTCTAAAGCTAATTATGCTTCGTTTGAAGCAATTCTATGTTAGTAGGTGACTCTCATAAAAGATAAAAACATGGTTGAAAGAACACATGTCGGTTTATGAGAATAATTAATTTTCACTTTTAAAAGAAGTTTAAGATAAGCAAGGACAACATCATAAGATTGTAAAAGATGCATGAAAGTGTTAGAGCCATCAAATGTCAAATCCTAAACTTAGAACATTACGATTTGTTTTGTTGAAAACTACAAACTCATAACCAAAACAATTCTAAAGATGTATGGTAACAAACTAACAATTGAAAACATGTTTAAGGATTTGACTTGGAGAATAAACCCTAAACCCTAAACCCTAAAACCCTAAAGAGTAAAGAGAAGTTAGTAGATAGACATGGATAGCATAGGGAGCAGCGTAGGGGGATGGGATGCCACATGAAACTACAATCCACGTCTTACAAATGGAGGTGTGAAATGAATCAAAGTCAAGAAAACAAAGGCATGTGAAAAGGGCAATAATTGAACTGCCAAGAAACAGGGTTTTAAGTAAAGTGAGAAAGAGAAAAAGAAAAGGGTTTGTGTGTGTGTGTTTGGGTATGTGTGTGGATGGGGGAGCTTGGGGGTGAAATGGATTCCTTCATATCTGCTGTCTCTGTCCCCACCATCACCATCTTTATTTAGAGACAATGGCACAATATCTGCAGATATTTCTAACTCACTCTTTTCTATCTTTTCAATCATTCATTCCTCAAACCCCAACTCTCTCTTGATCTCCTTTTTAAATCTAAACCATTTATTCTAGTCGGCAACATCTTTGTTTCTTTTTAGGTTTAATTTTTACAGCGATTTTAGGTTAAATTATAAATTTGTCTTGAGAAATTAAAGTTAAAATTTAGTTCTTATATTAAATATTCTTGCAAAGTAATCGATATAGGTTGATGAATTAATTTTTTTTATGTAAGGACTAGTTGTAGAATTTTATAATCAAAATATAAAGATAAAATATGAACGATAAACTATATGAATTAAAATTTTAATTTCTCTAAATTATAGAAATCAAATTTATCATTTAACCATGTTCTTATATATAAGTGAGTAAATATTCAAAATAATGCATAGTGCATGTGGTTCATTTATAATTTTTTCTCAAACTTAAAATTTATTCTCTATCATTTTAAAAGTTAAAACTTATTCTTTTCAGTTTAATAAAATTACTTTGAATATAATTCTTATGGTTGATACAATCTTCATACATAAATATTTCATACGAGGATTAGCAAATCAACATGGACCAAATTCAAATTATATAAAAATTGTGTTTACTAAATTCTAAAATCATATGTTTGAATACATTTAATTATCGACGAGAGAATAAATATTCCTCTGCAATCGATTTCCAGTTTTTGTTAGGAATTTGCAAGGAGTACGTAGCATTTAGGAATATAATATTTTTAAATATATTGCACTCACTTTTTTATATTTTATATTTTGTATAAAGAATATCATAGAAACATTTTTATGGATAGCAAAATAAATTAAAATATTTATTAGCTATAACAAAAATTTTGGATTCCATCAATGATAGACAACTTTATCACTGTTTATCAATGTCACTGATAGAAGTATATTAGTAGCTACCAATATCTATTATTGATAGAATTTGAAAATTTTGCTATATGTTGTAAATATTTTGTCAAGTTTTTTTTTTTCACCATTTTTCTTTTTTTCAAATCATATTATCAATTTCTTTATTAATTAATTCTCAAATTACTCATAATGAACCCTCATCCTCTTCCATTTTCTTCCTCCTACCTATCCCATCACAAAAGGATTATGGGTGCAATAATCTTGACAAGATTGCTTTCTCCATTATTAATTATTGTGCAAGAAAAGAAGGGCCAATGAAGATCAATAATTTTTTTATAATATAAAACATAAATTGAACCCGATATTGTTGTGTACATTGGCTTGGTTTATGGGTGGTGTATTAACTTCAAGCTTGATCTTACAACAAAATTGATATCTTACTCAAACTAACAAAACTATGGACTTTTATGTTTATAATAACCAAAATGTATTGGCAATTAAGTTAATATATATATTCAATATCAAAGTGATAAGTTTATCAACTACAAATTTGATATTCTTAAAAGGGAATACATCGATGAAGTATTTGCACATTACTTTGTTTTATAAACATGATATTATAAGTATATCGACAAATATATAAGATATAAGACATAAATTTAATGTATAAGATAGATCAAGGTACATGCTTAAACTAAAACATGCATATATATCAACAGTATATATCCAACTATGCATCATACATATCTAATATGACTTTTGAGAAAGTTAACAGTATATTAATAGTATGCCCTACATATCAATCAACTTTCAAAATATCAATAGTATGTTAGTAACTTTCCGGTCTATCAATAAACATCAAATATATGTAACTCTAAAGAATGTCAATAGTATTACCATTAGTATATCATCTATATAATACATTAGCAGTAGATCAACTTGTTTAAAAAATATCAGTAGTGTATCAATTGTATATCGTATATCAATAAGCTTTTAAGTATATTAGATAATAATCAATAATATATCAATATATATCATACAACTGTTAAAAATGATAGTAGTATATATCAACAATATATTACATATAAATCAAAACATAACAAGATATCAAATATCAAACAAATTTTAAAAATAACAATAGTATATCAACGATATAACACATATCAATCCACTGTTAAAGAATGTTAGTAACTTACACCAATATATCACCTATCTGTCAACTTTTCAAGAGTATCAATAGTATATAAGTACTATACCAAATATTAAACAATTTTCAAGTTTCTAATCAAAAGTGGCAACCATACATTGCAATGCATATCAAACAATTTTCAAGAATACCAATATTATATTCATATCAATCAATTTTTAAGTGTATCAATGGTATATATCCAACAAATTTTATTAATGTTAAGAACAATTAATAGTATGTCCTATATCAATCAATATATAAAGGTAGTATTTTAGATATCAAAGAAAGTTTTGGGTTGGGCCTTGCTTTTCTCCACTTTTGGAAACATCAAATGTACGTTTGGTGCTATATTGGGGGCCTAATTTTTCTAATGTATTTTGCTCTTTTTGCAAGAAGCCCAAATTTATTTGTAACATTTTAGAGTTGTTATATATGTGGGATATATGTGTATATAGTATTTTATTTGTAGAGCATATGTAAATGTAGCAATCACCGGATCTACAATATTGGCATATATAATATAATGCAAAAAAGTTTATAAATACTAAAAAAGTTTAGATCTAGCTTTTGGAGTCTATCGATGATATATCATATCATTTGAAGGAGTCTATCAACAATAGAGTCTCACTAATGTATATGAGTCTATTAAAGAATTAGTTTATCAATGTTAGATTTTATTATATTTGTCATTCTTTAAAAATGTTGCTATACACTTAATTATATGAAAATTTCTTAAATATAACAAAAATGATCAAATATTTACAAACATAATAAAATTCAATGTCTTTGTCTATTGACACGTGCTCCAATTTTCACATGGTGTGTGAGAGTTGTGGTTGTGATATAAAATATGAGCAATATACCTTTGTTTATTTGCACACTTTCGATATTTATTCTTTTCTACTTAAAACATAATTTAATGAATTTCAAATGGTCAATAATGTTAAAAGTACTTTGCTTTAACTGATACTTATTTTTTTCTCCTTAAAACATAATTAAATGAATTTTAATGAATTTTAAGTGGTAAATAATGTTAAAAGTGAGTTTTAACTCAACTAGAATTGACATAACCTTTTGTATAGATCCATAATTGGTTTCAAGGGTCTCTCCTCAAAACAATTTAGGGTTGGAGGAATCATAAATGTATGTAGGTCTTTAGTTTAGTTCAATCTTTGTTGTTGCCAACTATTGATTGCACTTTGAGAAGTTTGGAGTCCAATCTCTAGATTGAAATAGATATATGTTCATGCCTTTAATTGTTTTTTTTTTTTTGACAAAGTTTTGGTTATTTAAATTAAATCTTATTAAATTATATGAATAATTGAGTTTTGGGCTATACCAATAGAGCCTCCAATAAAGCCTATTGTCTAGCTAGTCAAAATAACAAAAAGGATCTCCAACACTAAACTATAGACCTAAAGTTTCTATGTAATTAATTTGGACATATTTACTAATTACATCATTCTTCGATAATATTATATACTTGTATATGTGAATTATCTTTGCGTTAATTGTGGACAGCTACAATAACCTCAACACTACAACTATATTTCACCACATCACTATATCCATAGTCTCCTCCACAATATCCCATCCCATCAACTCATTTCAATCGATGTTTCGAAAGTGTTAGTCCAATGACAATTATTCAGCAATGTTAGTCCAATGATCATAAACTATCACCAATGAGTATGGATCTCTCGTTGATACAAGTTGGAAAGGCTTTATTATACACACACATAAAAAAAAGTGTATTAAATAATTAAAGTAAAAATATTTTAATGATAAATCTTAAAAATATATTTACAAATATAGTAAAATAACAAAATATATTTTTTTAGAAAAAGGATACAACTTGGAACAGTAGGTGCATCCAAGCATCCTCAATAGGTGGGCACCCTTATAGCATCCTCATCATCCCCCATAAATTTCATTTAATGAAGTGCAAGGTACATGATGATTCAAAATATGGCTAGAGATAAGCTCAAACAAGGAGAAAATAGTTAATGCAAAAGCATTAGGGGCACTTGCAAAAATAGCAAAAAAAATTATGATAATAGGGTCACTTATCACTACATTTTCTGAATTACAAAAGTAGCAAATTTAAAAGTTGATAACTCTCTGATAGCTAGTGAAGTTGCATATAATTTTCTCCCATATATTTATAGTGCTTGACTTTGTTAAGCCCAGGATCAGAAATTCAGATCCTCGACATTCTCTTGTATCTCTTGCGACCTGACAGTATCATCCTTACATGTCCTAAGGCTTATTAGAGTGAAAGTTCTTCTTACCAACCAACACGAGTCCTTTCAACAAACTCACTCACATGCATCCTAGGAAAATTTCCAAGAGATCACCCAACATAGAATTACTCGAAGCTAAGCACGATTAACTTTGGAGTTCCTATTATCGAGCCACTGAAAAGGAAGGTGCTCCTTGTTGGTATAGTTAGTAACTTTTAATTCGTTTAAGTCCTTCTTAACATTACTTTCATGTCCTCATGATCCCGCTTATTCATATGTGATACCGGTTCATTTATGTCCCCCTCTACAATATTCCATCCATGAGCTAGTGAAGTTACATATGTTCTCCCATATATTTATGGTGCTTGCACATTTGTGGTTGAAGACTCTGCTGTTCCTCTCTAACCAAATAGTCCAAACAGTGGCCATACCCATATTGAAAAAAATGGTACCTTTCTTGTGCTCTGTGTTGATAGAGTAAAGGTTCTTGCAAAGGTTATGGCTAGCCTGTGTAATGTTCAATTTTTTTTTCATAGAGAATTTGCAAAGTTGCAACAATGAAAATTCATTGTGATCAACATTTTCATTATCTTTTTGACAGAGAATATATCAATTTGGACTAAGACAGTGATTTTTCAGCCTTCTTTGAAGCTTATCGCAAGTGAATAAGATACCATCTTGAAATAACGTCCACATGAAAACTTTGCATTTTTTGGGAATCTTTGAATTCCATAGAGATTTATAGGCTAGCATGTCAAGGTTTTCAAGATTGGATGTATTCAAATTTTCTTTAGCAGATGCTATAGAGAAAATACCATTTTCATTGTTTTTTCAAATAAGGATATCCATACCTCTGTTGTCATTATTTGGAGTAAGGAGATAAACTTTTAAGGTGTTCCACATATTTTGTTCTCTCTCACATAAAGGTCTCCTCGGTTTGAAATTCCAATCATCAATGATTTCATTCCAAGCTTCTTTGGTAGTCGTATTTTGAATTTGAGAGAGAGCAAAAAGTTTGGGGGTGGTTACTTTGAGGGGATCATTTGTGCTCCATAAGTTGTGCCAGAAAAAAAGAAGCTCACCATTGTTTATCTTCCAATCGATTTTTGAACTAAACTAATCGAAACATTTGATAATGGATCTCCATGGGACTTTCATACTGCTAAATTTGGTGTCGGATGGGATAAGATCAGAGGGGAATTTATTGTATTTGAAATCTATAAATTTTCCCCATATAGCATACGGTTTAGAATTGTATCTTCAGAGCCATTTACACATTAAAGCAAAGTTTGTATCAACCATGGTAGTAATTCTGAGACCCTCTTTATTTTTTGGAGCAGTCACAGTGGACCATGTGATTGGGTGAAGTTTTTTCCTGTTTACAGCAAGGCCATTCTGCCCTTCATGATTACGTTTCCACAGAAAGTCCCTCCAATGTTTTTCAATTTTCTTGCAAACAGAAATAGGAGCTTTAAAAACCAAAAGGACATGGAACTAGCTAGGCTTTCCTCCTAAAGGCATTCCAAAGTAGTTTATAGGTAGAAAATGAGTTTTGATACCCCAGCAACGAGCAACAAATTTAGCTCTTTCCTTTGAAACATTTATAGAGGAAATAGCAGATTTTGATAGATTTATATTGAGCACAGCCGCTTCCTCAAATAAATGAATTGCACATTGCATAAGTTTATGATGTAAACATCATTGTCCTCCACAAAAATTAATATGTATTCTACAAAGAGAATGTGAGTGAGATTTAAATTGTTTGTAGCAATACCTTTGATTTTGTTGTTCTTTTCAAGGTGAGTGAGTATCCGGCTGAGATAGTCCATAGCAATGACAAAGATATAAATGGAGAGGTTGGATTGCTCTGTACTCGAATACCTCTACTAAGGTTGATTTTCCCACGAAGGTTTGCTATTATGAGGAGCGAATATTGCACAATAGACACACAAGATTTGATCCATTCTCTCTCCATTTCTTAGCGAAATGTTTTTCCAATAACATGTAATCAATAAATTCTCAACTGATCTTGTCAAAGACCTTCTCGATATCTAGCTTTATAATAAAGCCCTTTGTCTCTTTAGCACGCTAGTAGTCTATAGCTTCATTGGCAAGAAGGGTAGCATCGTTAATCTGCCTTCCTTTTATGAAAGCCATTTGATTCTCTGAGGTGGTATCAGGTAGAACATATTTGATTCTTATGGCTAGAGCTTTTGCAATAATTTTGTATAGAGATGTAGTATGACTGATATCGATAGGCCTGTAATCCATAGCAATTTTGCATTTCTCCTTTTTAGCAATCAATGTGATGTAAGTTTCATTCATGCATATTTCTATTGATCATCTTGTTTTTGAAAAAATCATGGAACACGTCCAATATATTTGACTTGAAAATATTTCAGATTTTTTTGTAAAACTCAATGGTGAAGCCATTTGGCCCTGACGCTTTGTTCTTTTCAAAGGAGAAGACAACGTCTTTGATTTCATGTTCAGTGAAGGGGGCGATCAGAAGAGATTGAGCAGTTGTGGAGATAGGATGCCAATCAAGATTATCAATGAAAGATGATTTTTCACTACTGCTCTTGTATATTGAACTGAAATGATTTATGAGGACTCTTTCTATATCTTCATTGGTGTTACGACATAATCCATTTTCATAAAAAATTTCAGAGATCATGCTTCTTGTTTGTCTTGCAGTACAGATTTTGTGGAAGACGCTGGAATTTTCATCATCTTCCAAGAGCCAGTCTTTTAGCCGTCTGAGCCCAATATTAGGCTTCTTTGAGAATCATGCTGACTTTTGAGGTTTGACCAAGTAAATCTCCCATTGATCAAAGGAGGGTCAATCAAGTTGTGATTTTGAATAAAAGTGTTGAATTTATCCATTTTGTTTCTGATAGGATTTCTAGATGAAGTTTCGTTGGACCATCTAGAAACGTTGAAATCTCCTCCAATCAACCAATTTGGAGAACATACATTCACTAAATTAGAGAGCTCTTCACAAAAAAACTTTATGGTCTTTCTTTTGGTTGGTTCATAGACAACCGTTATCCACCAACACAAGTCATCCGAGTTTGAGACATTTGTAGAAATGGAAAAGTTTCCCTCAATAAAATTTGTGATTTTATGTTTGAGATAATCCCACATTAGTAAAATACCCCCAGATTTGCCTTCAGCCTTTTTAAAATCCATTTTATGCCAAGAAGCTCCAAATGGATTTGATCACAACTTTGTTTATAGAATTTAGTTTTGTTTCAGATAAGGAAACAAAGTCAGAAGAGTAAGTTGAAATTTCACATTTTATTTGGGCTCTTTTGGAGGGAGAGCTCAACCCTCTTACATTCCATATCATGATTTTCATGGAGTACTATTAGACCTCGGTTACTCGTTGCTCAAATCATGATCATCATTGTTTTCACCTTTGCTTACAGGTCCCTGAAGTGCTTGGATTCATATTTGTTAAAGGAGTTAACTTGAATTCCTGTAGCCACACTATAAGGTGTTGTTTGAAAGCCCCTTCACTGATTTATTTCTTTCCAATCCAGCTGTCTTCTTTTTGCTCATCTTTTGCACTTGCAACCATCAGTCCCGAAGTATCACGAATGATGTCAGATTGTGTAGGTAACTGTTGCATAGGAGAGTAAACTTTGATATCAGGACTTGATATGTATTCAATCTATGTGTCATGTGAGAGAGGGGATATGTTTCTCCAAATCCACTGTAAACTCAATTCCTTATAACATTAAAAGATATATTAAAAAAATTTATAGATAAAAAAAACTTTAGGTTCAATTGTCTGAGTCTATCATATGATAGACAATATTACTCATAGAAGTTTATAATTAATAAATTTGACAATATTTATAATTATTTAAAAAGTATTGCTATATACACTTTAATCATTAATCGTAAAAAAATGCTATTTTTTACAATTATCGATCTTTTTTCGTAAATAGTGTCTTCTCACAACTTTTAGAAGGTACAAGGGTCAATCTCCACCATACAATTATTATACTAAAAGAAATCATGGATTAGGCTTTGAACTAACTTTATGATTTAATAATATTTCATTTTTTTAGAAAAAAAAAACAATATATGTATATATATGAACAACATTTTAGGAAATTATATGTGTCAAAGACCAGAAGCCAACTGCTATAATTGTATAAAAAACGAATTGCCTAAAGAATAATAATAAGGTATAGAAAGTAATGAGCAACGTGGGAAAAAATTGACCATAAAACTCAAAAGAAATAAATGAGTATAAAGATAATAAGACATATGAAAAATAAGGTATGGTCCCAAATATAGAGTGGGTGTGTCGTTGTGTGTACGAAAAATACTTAACCTTTTTAATATTAAATACGAGGGGACTACTAAGACAGAAGGATTGGTTTTGGTTAGAATTGTCCCTCTCAATCTTTGAAGTCTTTTCTTTTTGGTAATTGAATTGTGATCACCCACAGCTTGTTTGATAAAATATCACATCAAAATTAAAATTTGAGAAGATTCAATTTGATCATGTCTGATTGATCAAGTGGATTTCATCGTCCAAGTCTGATTAGATGATTAGTTAAACTGTATCCACCATTATAACTTAGTCTTAGAGACAAAACTGGTTAAATATAAAGAACACGTTCGTGAATTTCTCAATCAAGCTGAGGGTAATCAATGGGGGATGGGAATTCTTTTTACGTTGTTTAGAAAAGTAAATTAGTGGAAAAATAACTAAGCAAAGCAAAGTTTGAATATATATATATATATATGAATAAATCCTAGCTTGGGTTGATAGAGAATTTTCTCTACTCAATATACTTGTTTATAGAATTTTCATTACCTAATTTAAGTATTTGCTTATGCCTAACCAAACAAATTGGAAAAGACAATTAGTTTGTACTAATTAACTAACTAGTCCAATAAGAATCAATAAAAAAAAACGTGCAAATTCAAATTGTCTTAGTCGCATTAAGATCATCTAAGAAGACAATATTAGGTTTGAGAAAACACACATTTAGTTATTGTTGTACCGAGAGTTAATAACAGAAAGAATAACTATGAAAGTACATAAAAGCACAGATCATAACACATCAAACTTTGGTAACCCAGTTCAATGATACAACATCTACGTCTGGGAGATCTTAGACCTATGATAAGAGATTATATTGCTCGTGTAGTAATTGATCATTACAATGTTATGACTAAGGGTACAACAACATGAACCAACGTGCTGAACCGTGATTTCACTCAATAATCAGAACTAAATTGTACAATAACAATAATCATAACATTAATAAGGACAACTTCCTCTTTGTCAATATTCACGTGCAGTCCTAGCTTCAAGCATCCTTGAGAGCTGCTTTTATCTCTTATATTCAGTATGCTATATCATCACCCAATAGTTTTCGAAAGTGCATGCCGAACAATTACCACGTCTCCAAATATATCCACCAACAAAGAGAAAATAAGAAAACTTATCTTTTTCCAATAAAATCTTGTACACAAAACAAACTTCCAAGAGAACTTACTAAGAATAATATCCAAATTAACCCAATAAAAGAGGAATATCATACCAACCAATTTGTACCGACGTCAGTTTATGGGTGTAAACTTCCATCAAATTTTAAGGAAGTAGTACAAGTCATAATAAGAAGAGGCCATTTTTGCACCCACGTTAGTTTATGATCACAAACCACAAGTCACTAGAAAATTTCACAAGGTTTTCCAAATAAGTGCCAACCGATTCTTCTCAAAAGAATATATAAAATCAAAATGGTCATTTTAAAGGACACAACCTTACACAGAAAGCTAACAGAGAGAAAAGAAACCAAATTATCCTTTCAATGGTTCTTCTCCACCTTCCTCTTCCTTCTACCTTCAAGTTTCATTGTCCTTTGGCCAATGGAGCTCGTCGACCATCTTCGAACTATCGACCTTCTTCTATAAGGGTAATATATATTTATGTGTATACTTTAATCATTTGTGTAGTTTTCTTTAGTACTTATTTTTTAATAAAGTATTAGTGCAAATCTACTCCTTTCCATTAACATGAACATAGCTCAATTGACAAGAACTTTTATTACCAATTTCATGATGAGATTTGATCACTTAGTCACATGTATCGATAAAAACAGTTTTTTTTAAAAAAAATTACTACATGATTTTTAACCACTTTCAATTTTTTTTTGGAAATAATTCTTTTTTTAGTTCAACCACTTGAATAGGGAACTAACAAACCCCTTCTATCAACCTCAACCATACACAATTTTAACTCTGTACTCAACCCAAAACTATTTGGGTAAAAGGAGTGGATTTTTTTGTCACGTTGTGTGGTGGGCTCCATTTCTATAAATTATTCTTTTTAAATATTATTATTATTATTATTATTTAATTATAAAAAAAATTAGTGGAACAATGTATTTAAGTAAGAAGGTAAATGGTAACTTTATTGTTTAATTTAATCCGCTTTTAATAAAATTAACTATCTTTTTGATATTTTGATGGTTTTTTTTAATTTTATAACTTTTGATATTGTATAGATTTAATTTCAACTTAAAATTAAACTTTGTAACTTTTGATATTGTATAGATTCAATTTTCGAATGTTCCATTTTGTTACAAAAAAATATTTAGTAATTTTAAATTCATGAAAACTAGAAATTATTTGTTATTAAAAATAAAAGTAATAGGAGATGGAAGAATAAATTTAAGGATAAAGTATAAATCAATAATAAATCAATTGTGTGTATATTTGTGTGTGATTGAAGAATAAAAAGTAAATCATTTTTTTCTAATTTTATGAAAATAATTTTACAAAAAAATTATTTTTGCGTGGATTTTGTTATTTTAAACATTTAATATTGTAAGCTTAGAACAAATGTTGCAACATTGTATCCTTTTACAAGTTCAAAATTTTGCTTAAAAAGTATACAAAATCGAATTTAAAAGCATGTATATATATATGTAGATAGATACATAGACAGAGCAATAAAATAATAATAATAATAATAATAATAATAATAATAATAATAATAATAATAATAATAATAATAATAATAATAATAATAATAATAATAATAATAATCTTAAGAATTATAATAATAATAATAATGTAGAATGTAGAATGTGTCTATTGAAGAGACTCATTTTAATAAAACAAAAAATTCACCACTTTTACCCAAATATTTTTGAAATCACCCTTTTTTATCAATTTTTTTAAAAAAACATCCCTTTTTTCAAATCACCTCCACTGACTTCACAAGTAGATATTAAATATATAACTATATAACTCAACAACCACACAATGTTTACTACACAACTCAATTAATCATCCTTTTTTTAAACTATATTTAAGACTTCAAAACTCAACTCATTGCTCTTCATTGTCCCACATATATATAAGTAGAAACAACGACTATATCTATGTTTAGTAGGAAAGAGAAACTTAAACTATAACTTTGAAAATGTATGTTCAATGTTGCAGTTTTATGATAATATCCATATATATAGCAAACCACCATCTCAGTTTTCATCAACCTATATTATAAATATATACAACTTTCTAAACTTGATTGAAAAAATATTTTATTAAAAATAAAAGGTAATAAGACATTTCTGTTTCAAGGTACAACATTTACAAAGTTTTAGACCATTTAATGTCGTGATGTGTGATAAGAGAACCGCACTACCTTGGGTGGTGACTAGGTTTGGATTCTCAACTAATTCAAAAGTTTCTTTTTTCTTTAACAAAATAACTTATATAAGTACATTTGAAAATATAACCATTAAATTTAAGGCATTAGTATATATATATAGCAAAATTTATTGAGTCTATCAGTGTAATAAACCTTATTGAAATCATAAGAGTGTTGATCATAAGAGTCTAAGCAACAGAAGTCTATTTGCTATATATTTGTAACTTTTTGCTATATATTTGTAACTTTTTAAAAAAATTATTGCTATGCAGTTGATAAATATCCCTAAAGTTGTTACCTATTATGATTATTTAATTATAAAAAAGAGTAAACATGATTTTTTTTTAACTTAGGGATGTGGATTAATTGAATAACCTTCCATCTCACCAATTAGCTTTATTAATACTTACAACGCTCATATTTGTGTAATTTATTTTAGTATAATTAGAGGTAGGCGAGATTTTAACCATAGATTCGTAGTTACTAATACACACTCATATGCTCATTGAGCTATATGCTCCGTTTGGCCTCATATTCCTATAACTAAATAATTACAAATTGCAAACAGAAGTGTTTGAAATAATATTAATCCTAAGAGTTCGCTGTTTATGTGACTACTTCATATAGATCCCTTCCTACTTCATGATCTCTATTGGGGTTGAATGTAAGATGAGAATTAAAGGGCCGAATGAAAGTGAAAATGCCACTGTGAGACGATCTGCAAATTATCATCCTTCTATTTGGACAGATGAGTTTATTCAATCCTTAAGCGGTCAATTCAAGGTTTGTGTGCATATTCTTTTAAGAAATTTTCAATGCATGGTACCCAAAATAATATTATGCTCGATATTTACCAATTTAGTAACCATTTGTCAATTCAAGGTTTGTATATTGAAGCCCCTTCTTTCAGAATGACTTTCAAGATGCAATAATCTAGCATAAGTAAAGAAAAATAGAATATATAGCAATACAAAAATATGTAAAAGACTAAAAAACCAATATCTAACACAAAAACTAATTACTTTCGCGGTTGTTATTTTTGTTACTATTAATGAATATCACTAATAGTTACTATCATCAATTTCTATCACTTATAGCTACTATTAGTGATGGAAACATATACACCAAAGGATAAAATTGAAATTCTGAAACATTTAACAAGTTGACTGATTAATATTTGTCATATTTATAAATAATATTTTTAAATTGTGCTATATTTCCAGCTTACCTTTTTAATTGTGCTTTTTTTCTATATTTTTTCAACCATAAATGTACTAACAAGATATATTCGACTTGAAATCATGTTTAGGGAGTAATATATGGCAACAGATTAAATCACTTGACAGGAGAAGTTAAAGCCATGCTTAAAAAGACATCAAGTGATCAAGATTCTTTAGAGCAATTGGAGCTCATTGACACCTTACAAAGACTTGGAATATCATACCAATTTGAGAGTGAAATTAAACATATACTCAAAACATTATACAATAAAAGAGATGTTGATGACAATAAAAAAGATCTTTACGTCACTTCTCTTGAATTCAGACTGTTTAGACAACATGGATTTGAGATTTCTCAAGGTAAAAAATAACATACAATATCGTACTAGTCATATTTGACATTCTTATCTTATTAATTTAATTATTATTTTTTTATTTTTTTCAATTGCAGAAGTTTTTAGTGACTTCAAGGATGAGATAAAAAATTTCAATAATATATCCTTTTTGGGGGATATAAATGGAATTTTATCTTTATATGAAGCATCATTCTTATTGTTTGAAAGTGAAGGCTTCTTAGAGGAAGCCAAATGTTTTGCTATCAATCATTTAGAGAATTATATGAGGAGAACAAGTGTGGATGAAGTTGATGTGGCAATGATCAAGCATGCTTTAGAACTTCCATTGCATTGGAGGACATCAAGAATGGAGGCAAGATGGTTTATTGATATATATGAAAGGAAAAAGGATATGAATCCTATTCTTCTTGAAATAGCCAGAATAGATTTCAACATGCTACAATCTATCTACCAACAAGATCTTAAATCTGCATCAAGGTAAGAACATGAGGTAATTACTTTCAAGAAATGAAGAAAGTTTAAATTAAACTTGCATGCTAATGACATTTGTTGTAGTTTGTAGGGTTTTATCTTTTTAATATTGTTTTCAAGGATTTTTAATATTGTTGTCAAAATCTTATTATTATTATTATTTTTTGGTTATTTAATTTCTTTCTCTTTTTTATGATCTCTACTATGCTCTTTGGTTCAAAATCAATACCCATGGTTGGACTCAAGATTGTTATGGGTTGGATTTTCTAGAATTTAACTTGGGAGTGTTGGAAAAATAAATGTTGATTATTGTTGTCCTGTGTCGAACCATTGCTTTGAAAGCAAAATTTGGCATGACCTCGGTGCTAGATCGCATATGCTGGTTGTTCCCCAAAGTTAACACAACTTTCAACTCAAGTGTGCACTGGTGAGAGTAGGAATGGAATCAAAAGAAAAAAAAAACTTTTTCTTAGAGAGAAAGAAAATTAGTTTTTTCCTTGGAAAGAAAAAAAGGACTCCACGTCAAAAATCCCTATTCTCTAATAATAATAATTATAATTAATTTTCAATTGAAACTTTAATTATAAACTAGTACATTGATACTTATTCCCAACAATCCTCTACGAATGACTGCCATTGTATTCTAGTTTAAATAGTAATATAATAAATTATTCTTTTAGTAAAAAAATAAACATCAATATCTTTCGATTGGAATTGATGCATAGTGAGGTGGGGCAACAATATAATACAATTATCGAAAGTAAGTTACCTTTTGAACTCTCGATAACTATGATTGAGACCCCACAACACGTTTTACTTCTTAATTTTTTATTTATTCCATAATAAAGTCTATCATAATAGATCACTCAAAACTGTGCTATTTAAGACTATGCACAAAGAACCTCGGGTCAACATGAAAGTTCTAGAAAAAGATCCTTAAACTTTTTCGTAGAAGGCGGCCACATTTTCACAATCACGTTTATTGCTTCATCAAGCTTACCACAATATAGACCACTCAAAACTGAGTTATGAAGACTTCACATCTAGTCACTACAAGAAATAAGAGTTTCCCCGATGTAGCAATACATCGCCGAAAACCCTTACCAATGTCGGAGAAAGTTACTGCGACGTCGAGGACGACGTCGGCAGGCACGTCGGGGATACTTTCCCCGACGTAGCTCATGTCAACATGGGAAAAATTTCCCTAACGCACGCTGCAGCACATCGCAAAAGGCTTCCGCGACGTGGAGTTGCAAAACACGTCGTGGAAGGCTTTAAATATATATTTTTTTAATTAATTATTTTATTTATATATGAAAAGAAACCCACTAAATTCTTCCATTATTTATGTCTTTGTCATATATGGTTGATGTTGGTGATAAATTAGTCTATTTCCAAGCGATTAATCGTTTTTGGAGAATGAAATTGGATAGAAAAACGGACAGAGATGAGCGATTCAGAGAAGGGAAGGAGAGAAAGTACAAGGAATGAGAGAGGGAGATGAGCGATTCGGAGAAGGAAACATGGAGAAAGTAGAGGGAAGGAGAGAGAGAGAGTGAGGAATAGTAACAAAGGAGAAAGAGGGGGATAAGGACACTTTCGACGGCGGCAACGGTGACGGCGAAGATGGACGGACGACAGCACGAATCTCTTCCTCTCCCTCTCTCTCGGCCAATTTTCTCTTCCTTTCATTTTGCAATCGGTTATGTGTTGAAGGGAGAATAAATAGAGTGAACTTTTCCAGACGTCTTTGAACACGTCGCAGAAAGGTTAAATAATGAATTAATTATTTAAACATTTCCCGGAAAGTGAAGGTATTAAATTTAATTTTAAACTTTCTGTGACGTTTTATTGTTGTGCGTCGCGGAAGTGAACGCATTAAATTTGATTTTAATTTTCATTTTAAATATTTCGTGACGTTTGGTTCTTTTCCGTCGCGGAAAGTTAGTGTGCATCGCGGAAAGTGAACACATTAAATTTAATTTTAATTTTCATTTTAAACTTTTCGCGACGTTTGGTTCTTTTGGGTCGCGGAAAGTTACATTCTGCGACGTACCATTCTGTGCGATCCAAAAGTGAACACATTAAATTTAATTTTAGAATTTTCGCGACGTAACATTTCGTGCGAAAGGTGATCAACGACGACGCACCTTTCGCCGACGTTGTTTTTGGCGTCGCGATTGTTTCGATTTCTTGTAGTGAGTCCATATCAAGACCAACTTCATCAAGTCTGTCACAGACAAACCACTCAAAACTGAGCTATGAAGATTTTACCATTATCCATCAAGTCCATACCAGGACCACCCAAAGAAAGACTATGAAATTTTCAAAGGTTTTTTAGTTTCATCCATCAAATCCATTTAAGAATTACCCACATGTGGCTATGGACCATCAAGTCTACCGCAATAGACCACCTAGATAAGGGCTATGGACCATCAAGTCTATCACAATAGACCACCTAGAACAGAGCTATAGATCATTAAGTCTATCGCAATAGACCACCCAAATAAAGGGCCATGGACCATCAAATGTTTGAGTCTCATACTTGTTGAAAATCCTAGAATTACACTCCTTGTTATGCCTTTGGAGAGATGATCTACAAATTCCTCTCAGACCTTACATACTTCAAGAAGATAATTCTTTCAATTCAATAATCATTTCACATCTCCATATTTCAGGCGAATATGGTTACTTTTTCCATAACACGCTATGCTTGGCAATACTTATGACAACGTATGAATCTCAATAAAGATATACTGGCATAGAGGCCCCTCACAATGGTACATCTTCTATTAGGATTCTATGTCATTTATACTAATGTCCCCTTACAATGGTACATTTCTCATTAAGAATACATATCCACTGGTAAGGCTTACTTCGTCATTCTAAGTTACTCGGTTTGCATACACTACCTCTCTAGCATAGTAGACAATTATTAAAATGCAAACTAAAATCTATTGTAACCTTAAGATATCTTAATAAATGACGAAGAGCAATAAAACAATCATAATAAGAATTATGTGATACATATACTCAATCTTCTCACAACATATGTAATAACAAATCTTGTACAGTTTATCACAAACATAATACTTTCTATAATCCTTTGTATATTAATATTGAGAAACACTATCTCATTTATTTTCCTTAAAGCTTATACTAGCTTCATTAAACTATCAAATCTCTTTAATAGTATTCAACGTGTGATTGACATAACTTGAAAGGTTCTCAATAATACTTTGTAAACACACAGTCAACTCCATACAACTTTTAGTAAACACTTATATCAACAATTCACTTCTCAAGACATTGTTTACTAAAGTGTTATTAAAAATTATTTCCTCATCAAACTTTCAAGAACTAGTTAAAGATCATAAAGAAATTTGACTTTACCAATTACCATTGATGATATCATCTTTACATACACTTGATGTATTAAAAGACCACACACAACTTGATTTGTTATGTGAACCACTCCATTGAAAGCAAAATTCGACACGACTGCGGTGCTAAATCGCATGCGTCGGTTGCTCCTCAAGGTTAACACAACTTCTAACTCAAGCATGCACTTGCAGGAGTAGGAATAGAATTAAAAGAAAAAATCTTTTGCTCAAAGAGAAAAGAAAATGAGGCTTCTTCTTGGAAAGAAGAAAAGAACTCCATCACGTCAAAAAAACCCTATTCTTCAAAAACTTTTTTCTAATATATATATATATATAAAAATAAAGTATATTGATTTTAGAACAACAAAAAAAACAACAATAATAATTATAATTAATTTTTAATTGCAACTTTAATTATAAACCAGTACATTGATAGTCATTTCCATCTGGGAGTACTCACTTTCCTTTTTTGTGTCTTCACAGTTGCTTGGTTAAATTGAAGTGTTAATCGGGTGGACCTCTTTTTACAAGTTCTCTCTCAGACTTTGAATCGATAAGCCTATCAACCAAACTCTTTTGTTGTCCAACTAATTTTCAGCACGCTTCTTCCCCTATGAGCGAAGTTATGCCCCAAGTCGTGTCGATCATATCCACCTTAGCTTACTGATTGGTCTAGGAAATAAACATAATTTGTCTTGGTGGTCAATATTTTTAGAGCAGCGCATGTCAGTCGTTATATTTTGTTAGGCCTGGGATTTGCTAAGGCTCAAACCAATCCTCTTCCCTAGTCATATTTTAGACTTACGAGTGCTTATTTTTGTCGTAAATCTTGTTAGTAGTTTAACACACATTAATTCATATTTATCCATCTTTTTATGCATCTAAAGTTGGTGGACAAGCAGTGGACTAGGGGAAAAGCTGAGCTTTTCAAGAGACAGATTGATGGCAAATTTTTTATGGACAATAGGTGTTGGATTTGAACCTGAGTTCACATATTTTAGAAGAATGGCCACAAAGGTTAATGCATTCATCACAGTAATAGATGATATTTATGACGTTTATGGCACATTGGATGAACTTGAGCTCTTCACAAATGTTATAGAGAGGTAAATCCCTCAGCCATTTTTGTGTTTTTTTAATCTCAACTAATTATTTTAATTTGTCTTAGTTTTCAAATTTATGATTTTAGATGGGATGTTAATGCAATTGATGAGCTTCCCTACTATATGAAAGTGTGCTTTCTTGCTCTTCATGATTCTATCAATGAGATGGCTTTTCAAGCATTTAAGGACCAAGAAGTTGATGTCATCCGATACCTTCACAATGAGGTAAGAAGATTATAATTTCCCACATTTATAAATTTTTGTAAGATATATAGAATAGATGGGTTAAAAGTTTTAGTTCATGTTAATAATTATTTCGGTTTTGGAAAGTTAAGTCTAGAAACACTACTTGCTCTAATTCTATTGGTTAGGTTTCTTTACTAATTTGTTGTTAAAGATCTTTGTTGGAGAAGTTAAGAGCAGGTTGAAAAAACAAAATATACTCATACTCCAAATAGATGTTACTCTTCTAATTGTCAATTTGTTTTGAGATGGAAACACAAACTATTAAATTTAAGTTTTAAAGTTAAATCTAAATTTTGAATTTTTTTTGTTTATTTATCTTTGAATTTAGCTCCAACCTAATATGTTTACTTAAAAGAAAAGAAAAAAATGATAACCATGGTCATAAAGTTTGTGATAAAAAGGACGGAATTTTCACAACTTAAAACCTAAAAATCAAAGCTACGCACGGTGATTATCGTTTTAGTAGTCATTTGGTTTTTCTTATGGTCATAAAAAATTAAACATATTTTTGCTCATCTTTTTATACATTGATATTTTTATATTTCTTAAGTATAATAGTTGAATTCTTGGCTAAGTTTCAAAGACAAAAACAAAATTTTAAAAGCTACTTTTTTTAGTTTTAAAATTTAGCTTGATTTTTAAATTAACCATTGGTAAAAAGTAGATAACAAAGGAAGAAATTAGAAAGTTGAAAGTAGTGTTTATATGCTTAAT